>JAJKFI010000083.1:5148192-5167825 GCA_029204185.1 Lerista edwardsae
CACACACACACACACACACACACACACACACACACACACACACACACCCCTTTGGTCCTTTTCTCAGTATTGCAACAGAAGCAACACCATGATGTTTCTTTTGAGAAAGACTTACGATTAAATGCTTGTCCTGCCCATTGACTTGCACAGTATTGATGGAATAGAAGGACTCCGTCCCCTGGGATTCCCTATGGGCCTGGAAACACAGAAGTACCAACAGTTCAGTGCTCAGAAGAGTTCCATTATTAACAGACCTATCACTTTAAGACAAGGCAGCACGAGCTGCATCTCGGTGGCCACGACTGTAGGGCCTGGAGGCTCCAGGGCAGCTGGTTCACGGAAGGAGTGCTTGCTCAGGGTGGCAGGCTTCAGAGCACCACTACTATGCAGGCCGAGTTGCTGGGCGCCCCTGCCATACATCTGGCTCTTTCCTAGCAAGGAGAGCTGGCATCCTGTAGCAGTTAAGAGGCTGAGAGCGCAATCCTAGGACTGTGAATGAGAGCGCATAGCTAGGTCACCACAAGGGACACCGTAAAGTACGTTTGGACCACCCCTGGAGTCAGAGAGGCCAGCACACAGACGTGTGCCATCCTCCCTGGCAAACACATGTCACGGTGGCCCTTTTGCCAGCCCAATTTTGCTGGCCTAACTGTGCTCTGAGCTGTGAATCAGGCCCTACTTTACTTCAGCTCTCGCCTCTGCCATGAACCAGCTGGGTGGCCTCCGGCAGGCCTTCTTCTCAGCCTCAGTTTTCCCCACCTGCAACATGGGGATAACATCAGCTTTACAGGGTTGCTGTCAGGCTGGTTCAACAATGAATGTGAAGAGGTTTGAACACTCCTTAAGAGCAACAAAATATGAAGCACAAGCATACGCCTATATCCACAGGGGTTCCGGTCCAGACTCCCACCCTGCAGATACCAGGAGATGCCCCTTCAAAAGGTAGGGAAAGTAAAGGAAAATGCCAGAAATAGCTGTTCCTCTGCTGAATTTTCAGATCTGCAGACAGCCTTCTGAGCTGCCTGTAGCCTCTTCCTGGTCACACTGAGGCTTCTCCCTTCACTCAGGGTTGCCCCAGAATGCATCCCAACCAGGAAGAGAATGCATCACGATGCATTCTGGGGCAACACTGAGTGAAAGGAGGAGGATGCATCACCAGGAACAGAATGTATCACAATCAGGAAGAAAATGCATCACAATCATGGAGGTAGAATAGACTGGAGTCGGCATGATGTCATTTTCTTGAAGCTTCCGGGGCACACAAATATGGCTGACTCAGAACTTTCCCGCCAAGGACGTGGATTGCCGCAAATTCATGAATAAAAATCTCCCTGCACGCGTGTAAAAGTTAATATCAACCTCTTTAATCATGCCTACGTGTTCTGCATACGGGTGTGCGAATCGCTTTATGAAAAACGGGATTTAATTTCCACGGAAAGGTTCATGTATTCACATTACATCGGTATGTAATATTTCCCCCCTCCTTTTTTCCCCCTTCCCATTTACACTTTTTTCCCCGCCTTCCATTTTCTACTGTAATATTTTTGAAATTCTGAACATTAACAGAATTTGTTTTATGGGGGGGGGGGTGAGTGTAGAAGTTTTAAAAAATACTCTTAATAGTCTAGAAGTAAAAAGGAATTACTCTCATATTGACAACTACTTGTGTCATGAAGAGATTTTAATGTAATTTTCCTATATATTTATCTGATTTTTGCCCACCCTCCCCTTTTTTTCTTTCCTTCCCATTC
The DNA here is from genome assembly GCA_029204185.1 of Lerista edwardsae. Taxonomy (NCBI): domain Eukaryota; kingdom Metazoa; phylum Chordata; class Lepidosauria; order Squamata; family Scincidae; genus Lerista; species Lerista edwardsae. Next base: position 5,149,944 of record JAJKFI010000083.1, read on the forward strand.
ACACTTTATTCCTGCTTGTGTAGATTTCAAAAAATAAGTCTGTCACAATAGTGCAATCTGAGTTTAAATAGACAGCAAGTAGCATTTCGTCTGGTGTGTTCAGTAATATAATTATGAGGAATTTAACCTTGTAATTGCATATTAAATTACAATAAGGTTACCAATAATGTGTCTACACGATCACACGTTTTTATTTTCGTAAGTTTTTATTTCAGGAGTAAATTATTAAGTCCTAAACAGTACCAGAAAAGCAATCTGAAATGCTTGGAATAAAGATTGTTTGGGGCACACAAACATGGCCGCTAAGCCTGCCCCCTGGCTTCACTCGATTCCTATCAATTCAACAGGGATGCCGACTCCAGTCATTCTACCTTCATGATCGCAATGTATTCTGGGGCAATATTGGGGGAAGGGAGGAGCCTCAGCACGACCAGGAAGAGGCTGCAGGCAGTTCAGAAGGCTGCCTGCAGCACTGAAAATGCAGCGGTTTCACTGGGCAAAGGTACCCACAGCTATTTTTGCCGTTTTCCTTTCGTTTTCCTCCCTTTTAAAAAGGTGACCCCACATCCTCCAGATCTGCGGATACCAGCACCTGCCTAATAGCCAGAAGGAAACACAAAGGCTGGAATTTGGGGAATAGAAGGAGTCATACCCAGCAACCCTTGGGGCACCCAAGGAAAGGCAAGCAGTTGTCACATACGCCAAGCACCACATAGCAACAGACAATGTTATGAAACCCCAGTTACTAATCAAGGCTCAGCCATGGATTCATATTCACACTGAGCCTCAATAACCCACCTATACAATGGGAACAAGAACTTATTGCATAGGCAGAGTGCCACGGGACAAGATTAGCACAATTGTCATTATCTAGCTGAGAAACTGAGGCTGAGAGAGACTTGCCCAAGGCCACACAATGAGTCTATGGCAAAGGTGGTGGGATTTGAACCCATGCCCCCATACTTTCCCCCAGCTCAATAGCCCGCTCACAAGTTCACATCAACTCAGCGACAGCAAAGGTGAAGTGAACGTAGCATTTTGTGTTTTTTTTCAAAACCATTGTCTGCTGCAGAAATGCATGTGGCAGTTTGGTCTGTCGTCCAGGCATCATCGAACAAAGGGTGACTGTTTTAAGATGATGTTTTCTGCCCTGCTAGCGAACGACAAAAAGAGAATCCTGCGCACTCACGGTCAGGTTCTTTCCGAGGAAAGCTTGCAAGAAGGCAGATTTGCCGACACCCCGAGATCCAATCACTTTGCACAGGAAAACGTTCCGGTGAGTCTGACCCTTCTCCAGGTCAATCCTTTTCTCCCGTGTAACTGGGAGGAGAGAGAGGAAGGGCACAAATGGGTATCGACGGGGAATCCCCCTTTCCTTTTTGTGACAGTGGAGGGTCTCCACAATAGAGCCGATGCCACCTCTGCATGACAGGAGGCAGGCGCAATGCGTGTGCTGCCCCTTGTCGCCCCAAAGAAGGGGACAGATCACCCACAATCCTCTACCACAGCTCAGTAGAAGAGCACACTGCGTTGCATGCAAAAGGTCCTGGTCCCTGGCACCATCTCCAGGGAAGGCTGCAGCAGACCCCTGCTGGAAACCCTGCACCCCCTGCTTCCAGGCAATGCAGCCAACACAGGCATTCACCTCGGCCCAAGGCAGCCTCCTGTTCCCCCAGAGTAAACGGATAGCCCTCTGCCCAAAAGGAGGGGCTCGTCAACCCCCAGCGGCCAGAATTTGCACCAGGACAGATAAGTCTCCACCCTGAAGGCCAGTGGAGGCAAAAGCTGGAACAGGCCAAAGGAGAGCCCACCTGTGATGGCGTGGATCTGAGAGTCCTGCTCCGAGAAGATGGGGTAGCCCAAGTAGCCCAGGTGCTCCAGGCAGTGGTGGACATCCAGGTAGGCGGTCAGCCTAAGGGGAAGCCAAGCAGAGAGGAGGCCCCGCCTGTTACAGGGGGTTGCTGGGAGAGGCCCGCAGAGCGTGAGGAGGAGGTGGGGAGGTGGGGAGGGGCTGCGCTTACGTCCACTGGCAGAGGAATCCATGCAGGGAAAGCAGGCCTTTATCAGTGGTGCATACCGTGTTGGAGAGCTCAGGGCCCCAGGACATGAAGGGGAATACGCTAAAGAAGCTGCGCAGCTCCATGGGCGAGAGGGCTCCATCGCGGTCCTGCACACAAACCAGAGCGGGGAGGAACCGTTACCCAAACGGGGTCCCTTCAATGACGCAACGCAGAAAGACTCAGCTTTAATCTAGGGACAAGACAATCTACAAGCCACACCCTTTACGCCTCCCCAGTTGTAGCCAAATCACTCCCCACCAGCCCAAAGGCAGCAGCTGAGGCAGTGGGTTTGCCTTAGCTGCCCAAGACAAGCTAAGACCCATGGGGATCGTGAACCCATTTTCAAGGGGTCGCGAAGAGCTTGGTCAGCCATCTTAAAGGTTGGGCACCACCATACTGGAAGCTTCATTGTGGCCAGGGAAGAGGCTTCCCCATTCAACTGCCACTTCCCCAATGCTTGTGGCTGCGAGGGAAATGAGCCTTGCGATGGGTTCAGCTTGGTGTGATGAAGTCTCCCCCAGGTCCAGATGCACTTTACGGTGCCCCTTGTGCCAGCCAAACTGTGCTGGCCTAACTCCCCGTTAGGACTGCGCCCAGCGTTCTGGCTGCATGACGCCGCTGACTGCGCCCTCAGTTTTCCTTTAGCAGCAGAGAAGTTGGAGTGTGGAGGACAATCTGGACAATCTCAGCCTTTGACGGAGGGCTGCTGAGATGTCGCACCTACCTCCTCCTTCCTGCCAGAAAGAAAACGGCTCCACCTGCCCTGTGACTATGAGGGATGCCCTGGCCGCTCCTACTGGCCAAAGGCACGAGAGCCACAAGGAGATGGTGTCCTCCTCCCAGTCCCCAGAATGAGCAGCTACAGGGAGTTTTCTTCCTTTTCCCCCCTGCCAGGAAGAGCTGTGCTCCGACCGCCGATTGCCTTGAGACTGTAATTGTGAGAGAAGCGTCACTCTGTGTCTGGCTGGCGGACCAAGGGCCTTTGGGGAGCCACATGTCTCTACCCTATTGACCTGAGCTGTCTCAGCTGCCTGTGAGAGGGGGAGTTGTGCTGGGCGGCCAGGTGTTCTTTGGTGAGAGCAAAGAAGCAGATTATCAGCCAGCGGAAGGCAATTGTGCGGCAAGAAAGAAGGACTGGATGATGAAAGTGTCATCTGCATGTAGTTCTGGAAAGATGAGAACTTTGTTTGTGATTTGTAAAAACCCTTGTGGTTTAGAAAATGCCTGCCTATGTAAACCGCCTTGAATTAAAGTCAAAGGAGCAATCTGATGACCAAGAAAGGCGGTATATAAATACCAAATATATTTTATTATTATTATTATTATTATTATTATTATTATTATTATTATTATTATTATCATCATCATCATCATCCAGGCAAGAGAGGCCTGGCCTAGCTCCAGCTGGGGATAAATGTCCTGAAGAACTCGCCTCTCTTGTTCTGGCACTGTCAAACTGTTCACTGATGCTTTGTTTCCCTTGTGTGCCTAGCCCCACAGACTAGAAGCCTGAGGGGAGGCCCCCCAGCTCTCTCTCTCTCTCTCTCTCTCTCTCTCTCTCCTTCTTCTGGATTTACTCAATATTAGAGTCAACAGCGGTCTGCAATACTAGAACAGCGGTCTGCAAACTGTGTGCTGAAAAAGCTGTCCGGCAGCAGCGTTTTCCATTCCACGCCGCAGCCTCCCATCCTTGCCAGCTGATCTGCTTAGAAACACCTGCTGGTCAGCCACTTCCACTGCCTGTTGCCCCAGCAGGCTCTGCACCCGGACTTCCAGGCGGAAGCGGCTGCCAGCACGAGGCTTCTAAGAAGACTGGATGAAAGAGAGAGGAGGCTGCGGTGTGGAATGGGAAGCACCATGCCCGGATGGCCTTTTTGGCATGCCTGATTTGATCCACAGGCTGCAGTCTGGCGCCTGCTGTTCTAGAAATATGCTACCAGCACCAATTCCTCAGCCCCTACAAGCTGGACCATAAGAAAGGCAGAGCGCTGAACATAAGAACATAAGAACATAAGAAGAGCCATGCTGGATCAGGCCAAAGGCCCATCTAGTCCAGCTTCCTGTATCTCACAGCGGCCCACCAGGTGCCCCAGGGAGGCACGAGACAACAGGTTGCTTGCATCCTGTTGCCACTCCCTTGCACCCGGTACCAGTAGCCCACCACCTTTGTAAGGAGGTTGCACAATCCATCATTGCCTATAGCCCACGATGGACCTTTCCTCCAGAAATCCGTCCAATCCCCTCTTGAAGGCATCCAGACCAGATGCTATCACCACCTCCTGTGGCAAGGAGTTCCACAGATTAACTACCCGCTGGGTAAAAAAGTACTTCCTTTTATCTGTTTTAACTCTCCCAACCCTCAGTTTTAGCGGATGCCCCCTGGTTCTGGTGTTTTGAGAGAGGGAAAAGAACATCCCTCTATCGACTCTATCCCTTCCATGCATAATTTTGTATGTCTCAATCATGTCCCCCCTCAGGCGCCTTTTTTCTAGGCTGAAGAGCCCCAAACACTGCAGTCTTTCTTCATAAGGGAGGTGTCCCTGCCCCTTAATCATTTTTGTCGCTCTCTTCTGCACCTTTTCCAACTCCACTATGTCCTTTTTAAGATGCGGCGACCAGAACTGGACACAATATTCCAGGTGTGGCCTTACCATCGATTTGTACAATGGCATGATAATATTGGCTGTTTTATTCTCAACCCCTTTTTTAATGACCCCAAGCATGGAATTGGCCTTCTTAATTGCTGACGCACACTGGGTCGATACCTTCATTGAATTGTCCACCAGCACCCCAAGATCTCTCTCCTGAGCTGTCACAGACAGCTCAGAACCCATTAGCCTATAGGTAAAGTTTTGGTTTTTTGCCCCAACGTGCATCACTTTACATCACTGGCCGAAGAATAGATGCTTTTGAATTATGGTGTTGGAGAAGACTCTTGAGAGTCCCCTGGACTGCAAGGAGACCCAATCGGTCACTCCTCCAGGAAGTCAAGCCTGATTGCTCCCTGGAAGGACAAATCCTGAAGCTGAAGCTCAAATACTTTGGCCACCTCATGAGAAGAGAGGACTCTTTAGAAAAGACCCTCATGCTGGGCAAGATGGAAGGCCAAAGGAGAAGGGGGCGGCAGAGGAGGAGATGGTTAGATTGTGTCACCGAAGCAATGAACATGAAATTGGGTGAACTCCGGAAGCTAGTGGCGGACAGGGAGGCCTGGCGTGCTGTGGTCCAGGGGGTCACGAAGAGTTGGACACAACTTAGCAACTGAACAACAACAAATTGGTGACTCTCCAAACTGATGCAAAAATCCTGTATCCTGGCAAAGTCCTGCTCAGGCACACACCTCTGAGTCTACAGAGCATGAACATAGGTCTGAAGATCCCAGCGTATCAGACAACCTGCACATCGATGTGGCTCACCTTGTCATGCTTCTCAAACATCCGCTGGAGGAACTGGTAGCCAAAGTGATTGAGCTCCGTGGAGCAGTCGTGGGGGACTCGGATCCTGAAAGAAAAAGGTTGGTTCTCAGCACAGTGCCTCTTGACCACCTTACTGGACAAACTACTATGGATTATATGAATGGGTGGGGAAAAATACATACACACCATCACTCTGCGTAAAAGGTAGCTGGACTCACCCCCAAATTCAGGGAAATCTAGAGCTCAAGTATAAGAGTAGCACCGAAGAATGCCACTACAAAAGAAACTTTAAACAATGAAAGCTGTACACTGAGAAAACCGCAGGGGGACTACAGAGGTGGGCGCTAGATAATCACAGTTTGGTATCGTTCCACACACCCCAGGAATTCCTCCTCTAGTCCCCCCCCCCAATCTAAGAGGGCAAACATCTACGCACTGTGGACAAAGGTAGTCTTCTGTCAGCTCCAGCGCATCATCATAACCAAACCGACGTAAGATGGTCCACGTGGTCTCGTGCCGCCCCCTCTGAATGAAGAGGGTATTGAGGAAGAGAAAACCTTGAAGACAGGAATCATAGCGTTTGGATCTACAAAGTCATTAGGTCCAACCCCTACCTGTAGCAGGAAATCCTCCTAAAGCAGCAGTTCCTGAAGTCCTCCTCGGGTGTTGGGACCACTGAAAGTATTTGCAGGGGTGGGGATTGGGGCTGGGAGTTTCCCAACGGCACTGCAGCGATTGTGGGGTCGTGGGCGCCCGGTGCCCTTTTAACATACCTGGTGGGTCGGGGAGGAGAGGCAAATGCGCGTTTCCTGTTTGCACGTGAAACCCAGAAGCGCACCTTTGTGCTCAAAATGGGGCTCTTTTTGCCTTCAGGGAGACCTATGGAGACGCTACGGGCCTCCCCGACCCTTCTGAACCCCCCCCAACCCACCAGGTACGTTAAAAAATCACTGGGTGCCTGCAGAGTCACAATCACTGGGGTGTCCTTGTGACACCCAAAACTGGGCCACTCCCCTTAAGGCCCAGTTTTGTTTCCCAATGGTGGGTTCCCAGATTGGGAAGCACACTCCTAGAGCATCTCCAGCAGGAAAGGAACACCAGGCCTGGCACACAGAAACAAAACTGACCAGGACAGAAAGCTCAGGGCCTGCCAGAGAAATGTGCACCATGCACAGTGCCAACCCTAAAGGTCAAACACTAAAGAGGACAACGCATGCACATAGCTGCTTTGCCATGAGCTAGGCCAGGAGGACACCACATCTACCTTTTCCCTGTGATGCGTCCCCAGGCAAGGGAGGCACGGAGGGTCTCGAACAGGGAGTTCTGCCGGCAGGGCTCAAAGGCTTTGCTCCTGGCAACAGGGGAGATCCCTGGCAGAGGGAGTAGAGTGGCTGTCTGGCTCTCTGCTGTGCTTCAGCACCACTCGTATAATGGCCAGAGTCTGTGCTGCAGCTCTTTATCTGGGTTACCTGAGGAATCAACAGGGGTCTTGCTGGTGCTAACAAACAGATGCTCCAGGCCTCAGTCTGAACAACTCGTCTGACTGGGTGGGCAACACAGCCTTGCCTAGCCTAGTGCAGCAGATCACCAACCACCTCTCTTGCCTCTGGCTCTCCAATCCTCATCTGCCTAGTCTAGTATCTGTTCTCCAGCCCAATTCTGATCACATCATCTCCCTTTGGCCCCTTGATCCTTGCCTGCCTGTGCTGAGACTTGACAACAGACCATCCCAACCCTTCTGACACAATACCAAATGGCTCAATTAACATACCCTTTCTCCATGGCAGTATCAAGGGTGCATAATTTCTGTAGCCTGGTGTTCCTGCAGAGAGACTCTGCATGGAACATTCCAAGGCCAATTTTACTGGCTTAGCCACAGACCAGCTTTATTAACCGTAGAGGTGGGTGAGAACTTCAAAAGCGAAATAAAAACACCGAATGTCGCTTTCTGCACTCCTCACTCTGGTAAACAAACAAAAGCCCTGAAACCTATAAGAAAATAAAACCGTTTTATTTGGTTTTTATTGATTTAATGTTTGCATGGGTAATGTTTGTAGGTTTGCTGTGGCTGCATCTGCTGACACCAAACCACCTATATCACCAACCTAGTAAACTTTTAAAGCAATTATAATTTATGACGTAAATTTTGAAAAAAAACACAAAACACTGCTTCCTGCACTTCTAACTTTGGAAAACACTGAAAACTGTAAAAAAAAAAAACCATTTTCACCCACATCTACAAACAGGTATTACCCTGTGCAATAAATTACAAGGGTCTATGATATCCACAGATACGGATTTGGGACCACACCAACCCTCCTACCCCACGCAGCCTCCCCAGCCCTCAGAATGCCCATTTTGGGAATAGAATCGTGACTTCCAGTTTCTTGGAAAAACCGGAAGTGATGCTTTTACGCCCTTATTAAGGCATTCTGAAGTCTGGGGAAGCTCACGTTTGGAGGTTCTGGATGGCCCAGACCCACGGATTTCAGTATCCACAGGGATTCTGAGAACGGAACCTCTGCGGATAACAAGGGCCACCTGTATTGCAGTTGAGAACACGCCTCTGTTTGCTATTTCAATACTTTGGGTGTAGCAGCAAAAGTGCTCCTCATCTCCCACTGATTCTGTCCTCCCTGTGCAACTGCTTAATGTGTCCCCCAGCTTCCTCAAGCAGAATGACATGAACCCTCAAGTTCCAATAGGAAACAAGAAACTTCTATTACAGTGAAGGCTCATTCTATGAAGACACCTTTTAAGGAAGACGCCCTGCTCTGAATGGGGTTGCACTCCCTCTGAAGGAGCAGGTCCGCAGTTTGGGGGTTCTCTTGGATCCACAGCTGCGCCTGGATTCCCAGGTGGCGGCGGTGGCCAGGGGAGCCTTTGCTCAGCTTCAGCTGATTTGCCAACTGCAACCATACCTGAGCTGTGCGGACCGGGCCACAGTGACCCACACCCTAGTGACATCTAGATTAGATTACTGCAATGTGCTGTACGTGGGGCTGCCTCTGAAGACGGTCCAGAAATTACAACTAGTGCAGAATGCGGCTGCTCGGGTGGTTGCTGGGGCACATCGGTTTGACTCTGTCGAGCCGTTGCTTCGGCGACTACACTGGCTGCTGGTTCCTTTCCAGGCCCGATTCAAAGTGCTAGTTTTGACCTTTAAAGCCCTTTACGGCTCGGGACCGGGGTATTTGAGGGACTGCCTCCTCCCATATAATCCTACCCAGACTCTTAGGTCATCTGGGGGGGCCCTTCTGACTGTGCCACCACCAGGAGAGGTGAGAGGGGTGGCGGCCAGGGATAGGGCCTTCTCGGCGGTGGCCCCCCGACTTTGGAATACCCTCCCCTTAGAACTAAGAACTGCTCCCTCTTTGACAACATTTCGGCGGGGATTGAAGACCTTCCTATTCCAACAAGCTTTTAATTGTTGACAGGCTGGCTGGTTTTTACACTCTTTTTATATATTTTAGGATCCACGGGGTTGGCTGTTTAAATTTTAAATTTTTTAAATTTTAAATGTTAATTATTTTAATATTGTTTTTTAACTATCGTTTTTAATTCTCAAATATTGTAATTTTATTGTATTTTATTGTTGTAAGCCGCCTTGGGCGCCCATGGGGCAGAAAGGCGGGGTATAAATTGAATAAATATTATTAATATTAATATTAATATTAATATTAATATTAATAATATTAATATTAATAATAATAATAATAATGATAATAATAATAATAAAGCAAACAGCAATTGCTTGCCCTTAGAGGCACGTCTACATTCCACACTGGCTGAACCCTCAGGGCTTCCAGGCCTGACCTGGCATTGCCCATTTCATGTTGCTTTGCTCCCTCTTTTCCTTGCCTCATCCACCAACCCATCACTGAGACACCATTCCCAGGGAGAAAGACGCAGCGCAGTCTGCAAAGTACTCTTGCCAGTACTGACCGTTCAGTGTCAGGCCATTGTCTTGAACACCATCTGTTGTGTTCTTCCAGACCACCATTTTCACGTCTTCCAACGCCTGAGGAGCCAAGGGGTTTCCAAAGCAGGACTTCTACCTCCCAAGAGACACAAGGGGACAATCAGGGAAAGGAGAACAATTCTCCACTGAGGAAGCAGGAAGGCTGCCTACTGAGTCAGACCACTGGTCCATCTTGTTCCGTATTGTCAACACTGACTGGCAGCTGAAGATGTCCGGAAGGAGCTTAGCGCAGATGTTCAAATTTGGTGTTTTCCATTGCAGGAAATCACAGGCAAGCCAAACTTCTACCTTAGTATTTGCAGGAATTGATGGGATGTCAATGGAAAAATCTGAACCCTTCAGAAATAAGGCATGCAGTTTTAAGGACACTGCAGTGTCCTATTTGAGCTGCAAGTGGCCTCAAGTGCAGGAGTGGCAGGGTAAAAATTATGAATAAATAAAACAATCATTACGGCAGAATTCTTAATGCCAACAATGGGCTTGAGCTTGACTGTCCTTGAGGTTCCTTCCAAGCCTATTCAAAAATAAGGAGTTTATATTCTGGATTGGCAGCAAAGGAAAGTTGATCACGACAATGGAGGGAAAGGAGTTACTGAGGAATGCAGGTGCAGGAATAAGGACTGGGGGCACAAGTGGCTGCACCCTCCCTCCCTCCCTCCCTCCCTCACACACACACACACACACACACACACACACACACACACACCTTAAATGTCAAGCCTTCTGAAACAGGCCACTGGACTCAGCATCGCAAAGATTGACTGGCTACTTCTTCCCATAGTGGACCGTACCTGGAAATAGTTCAGTTCCTCGTCACTCAGGATCTGGTTGTTATCTTGGTCGGACATATTGAAAATCCGAGTGAGAGCTCGCGTGCACGCTGGCCTCAGCTATGGGTGCAGGGGTGAAAGAAGAAGGCACTGTTTATAAAAGCAGAGCAGGTGAAGCATGCTCCCTTCTCCTCCCATTTCCCAGAGGGCCAGAGCAAGAGAGAGATAGAGAGAATATGTGCATATATCTGTGCATTCACAAGTGGCTGCCCTATACTTGGTCCATCCATTTAGGCTGGGGTATCAAATTTTTCTCATGTAGCCGCCAAATAACATTCATGATGCCTGCTGAGGGCCAGAAGTGATGTCATTAAGCAGGAAGTGATGTCATTATACAGGACACGACCTGATTAAGAAACACTTTTTTTCTCAGCAGCTCATTAACTGCAAATGACAAGAGAAAATACTCAAGTCTTGATATTTTCAAGGTAACAGAGGAGCCCAGTTATCACGTGGGCCATCCTTTCAGCAGTGACACCTCGACACAACTTAGCAGCTGATGGTGGTGCTGGGGAGACTAAGGGCTAGAAAAAGAGCTTCTGTGGGCTGTATCTGGTCCAGGGGCCTTATGTTTGACACCCCTGATCTAGGTCAATATTGTCAACACTGGCTGGCCGTGGATTTCCAGGCAAGACTTTTATCACTGCGTTATCTGGACATTGATGCTATATCCTCCTGCATACAAGGCAGGTACCCTATGCTGAGCACCCCCTCCCCCCCCGCCTCATCCACTCCCAGTATAAAGATTTCCTTTTCCCTCCAACAAACATAGCAGAGTCCACTGCAGGAGGAAATGCAGCAAAGCTGGTCTTGTCACCAGCTCAAAAAGCATCCACCCTAAGTATGGTGGCGAGTGGGCCTTTTTAGTTTGTGTCTCCTGTTCCAGCAGACCCTGATGGTTCACAAACAACATTCTCGAAGCCGTACACACGCAGACCTGCCGACTGAGGATTTCACATCGTGAATGAGGAAACGAACTGGAGTCACCAAACTGTCCTGAGTTAAATATGTTCTTCTTTAAGGTGCCACAGGGCTTGTGTGGCTAGATTATTTTGTTTGGAATTAGATACACTCTGGGTTCTAGATTTTCTAGGTCCAGTCCCAGAAATAACACTAGTATCCCTGACTGCGGCTCCCACAGATGTGGCACGGAGATACAGGCGTTCCACAGTTTCAGTTATCCATGGATAACTATTAAAAAAGATAGGGGAACATTAAACAAATCTCTTTTTTTTTACATTGTTGCTGCAAAACCACTGACGCTACCCCCATCTTTAAAAAGGCATCCCCAGGATCCACGGTCTCAAGGATCCACGGTGGGGTCTGGAACGGAACCCCAGTGGATACCAGGGTATGCCTGTATTTGAGATGGGATGATGCAGTGTCGTGCTAAGAGCTTAGCCACAGTATGAAGGGGGGGGGACTGAAAAAATTGCAGTGGCCTTGCTAATGCCCTTGGTAACAATAAGAGCGGAGAAATCAGACCAGACTGGGCCTACTTGAGTTCGAAAAGCAGCTGTTCTTTGTGCATGCACAATTGTCTCCTCCTCAAAGAGTTCTCGGAGCTACCAGTGAAAGTACCAGGTGGGCAAAGGTAGGCAGAGACAGGCGGAGGGGAAGCAGCGATTCAGGGAGCCTGAATGGCTTCTGCAGTAACACAAAAACAGCCTGCCTTCTGCTAGATGGAACGGGCACATCACTTGGCAGAACTGCAAGAGACAATTCCTCCGAGGCCGAAGCTCAGGTGCAACATCATCTCAGAACAGTTCCAAAGTGGGCCTTCTTACCTGTTTCTCCTCCGGGTCATAGAGAGGGGCTGTTGGGTGCAGAACGGCCTTCTGGGCATAGTAGAACAGCTCCGAGATGTTCTTCAGGTTCTTCGCAGAACACTGGGGCAGAAAAAGAGAGGCGTGGACATGAGAAATGTGGGGTAGGAAGCCATGAAGAAGGTGCCTGTGGCAAGGACATCACCCAAGCCCTCCTGATCTCCAGCCAGGGTTTTAGATAGGAAATTTGCTCTGCCTTCCCCAAGGGAGAGTGAAGTTGGGACCTTTTATTCACAAAGCAGGCGTCCTACCCCTGAGATAAGCCCTTCCTTTAACATGGAGATTGCTATATTCTTACAAAACATTTCTACTCTTCCTTAGGCTCATAGTGCAGCTAACAGCACTCAACCGAACAACAGGGCAGAAGAAAAATGGTATATAAACATTCATAACAACAGCAGATTAAACTGCAGTCTAGAAAAAAAAAAGCAGCAAGACAAGCAGCCAATTCTTAAATTACCAGCTAAAATCAACAGGGTAAAAGTTTGTCCGGAACAGCTGGGTTTTCACTGCCTGCTTCTAAACACGGGGGGAGGGGGGAGTCTGAAGGATATCCTTTGGGAAGGATTTCCAAAGATTTGCCACCACTGGAAAACTTCTGTCCCTGATACCTGATATCAAAGGTGGCTCAAGAGGCCCTGGGTAGGTTCATACAGGCAAATGTAATCCTTAAAACCACCCAGGCCGTATTGCCAGCGGTGTCATGCAGCCGGAACGCTGGGCGGGAGGAACGGGTGAGGGGCAGCCCGCCCGTTGCGTTCCACTCCGTTTCGCCGTCTTCCCCGCCCCCGCGGCTCCCGTTCCTCCCGCCCAGCGTTCCGGCTGCATGACGCCGCTGCGTATTGCGCTTTTAATGAGCAAGACCAGGATGGAGTAGGAGATGACCATGACAGAAACCCCTCTAATACTCCCAAGTAGCTCCCCACCTCCACACAGGTCTCAATTTCAGAGAACTGGTTCATAATGGGCAAGATGGTCTCCATAGAACTCCCAGACTGCAAGTCGGACTTGTTCCCCACGAGGATGATCGGGATCCTGGAAGAGACAAAGATATTTGAGATCTCGATTAGGGTCCTTTGAAGAGGGACACAGACAGAGCCGGGCAGGCTGCAGAGTTCTGCAGAGCCACATTTTCAACACCAGAGGAAAGAAGAGCTAAGCATTGTGTCCAAAGGATTCCTTCCTCCTCAAAGATCTTCTGGGGGGGGGGGGGAGGCAGGCTTTTGCATTCAGTGCACTTGGTCTGGTTCACACCAGCAAATGAGGTGGCAACCAGGCTTCTGAGTTAAGCCCCTCCAAGACTGCCTGCTCCTCCGTTACAGACTCTCTGCACAGAAAAATAAGCGTTCAGGGAAAACAGGCTCCAGCTAGCTTTCCCCCGCACACGCCCTGGTTTTAATAACTGGAGAAAGAACCAAGATCTCTTTCTCTGCACGCAAAGCCAGTAGTCCTGGATCACCTGGGGCAATCTGTGGACTCTGCCCTGGACTCTGCTCAGGGCAACCATTGTATAAAGGCAGATTTCACAGGTCATCACGCGTTTATCAATGTGAGCATTCCCAGCTGTTCCAGGGCACACATTTCCACGCAAAAAGCTAACATGGAAACTGGGGTGGGGGCTTGCTCCATTCTTTACTCCCAAAAGGTGTCCTGTGCCATCCATGGCATTGCTAGAGTTGGGAAAGACCTCACCTGAAACCCTGGAGAGCCACTGCCAGAGCAGAAAACGCTGGGCTGGATCGAACCACCTCTGACTTGACATACGGCAGTTTCACCCTGTTGGTGCTCTTGGCAAAGCTGGACCAGCACAGCAGATCCCTCCCAGGAATTGCGTTACTGCCATGTGTGGGGTCCAGCCCTTGGCCTGCTTCCAGAACCGAATTCAACCTTGGTCCCTGTGCTCGCTTGCCCAAAGCAGGAGGCAACCGAGATGCAGAAACAAAACACAACAACAACAAACCCACCCACCCCACATACACACACACTGGACGTTATCGTACCTGGAGCACTTTTCAGCTCCGCCGTTCACCATTGGAATCCACTTGGTCCTAATCTGGAGGGGAAGGAAAGGAACAAGCAGCTTCAAAGTAGATCAGGGAACTCTGGGGACAAAAATGCCAAAGAAGGGGAGCCTGGATACAGAGACGTAACTTGGGTGGAGCTGGAGGGGCATATTCTTCGGGCTCTATGCTAGGTAGGGCCCCCAAGCGCCGCTCAGTCACCTCCGGATTCTCCCTGAAGGGTGGGATGCTGCTGGCTTCATGTGCCCTGCACTCCAGGGAGAACCCGGGAGTGACATCACAATGTCACGTGGCATCATGACATCACTGACTTGGGCATTGGGGAGAGACGTTACGCCCCTGCCTGGCTATATTAGGGCTCGACTGAAACAGCAGATGGGAAGACACCCAAAGGCTACATGATCCAATTACACAAACGATGCATCACACCCCCACAACCCACGTAATTCAGACCACTGTGGGACACTAGCAGAAGACGTGGGGAAGGTCAAAGGTTGTCCCCACAAAGCAATCCCCTTCCACTCCCAAGATGGTCATCAACAGGAGGGCTATGGGCAGCTATATAGGGGTGGGTTCGTCATACGAGGAGAATAGAGAGGCAGGAGTGTAGAATGGCCACACGAGCCTCTTACCTTGTCAATGGTGGCTTCCTCCGTGACGTCATACACCATACAGACCACGTTCGCCTGGGAGGGAACAGAGTGGGGTAGGACTGTTGGGAGCATGTTGGACTCCTAACTACAGTCCTGTGCTCCCTCTACCCAATTCTGGGGAGGCATGGATTCTGCCACTTCTGGCCACATGAGGTGGCAGTGGTGCAACAACTGCATATTCAAATAAAACTCCCTGCATACTGAAATCCAGCACTTTGGGGGGAAAAGTTAGAACAGAATGCCACTCTTTGATGTGCTCATTTCTTTGTGCAGGGAATTTCTGCAAGCAGCAGAATCAAGCAGCAAAGCTGTTTCTCTTAGACTTGCACAGTTTCAGGTTGTGGGCAGGGAAGGTTATATTTTTTCTAATATTTCCCCCATTAAGAAAAAAAAAATTATGGTACACAGAAAAGTAGCACGTCAGGGAAAATGTTAGACTGGGAACCCTTTCTCCCTGACATGCTAGTTTTCCAGCTACAGATGTGGAGAGCATCCTTTGGACCACTGCCTTCTACTGAATCAGACCGCAGGGGCATCACGTTCAGCAGGCATGACTGACAGCTCTTCAGGCCTCGAGGGGTCTTTCCCAGCACTACCAGGAAACTGAACCTGAGCCTTCAAAAGGCCAGCCCAGTTCCTGTCCTACCACTGTCTCTTTACTGCATGGAGCTGCTTGGAATTGGACTCGCAAGCCGTCCAAAGGCAGGAAGAGTTGAGCAGCAGAAGCCCCCCCAGTCTCCTCCAGATGGCTCGAGTCAGTCACCCGCCTGCAGAGCATCTCAGGATCAGCTCAAACCTGACTGCCACCTTTGCTCACAAGGTGTCAACAGAAATGGGGAAAGCAGATGGCAGGATTGGCCGCTCCTTTGGGAAGTGAGTGCATCGCTTGAGTGCAAAAAGGCTTTAGGAGGGATTTGGAGTGGCTGCTCTAAGCCTCCACATTGACACACAATCCCTGGCGCTGAGGAGGGGGAGGCTCAATCATAAGCTTTCCACTCAAGCCAGCGATGTGTCAGAGCTGCAACTGGACAAAATACACAGCACTAGGCAGACCAACAACCTCCCCATGGTTTCAAGGAAGGCTGGTTCTATCCCCCGATTGTCAATAAGGATGGAGATATAAGAATATAAGAAAAGCCCCACTGGATCAGGCTGAGGGCCCATCTGGTCCAGCTTCCTGCATCTCACTGTGTCCCATTAGATCCTCAGGGAGAACACAAGACAACCGATCTCTTTATCCTATGGTTATTCCCTTGCAAAGGCCTTGAGAGACAGCCTACTTCTAGATCAATGAGATATACTCATCATGGCTTGTAACCTGTGATGGAATTTCCCTCCATAAAATTGTCCAATCCCCTTTTAAGGGCATTGGGCCAGGTGCCATCACCGCACCCTGTCCCACAGATTCATTACACACTGGGTAAAGAACTATTTTCTTTTGTCTGTTCTCACTCCTCCAACGCTCAATTTTAGCGGACGGTTCTGGTTCTGATGCTGTGTGAGAGGGAAAAGGACATCCCTCTATCCACTCTGTTCATCCCATGCATAATTCCATCCAAACTGATGACATGTTTGAGAGCTGAAATGTCTCAAGCCCAGTCCAATTCAGAGTGTGAATTGATTGGACCTCCTGAAGATGCTGCCAGGGACTGAGGCTGGGACCTTCTGCATGCAGAGGAGGTGCTCTGCCACTAAGGGACCCCTGCAGGGCCAAGACAGGATCAGATGCCTCCCCCTGAAGGATTAAGAGTTCCCTGGGATTCCCTGACACAGCTGGTGCCACAGCCAGGAGGTCACAGGGAAATCCCAGCAGCATCACCACTGCCCAGAAAGAAAAGCTCCACCCAGCCCCGACTGCCCGAGCGTCAGGGAGGGGGCTCACCAGCCAACATGAACCGGGCAGCCTCCCCAGTGCAGAGCAGGCCAGCCTGGGAGCCCGTGAAAAGGGATCAAGAGTCGGCCAAATGCCGCTGGGGGAACAATGTCTGCAAGAGCTTGGCTTGTAATAGCCCGCTCCCAAGTGCTGTGCTCCTCTCCATGCAATCACATGTCAGGTGTCCACCTCGATCCTCCTCCCAGGCTGGGGTGCGAGAGTCCCCGGGCTGCTGTGTGCTAGACACCCAGCCTCTTTCCCAAGCCCTCCACCTGCCCGCCTCCCAGGTCTCCTTCAAGCCACTGGGTTAAACTGCAATCAACCGCTTACAAGCAAGGAAAGGATTAAGCAGGCTGTTAACTAAACTGATCATGTCAATCCCCCAAGCGGCCTCCCTGGGACTGGGGCAGAGGTCCCCAGGCGAGCGGGTGGTGCTGCCCAGCGCGTCCCTCGCTCACCTTGGCAATCTCCTCTTGGAGCTCCTCGTCTGTCTGCTGCGATTCTGAAAGGGAAAGGACAGGTCTCGCGATTCAGCACCCTCCTCCTTGCCACACCCCAAGGGACCACTTTGGGCATTAATTTATAGGGTGGAATGAGAAAATGGATCCTTGCCCAGAGAGGGCTGCCATCAAGGTAAACATGAAGGAAACAACAGAGGAAGGGGAGGGAAACTGAGGCAGGGAAAGTTCAAGTGGGCCCTTGGTATTCCCGGGGGATCCATACTGATTTCCCGGATAATCTGCTAACTGGACAAGAGGCACTTTTTCAAGTGGTGTCCTCTTATATTTAGCAGGGGGAGAGCAATTGTCCCTCTTCACCCCAGCACAGGGTCTTTCTCATGGCTGTTGCTGGTGGTGTTCTCCATTCTTTTAGATTGTGAGCCCTTTTGGGACAGGGAGCCATTTAACTTTAATGTTATTATTTGCCTGTAAACCGCTTTGTGAACTTTGTGTTGAAAAGCGGTATATAAATACTAGTGATTGATTGATTGATTGATTGATTGATTGATTGATTGATTGATTGATTGATTGATTGTTGCTGGCGGTCTGCCTTTTTTTAGATTGTGAGCCCTTTGGGACAGGGAGCCATTTAACTTTATTATTATTACTATTTGCCTGTAAACCACTTTGTGAACTTCGTGTTGAAAAGCGGTATATAAGTATCTTGATTGATTGATTGATTGATTGATTGATTGATTGATTGATTGATTGATTGATTGAT
>JAJKFI010000083.1:5167835-5195359 GCA_029204185.1 Lerista edwardsae
GATTGATTGATTGATTGATTGATTGATTGATTGATTGATTGATTGATAATCTGCACAAGGGCCTCACAGGACCTCCCGGACACGACCAGAAGCATCTTCCAATCACTTCCGGGAGGCCTTCTGAGGGCTCAATCCGCATATATTTAAATCCACAGGTGCCGAGCCCATAGATAAGGAGGGCTCACTGTATACGGCTATTTCAGACACTTAAGCTTCATTACAGAGCGAACAAAGGGAGTGCATGTGATGCTGCTTGAAACGAAACATGGCGCCTCCTCCAAGGGTCATGTCAGTTTCAAGCCCAGGCTCTCCGACAGAATCTCTGGGAAGACTTGGGATTGGGGGGTGAGGAACTGCTCTCTTGGCCTTAGTCTCCTTATCTATATATATAAAAACGGACGTGGGTGTGTGGGTATGCGCGTGGGTGTGTTTGTGTGTATGTAAGTTCTGCATAGGCTCCTCAACGCCTTGACCGATCAGCACCAAACTCGGCACGCACGTACCTTGAGGCCTGACGACAAACACTGCGGGGGTCAGACCCCCCTACAGCCCCCGGTTTTTCGGGGAGGGGGCCCAGCGTGGCAAGAACCAAGGGGATTGCATTGGAGTGGACGTCTGCTGCCACCCTGTGGTCACAAACGATTCTGCAGGTCATGTGGTAGGACTGCAGTAGCTGAGCTGATACACTCAAAAACGAAACTGAAACTTCTTCCCAGCCCCTGAGTTGCCCAGGCTGGGAAGAGCAGGTTCCAGACAATTCCAGCACCCAGTCGGGACATATTTACGCAGAGCTCACTGGCCGGCTGCTCCCGTTTCTCATACTTCACTGCTATCCCACCACATTACCTGCAGACATTGTTCGGTAAGTGTGACAGTTTCATTTCTCTCTCTTAGTTGATTGTGTGCCTGCTTCCTGATTCCTTCCACTGTGATAGTGTCCATTTCGGATTCAGGGTCATCAATGCTTTCTTATTTCAGTGAGGAGTGTTATATTTCCACCTGGATCTAACTACTTCATACTGTTTATGGATATTTGCCTGCTTCCGGGTATGCTCCTCCCTTACTCTAGAATGCCTGGAACGCTGTGCGCCACACCTGGTACACATATTCCTGACGATCTCCACGGGAATACTGTGGGGGGAGGACCCCCCTAATTCATTCCTTCTCCTACTAGAACCTCGGGAGACGTTGTCCCCCGGGCAACGCTGGGTCACAACCAGCTAGTCAAAAATAAGAATGGTCAGAATTGGGCTTGTTCAGGGCAGTGCAGCCACAGGTGTATGATCAGGATGGTGCCGATCAGCACAGGTGCTCACAGAGGACACGCAGGCTACTGGACATGCACTCATGGAAATGGTTGTTGAGACAAGGAAGGAAAACCAGGACGGCAGGAGGACCACAGGAGAGGCCGCTTACCTGAGTAGTCCACGATGTGGGTGGGGACCTTCTCAGGGGTGACGTCTGCGGGGATTGTGATCTCTTCTGCACGAGGAGGCACCTGCAAAACAGGGGGCGAGAGTTGGCTTCGTGGGATGGCAAGTGAGGCATGAGGTAAGTGGGTGAGGGGAGGGCAAATGCTTGCTTTGGGCAGAGCAACAAGGAGAAACACAAGCCACACTAGGATGGGCTGGAGAGGCACTGAGGGAATCCCGGAAGCATCACTGGCAAGTTCAGCCTTATTCCTGAATGCTGATCCATCTGTCTGTTGAAAATCTCGAATACAGCATGTGCTGATAGAAAGAGAACCTAAGAAGAGCCATGCTCCAGGCCAAAGGTCCAGCTTCCGAAATCTCAAAGGGGCCCACTAGATTTCTCAGGAAGCGCACAAGACAACAAGATACCTGCATTCTGTTGCCACTTCCCTGCACTTGGCATTTTGAAGTAGTCTACAGAGATTGCACTGAATACATTATGTATATATGTAGCCTTTCTTTAGAAAGGCAAAAGTAAACTGTACAGAAGTGCAAAATAAATCAACATTTGAATGAGTGTGTGTGTGTGGGGGGGCTAACTATGTGTGTCTCTTGTTACACAAACACACACACATCCCTGAAAGATGGAACTTCCATCTCTATGGAGGAACGACTCCTTTGCATGTAGAACAAATTCACTCTCTGACAGCAGCTCCAGGTAGGGCTGCAAAATACCCACCGGAGACCCAGGAGACTTGCTCCCAGTCAATGTAGACAACATTCAGACGGACTACAGGCCTGACTCAATGTAAACTTCTGCGTGCTTGCAATATTCCCTTTAGGCTACAGGTATATACATATTAAAATGTATATAGATTTACTACGTGAGTGTCTGAGCACTCTCTCTCTCTCTACCTCTCATATACAGACACTGAGGAAATCGCTCTAAGTTGCTCTGAACCCCTTGGGATAGATTAGATAATCACTGGGCAGAAACCACAGTACGATTTCTCAGTCCTGCCTGGCTGCCCACAAGCTGGCAATAAGACAATAAGATATAGACAATGACGAAGCTATCGTGCTATTATTAAGCAATAACTGAAAGTAATTGTGTGGTTGAAAGAGGATACCTACCTGTTATTCTGGAGGATGATGAAGACTGCACATATAAAGAAATTTGCCTCCAATTCTAATGGGGGGGGGGGGAAGATAAAGAAAACAAATTCCTCTTGCTCCAGGAATCAAGAGTTTGGGACAAATTTAATCAGTTTTAGGGCGCAATCCTAACCTGGACTTAGGCCAGCACAGTTAGGCCAGCAAAATTTGGCTGGCACAAGGGCCACTGTAAAATATGTTTGGACCACTCTTGGAGTCAGAAAGGCCAGTATACAGACGTGCACCATCCTCCCTGACTCCGAGCGTGGCCCAAACACGCTTTATGGTGTCCCTTGTGCCAGCCAAATTTCACTGGCTTAAGTATCCCGGCCTAACGCCAGGTTAGGATTTCACCCTTAGAAACTTCCTTTTGTGTGCATAAGATGAAAAGTACAGATTTTCTGGGCCAATACCAAATGTCACGCTTGTGTTGTGCAACAGCAGCAGAAGTCTGGCCTCCACAAAGCCCCCCAAGAGATGGAACCAAACTGTACCCCTTCTGGCCCGCAGATCCCATCCTGAGCACTTCTGCAGGCCCTTCAGTCTTGGCAGACCACACCCTGATCCACGACCCCAAAGCACCCTAGAGAGAAGCATTAAGCTGCTTGTCTGGGCCAAAGGTGGCAGGAATGTGGGAAGTTACTTAAGAGTGATCCTGGCATCTGATTAGGAGACTTATTGCACCAGAATGCACCAGGGTCATGGGAAGAGGCAGCAACACCATCTGTTTGCAGCAGAATCAGGGATGCTAACTGGAGGGGGCAGAGGGAAGATCACCCTTTCCAACATCTCAGCAAAGGGAGATTTTGACAAACTGGGAACGCTCCGAGGCAAAAGGCAGAACAGATGGTGGATGCAGAACATTGCACAGACACACACCATAATAACTGCTTCAAAGGAACCCTTCTGGCCAATACCCCAGTGTCAGAAGGGGCACAAAGGCCGCAGCTGAAGTACAAACCATTCAAACACAAGAACTACCTCGCCGGATTGAGACCACAAGGTGCTCTGTCTAGTCAAGCACATCTGGCTCAAACCCAGGCACGGCAGGAGGCAGCCATCCCCTCATTGTCTTCAGATAGACCCTCTCTGCACACAGAGTTTCCATTCTGCCAATGGCTGTGACTAGGTCCGTCGTCCAATGCAGTACCCTGCAAGGAAGCCCCGTTGGGGTTCTAAGGAACGTACTCCCAGGTGAGCATGGAGGACTACAGATTTTTAGTACATTGTTTTAACCTGAGCAAGTGGCCATTTCCATATCTTGTGATACTGAATTCCATACATTAGCATTTTATTGTAATAATGCTACAGAGCTAGTGTGGAATAGCAGTTAAGACTGAGCTGTGAGACAGAAATTCCCCAGGTCAAACCCACCTCTGCCAATAATTCGGAAGGCAAGCTTGAGGCAGCTGCTCCCTTTCACCCTCAGTCTTTATTTATTTTCTAGATATTTATATAATGCCTCTTTCAAGGCAGTTTACATATAATTTACATATAGGCAGGCTGAAAAGGAACCAATTTTTCAATTAGATCTCAACGTATTATTCCATGAGACAATCTCGCAGAGCCTCCATTTGTCCTGGCATTTCTATCTGCAATATGGAAATAATTGTGCTTTACTTACCGTGCAGGGTTGTTGTAATGGTCTATATTTAAGAGAATACGGATGAACTGCTTTGCATACTCAGGAAGTCTGGCCAAGGAGGTGTTGTGGTCTTTGGGCCACGGAGACCAGGTAAGGGCCTGGGCCAAGACCTAAGTTTACCAGCTCATCTGAAAGCCGATCCCTGCTGATTCAAGAATCACCAAGACTGCAAAATCCTAGCCACACGTACCTGGGAATAAGCTCCATTGCCTTTAATGGGACTTATGTCTGAGCAGACATGCGTTGTCTTGGAGTCTATGGAATCAATTATTTGAACATACCAACAGGAACAAGAGTCAATGTTCACTCACCTCTTCAGGGAACTCTTCGCCCACCAAGGCCATGATCAACGAGGTCTTCCCCACCTGGGCTACGAGGGAGAAGAAAGAAGGAAAAAAGAGAGCCGTTACAAAGTTCGGGGAGAGATCGTGCAGCAGCCAAGAACACAGTGGTGACCTCATCTGATTCGCTCAAGAATGTCAGGATACGCAGAGAGAGACATTGCCCAAAAGCACTGAACAAGCTTTTGACTCTGCAGGGATTTGAGCCCAGGACTCTTGCACCCGCATCAACCCATCCAAGGCTAATTCTCATTCTGCCTCGCAGAGGCTAGCCATCGTATCGGGCTAGCCACTTTTGCGGACTTATTTACAGCACTGGGGTACGTATCCCCAACTGGGGACAAAGCTGCAAACTCAATGGCAGAGGCACATCCTTAACACTCAAAGAGCCTCGGGTCTAAACTCTGGCATCACCAGTTAGTGCTGGGAAAGACCCTTCTCACCCTGAGACCCTGTAAAGGGGTTGCCAGTCAGCACAAGCAATACTGGGCTAGACTCTGCAAGAAGCAGCTGCATATGCACCAACTACAAATGGAAAGGAAGCATACAATAGTCACAAGAGCCAAAGCATTCACAATGTGAGACATAAGCAGTAACCTCTTTAAATCCTCCCATCCCCTCCCCCAAAAGCAATGGCCAGGCCAACAGAGACCCTGACTTCAGCTTCCTATTTCAGGCCTCAATCAGTGGTTCCCAAACTGTGAGCCGTGGCCCCCTGGGGAGGCACAGAAACAAGTCGGGGAGCCACGGAATCCTCATGAAAAACACACCACCCTATACAACATATTGGACTGTAGCCCTAATAGGAAGCCGCGGCCAGAGGCCCCTAGGAGGTCAAGGGAGCCACTAGTTGAAAAAGTTTGGGAACCCCTGGCCTCAACCCACAAAGCCCCTCATATTATGTACACAGGCCTTTTTAGAGGAACTCAGATGATTAATAATACACGGTGCCTGGGGCCAAAATGTGGAACAGCAACTGCTCTCAGCAACGAGGAGGCACTCTACTGTGTAGGCTTAAAAAACTGAGCAATTAATATTTGAAATGGTTGCCTGCAGCCCGCACGGTGGGACAAAATGTCACTTTCTTTGAGCTGCAAACTCCCAAGGAGACGCTTGGCAGCTCCAGCCAAGGCCTCCTGAAACACGGGGGAACCTGAGCAGGAAAGCAGGCGAGAGATGTGGCTCAGTTGGCTCCTTCTCCTCCTTTGCAGGGGACGATGCTGGGTGATGGGCAGAGGGGGGCTCTTTTAAACCCCCATCTTGCCGCCCAAGACAAGATGCAGAACAATAGAACGCCCTGCAACAGGCTTGGCTGAAACAAGCTCCAATCCTTCCATTTTCGACGGCAAGTTTCTGATTCTTGCTGCAACAGACAAAATCCCGACACCACGTAGGACAGACTGGAGTAGCTAAACTAGACCGATTCACAGGTATGTGACAGGTGGAACAGCTGGGAGTGGAGCCTCCATGGATCAAGGCTATCTATCTTTGACTATACACTGCTAAGGCTAAAGAATGGGACATGATCAGAGAATCCTGCAATGTCTTCCATCTGGTTGCTGCTGGAAACCCAGTACTAGACTTAATGCACAGCTGGCCTGCAACATCTGGTCTATTTTTATATCTTGGGGAGGAGTTAAGGACTGAGGACGTGACTGTGGGCTGACCAACAGAATGCATTCTATGTTTGAGGCTGCCTATCCCACAAAGTCCATCCACCACAGCAAACGAACCCGTTTCAGTGTCCTGAACTGTCCAAAGCAAGTGAGCTTTCGCTCCTTTGCTTTACTTCCTTTGCTCACTTTACATTTCACATAGTTCACATGCCTCTTTCCACAGGAACCCTGTGTCCCTTTGCACACCAATATTATATGCGATAACCTGCTCCAAGCTTCATCTTTATCTGAATGGAGCAACAGCAGAGCCTTCTTTGTAATGGCCCCTCTCATTGTAGAATTCTTTCTATAGAGAAGCCCAAGAAGCCTTTTTTCTCTTTTGGAAGTTGGTGAAAACTTCACTTGAGTTCAGCAGGCTTTGTCCCGCTGATCCTGGGCACATAATTGTGTGTGTGGGGGGGGGCAGACTTCCTGGTGGCAACGAAGTCCCTTCAATGGCTCTCAAGAAGAAACATTTGGATTTCCATTTAATTGGACATTTGTCCAAACATCTGGACATTTGTCTTGCATACAAGCGAGATGCTGAGCACACACACACCAATGCCTGACGGCCTCTCCGTCGCTCTCCAAAGCTAAATTCAGCTGCAAAAATCCTACAGGGAAAGTACAAGGCTGAAACAGGATAAGGACATTGTAGGTTGTACACGCCAATACCCTCGCACACACAAGATGCTTCTTGACATCTGTGCTTCAGCAAGGATGAATGACCTGAAAAGCCCTGCAAGGCTTGGGAGCTGGGTGCCTAGGGCACCTTTCTGAAGGTCAAAAGGCACATTCGTGTTAGCAGATTCATGCCCATCTCAGAAGAAGGATTCCTTCCTAAAGGGGGAACACCTCTAACTCATACAACACTCCCAATTAGCCTTTCTTGGATGAATGCAAGCATGAAAGACCAGCTCACGTTCCTTCCACAAGAAGCTCACTACCTGACTAACCAAGGGCCCCTTTTAAATGAGAAGATTCTTGAACCAATCACAATCCTCCTCCTCTGCATTTGTGCAGCACTTTCTAAGTGCCCCACGTGCTTCACCTGTATTCTTGCGAGGGTGTCGTTGCAATAGCCCTGCAGCAAGGGCTGCAGCCGTTGTCTCTACGTTACAACTAGAGAAGACGGAGAGGGAGTCCCTGGATTCAGCCATCAGCCAAGTGGAGAATGCTTGACGCTGATCAGGCTCTTCGCCAGGACATGACGCCAGCTCACCAACGGATACATCTGCTCAACACTGTCGTCTTATTAGATTTGCAGCCTGACTCTTTTCCATGGACCTGGGGGACGTCTGGATGATTGCATTTGCCAGGTGGACTCTCATCCAGGCATCCCCCAGATCCGGATGTGCATAGTGTTCTCAAGGCGCCAACGTCACGGGCCTTCCAAGCCAAACCTTGGAGTCAACGAACTGACCCTTTTTTCCCTCCCCCTCTCCCATTTGCTTCACCCCTTGTCCATCCATCCAGCCTCCCACTATTCAGAAGGAAGACCCTTCCAGTTCACCAGGGTCCTCACCCATCAACGAGATGCCTAATTTTAGACATAATTCTCTGCAAGAGGCAAATCCACCTTAAGCTAGTTTGTGCACCGAGGAGGAGGAGGAGGTCGGTTTTCTCTGGGCGAAGGTCCTGCAGAGATGGAGGGTTTCCTGGCTTGTACATGTGGCCATTTAGTCATTTAGTCCACCCCGGCCTCATCTGGCTGAATACAGAAGGCCTCTCAAAGACTTCCGAGATGTGAACCAGATGTGAGTTGCCCTCACGGCCCTGAAGAGTCACACTACGCGGGCAGCAATATCACACAAAGCTGTTTCAGCAGGATTGTTGCACTTTAGGGCTGGCGATCGATCACACCACAACTGTTCTGCATGTTCTCTCTGAAATCAACTTTGTAGGGCTGTTGCATGACCACTCCTGTATTCTAGACAAGCAAGCTGTTGTTTCTCCCAGCCTCCTAAGTGCAATCTATTGCAGTTTATAGCCAAGATGAGATTTCATCTAGGGACTACATGAGTCACAGACAAACGTATTGCCCCATATCAACTATACATTGCTCCATAGAACTATATAAAACCAACAGGCACATGAGAATCACGTATGGAGAAGGCCACTAGACTAGTTTTTATATACACCATCTCCTGCCTGTGGTTGGAAATAATGCAATCCAGGAAAAGCTGTTGTGGAAAAGTCTACAACATTTATTAACCCAGAAAGGTTTTATCACCCAATTGGTCTAAAACAGGAAGAGCTGACTTTATTTTTTTCTCTCTCTCAATCTCCCCCCCCCCCCCGAGAAACACACTTGCTTGACTGCCTATCTATTTGTACTTGGAACAGAACAGAGGGCAGAGGGGCTATTGACAAGTCAGCTATTATCATACAATTCTGTGGAGCATGCGGGATGGCTCCAAAATTTTCACAAGAGGGCTTCTAGTAGCAAGTCTTTTCTAATCAAAGTGTAAATGTGAGAGCCTATGAATTAATCGTAGCCTAATTAATCATAGCCTAATTAATGACCGAGGTGAGATTTGAATGAGGAACTTGTAACTCAGTCTCTTACTCATTATGTTACACTTTGATTAGAACCCTTATGAATCATAGGTAGCTTTAGGCAAACAATTTCTTTGAAGTCTCCGTCTTCCCCATCTGCAGTATGGGTATAATACTTTAACTTATGGAATTACCATAAGATAATATATATATAACATACTTTGCAAACTCAGGCAGCATTATACAAGCAACTGGAAAATCAAAATTGTTTCCCACAATTTGCTGCTGAAATTCAGAAGTTGAAACAAAATTCCAACCTGTTTTAACTAATGGGAATGTGAAAAACTGATCTAGCCCAGACTTTCCTTGCACACAAGGAACCAACAGTTGGAAGTTTTTTCTCATCAGCCAAAGATCAAGAGACAGTATGTAAATATCAGCCCCCTGCATTCAAGAGTCCAATCCCAGGAGTCATTTAAAGAAAACAAACCATTCAGTACAATAATGATACAGAAATGATGATCCAAATGAACTGGATAAAAAAAGCAAAGATCAAAGCTAAAACAGATGCAATTAGAAAAAAGCCAAGGGCAGCAATTCTAGCCCACTTGGGCCGATGCAAGCTGCTTGTGTTGGCCCCATGCTGTTGCGCATGTGCCGTAAAGCTGCAGCACTGATGCAAGCAACTTGTTGACACAGCAGCGCAGGCACGAACTGCCAGCAAACTGCTCCTGAACCAGCTGAGTTCAGCTGGCACGGGGGTGTTTGTGGGTGGGGGGGGGCAGAACAGGAGGGCGTGAAGTTGGGATGCGGCCGATTTGTCCTGCTAAATAGCAGGACACGAATATGCCCTTGCCCCGTGGAGGCTCCAGGCAGCTCCCAAGTTGCGCTGGATACAACACAAGCACGCCGGCCTGCCTGCTCCAGCGCAAATTAGGATTGTGCCCTCAAAAGATGATTGAAAT
Source organism: Lerista edwardsae (assembly GCA_029204185.1). Taxonomy (NCBI): domain Eukaryota; kingdom Metazoa; phylum Chordata; class Lepidosauria; order Squamata; family Scincidae; genus Lerista; species Lerista edwardsae. The sequence goes on from JAJKFI010000083.1 coordinate 5,177,508, forward strand.
TGTAACATTACAGGTTCCACACACTCTCTTCACACTATCGTCCTTGTTCTTGCTCATTCTGGCTCTCCCCATTCTTTCTAACTGCAACCCCCCTTTTCTCTTTTCTAGCACATTTTCAGCAAACAGTATGGTCTGCACCCTTTTGCCACCTATTACATGGCTCTGTTTTACCATGTGCATGGAGCGTAGCTGATTTTAACACATTGATGTTTTTTATGATATCTTCATGCTGCAGTTACATTGCCCTTTCATGATTTTCCCCTTGGCGTGCTGCCTGAAAACTGCTTTTGGTCTAGCATGATAGGAAAATATCACAGGCATTTACTAAAGAATTAGCGCGCCAACAAAGAGCCTTGTGAGACCCTAAAGGCCAACATGATGTCTGCAGCATCAGCTTTCATAGGCTGAAAACCACGTTGTCAAATGCATGAATGAGGATGCATATAGTACGAGGCTATTGATGTCTATGCCACCTTGAGCATGTTGCCCAGATTGATCAATGTAATGAGGATTCTCTTCACTCTTGAGTTCAATCTCTATCAATTTGTCTGCTGCACAGAAACAGCAAAGGGCCTTGGGGCATGTAGGCTGATGCTTCCTCAGCATTTCCAACAGCTAGTATCACTTCACCTATGAGCATCTATGCTCATCAAAGATTCTAACATAACCTAAAAGTCTCATGCCCTCCAGAATTCAGGCATCACTTTATCTACCTTCCCCCACACCCACCCATAAGAATGTAAGAAGAGCCCCTCTGGATCAGGCCAAAGGCCCATCTGGTCCAGCTTCCTGCATCTCACAGTGGCCCACCAGATGCCTCTGGGACATGGCAACAAGATCCCTGCATCCTGTTGCCACTCCCTTGCATCTGGCATTCAGAGGAGGAATCCTACTTCTAAAACCACAAGGTTGCACAAACCCATCACGGATTGTAACCTGTGATAAAGTTTTCTTCTAGAAATCTGTCTCATTTTAAAGGCAACCAGGCCAGCCATCCTGTGGCAAGGAGTTCCACGGATTAACTACCCTCTGGGCAAAAAAGTATTTTGTCTGTTCTAACTCTCCCAACACCACCCCAATTTTCCACTAGAAATATATGAAAATGCCTTTTACGGAGTCGTTTGATTATAGACCCTGTTAAGTCGCGATTGCCTACACTGGCTGACAGCCACAGTGACTGCAAGAAGGTGTCGCGGACACACAGAAGGGTCCTTCCCAGCCCGCTCTGAAAAGGTGGCCAAGGCTTGAACGTGGAAGGGAGACGGTGCAGCAGGCATGGAGATGTGGCCACGCCTCTTTGTGGCCACGCCCATCGGCACCCCTGGCCACGCCTCCAAACATCACCCCCACCCCCAAGGCGCCCGGCTCCGTCCCCCGCAGGACTGGCGACCATCCCCCACCGAGGGGCCCTTCCACGCCCTCCCATTCGCCACCCGCGACTTCAGCCCTCGTGAGGGGGGCTCTTCCGGCTCTTACCCTCCCCCAGAAGGAGGATGCGCACGTCCCGCCTCATCGCGGCCGCTTCAGGGACCCCTCAACGCCTGACAGCTTCCCCTGGTTCGCGCAGCGGCTTCCCCGCCTACTTCCGGTTCCGGCTTGCCTGACTGGGCCACAGAGCGCGCAGCGCCTCCGAGAGCGGAGCGTCGCTGTGCCATCACGCTGCGCCCCCCTGGCGCTGCATGGAGAAAATGCGCCTTTCCCTCTTTTTGCAAGCGAGGCGGGATATGTGCGGGAAAGTATCGCCCTCCGATGGCCGCGGAAGCACCAACTGCTCTTGGGAGGGGGCGGGTGTCCTCGGCCCCTAAATTCGGCTTTCTCCCGCAGCCCTTCGCTTGCCCTGTGGGCGATGCTGGGAAGCAGGCTTTTGCGAACCTGCAAGTACAAGCATCGTCTTTTGAGGCTGCGTTTCTCTCCTATTGCACTTTAGCTCAGCTCTGGGGCCCCTGGTTTTAGTGCGCGTGCAAATACTTGCACTTCCATCTGCCTCAGGTCACGATGGTGTAAAAGCTGGGGGGCCTGGATGGGGAGACATTTCCGAGCAATGTTGGGAACCTGTTCCGATAGTACGCTTTTATTCCTTCCTTCCCAGTCAAAACTCATCTGTAGCTGGCTGGGACCAGGCGTTTTGTTACTGACATTATGCAGCAGACACACATGAACTTCTCTAATACAATGCAGAGATTTTTGATTTTTTTTTCTCATGGCACACTGACCTCTGTCGTCTTCGCCTCTTGTGAAGAAGGCACTTCCAGCTTCTGGGAGACTCTCACGGATTCTTCTGCTCTGTTTCTAGGGCAACTGTCTGTAGTCACAAATTGTCTGTCCCCGTTCCTCCACCGGCTCTGCAGAACCCTAGAAACAGAGCCTCAGAACCCAAAATGATTTTTCAGCTATTTTCAACCGATATGTTCCAAACTGCTGTGACACACCTGCAGACCTGTTATGTGTCTTTCGTGGCACAGCAATGTGCTGCAGCACCAGGGGTGTTGCTAAAGAAGTTCAGTGGGGTACAGTGGCGCCGACTTACCTTAGAAATTGTGGGTGCCCATGGCTATGCCCCCCGATGTTGATGTGGCCACGCCCCTGGTGTTGACATGGCCACCCCCCCTGATGTGGCCATGCCCCCTATCATCTCCTGAGCCTGGGCCGTGCTATCACGACCGCGATTGAGCGCCCTGGCATCGGGAGGGGGTCTGCCGGCTTGACAGCCGCCTCTCACAAGACCAGGACGCGCTACCGCGGCCACAATTACATGAATGCGTAATAGAGTTCTTTCCCATTAGGATAGTACAGCAGCTAATAAAATAAAGAAAGTGCTCACTCACAGTGCAAGGCAATGGCGTCCGAGAAAGCCGTCCAGCTGGCAACAGATCACACACGGTTTATCTCACAAAACGAGATAGCTGGAGTTGCAGGAGTCAAAAAAAGTCAGAAAGGAAGGGGGGAGTATTTCCCAGTAGGGTAAATGATAGTAGGCACAAAAAAACGCCATGAATTCGAGAAGAATATACAAAGGAAACAGTGAAGATACCGGAGCTCCAATTCCTACGTCTGGTGGCTAGGACTCTCCACGTGACCAAAAAAATAGGGTTCTTTCTTAACAGCCCCCCTTCCTTCTTATTCACTAGTTTCTGGCCAAGCCAGTGTGGGGTATGAAATGGAGACTGTGATTTGGGGCAGAGAAGCTGAAAGCATGAAGCCTGTAATTTGTGGTGCAAAGTGGCTTTGCTTGGCAGAGTTATTCACCAGCTTCAAAGTGTTTCTACTAACAATACAAGGCAAAACGTAGGCCAAAAGTCTTGCTACCCAAATAGATTAGCAAGAGGTGAAAAGTTACAAAGGGGGTGTACATGCCGGTAGTCAAACACGTGGGAAGAAACGAAACTTATTCCTCAACTCCCCATGGCGAGATAGTAGGGTAACATTCTGCAGCTAGCAAGGCATAGCCTTGAAAAGAAGCCAACTGCAGATGTGTAAACAGCCTTCATGAATATTACCACACACCCACAACTCATTAAATCCAAATTAGCATGAACATACGTTGTGTGTAAAGATATGTACAGGGGAAGGGGGGCACATATTAAGGAGATATGAAAAGGGAGGTCTAAAATATTGTTTAGACGCTGTTAATTGGTTAAAGCTTTAGCCAGTAAATGCAAAGACACTCCTAAGAGGTATAAATTGTTAAACCTTATGATTCAAAGTGTGGCTTGCTGTGTTTTTTTCTTGCCATCCGCCTTTGCGTAATAAATCTTTGTCTGGAATTACAGTGAATTGGAATTCAAAGTCTATTTATGACACCAGCTTCTACATACCCTGTTCCCTGCATCATTGTGCAGCATTGTTTATCTATTGGGGAGTTGCCTGTGGAGATGGTTGGTGCCTAACACCTTATCTTTAGGTGCCTAACACCTAACACTTTATATATAAGAAGAGGCCTCTTGAGAACACCAGCTGCAGCTCGCTCAAGCCAACCTTGACGCTCCTTACAGAATTTGCTTTCTTTGCTGGTTTCTATGTCTTAAGTTATTTCCACCACCCCTTTCTAGGATCTCTTCTCAACCATCTTCTGTAATATTGGCCTCTCAGGCAGCCCTCCAGTGTTTGGTTAACATAGCAATACAATTTGTGTTAGATATATACATTGTAGTTAGTAATAATTGGTTTTTACTTCCTACATAGTTTTAGGGGAGCAACAAGCTAAGCTTGGCACTAGAGGCCAAAACCGTGAAAACTTTGGTATGTATGAATAATACCAATCATGTTACAGATAATTGGAAAGGTAATTTAATGCAAAATGCAATGAAACAAACCAGAGTGCAATATTGTTACTTGATCACATGTTATGGCCAAAAAACCAGAGAAAATGAAAATGTAACTGTGACATCACTGCCTGTTGTGATGTCACTTCTGGGCAACAATTTGCCCTCTGCACTATACTACACTTTCATTAAGCCCCTGCATGGCACACTTGTTGAAAATTGCTGGTCTAGGGTATAATGATGTCACAACACTGAGAAGGTGTAAGAGACAAGAAACATTCTCAAATTTTCCAATAGTGTTCTGGAACCCCAAACATCCCCATGAGTTTGGACCAACGTTTCCGGGTGTGTGTTTTAGAACACACAGAGCATGTGCACAAAGGGGAGTCTACAGGGAAGAAGTGCCAGATGCACAGCTTGATCATTTGGCATATAAAGAAGAGAGAGAGGCAAGGATAAAGGTGCAACAACAAGAGTTTTTATTGTGAGGGTGATTTTACAATAAATCAGGAGGGGGAAATCAAAAGAAAAAGCAAAGCAGCATATTTAGTCAGAGTGCAATCCTAACCTGGAGTTAGGCTGGCACAGGTCAGCCAAGTCTGGCCGGCACAAGGGACCGTATGATTGGACCACTCTTGTGGCGGCCGAACACTATGCAAATGTGCCGTCAAGCGCATCAACATCGGCGGTACGGCGCTGGACCAGCACAAGCAACAGTGCCAATGCTTGGGTGCCAGCCTTGTGCCAGTCGAGCGTCAGCAGCACACAGTCAGTGCTGGGCCTCGCCGAGGGCGTTCCAGAGGCATGGTGGAGGCGTAACTGGGCGGTACAATGGGCGGAGAAGGTGGTTGTAAGGCAGGACGGCTGTAGTGCCAAATCCTAAACTCCGTCCCCAGCCTTAGCTGCCCTGATTTGGGCTGCTCCTATGCATGTGCACCTGCACCTGTAAAATAGCAGGCGCAGATCCGAGCAGCCCTATTGGGATGACTGGGGCTTACACAGGTGTAAGGGAAAACCTCCCCTTGGCCTGCACTTCACTGCTGCCTCCTAAAGGGCTTTAGGATACAGTCCTGTTAGGTTGGCCTTACTATGTTGGCCTTACTTAGGATTGGGCTGCCCAAATAAAATCAGATTGGCCAGCAAACAGGCATGCACTATCCCCTGATGCCGAGAATGGTCCAAACATGCTTTACTGTGGCCCTTGTGTGTAGGGATCCCAAAGGGATGGGATGGAAAAGATTGAAAAAAGACGACACGAGCTCTGTGCAGGGAAATCTGAGAACGTCTTTGTCCCAGCTTCCTTTTATTGCTGTGTTCATTAACATAATTAATTGCATATGCAGTAGTAGGTGTATCACATTTACAAGCACCTAATTGGCTGGTGATTTTCTCACTCTCTACTTGAAATCTAACTCCTCACTCTGCTGCTTGGTGCAAAAGGCTCCTCTGACTAACTTTTTTCGTTTCTCACAGGAAGCTGGGAAGCAGCTTAGCTGACAACCCGAAGCGCCTCTCTTATCACTCATGTTTTGCTAACTCCAAGGATCCTCTCAGTCGCCTGGCATGCCGATTCCCTGTGAGGCTGCAGGAGGGCCCCTCCCGGGTTATTCTCTAAGCATTCTCAGAGCGGGAGGGGCAAGCCGAAAGAGCATTCTCTTCCTACCTCCAAGCTCCGCAGGTCAGCCTGCCTGGCAACGGCCCAGCAACAGAAAATTGTGATGCTACACTTGTGCCAGCCAAACTTTGCTGGCCTAACTCCAGGTTAGGATTGTGTTCTCACACAACCAGACCAGAAATGGAAGCAGTTTCTATGACAGAAGACGAGAAAAGTCTTAAAAGGGCTAGGGTATACACAATGCTGCTAGCCTGGGGTGGGTGGGTGGGAGGTGTAATTCTCAGGCTCATATGCCCTATAACCAGCCCAGGGCCCATATGAGTTGTAAACATTCAGCAGGGTGTGTCCTTAAGCACTTCCAATTCAAGGCAACAAGGCACACTACCAGCCTGGGACCACAGCTAAGAGCAAAAAGCCTCCAACAGCGATAAACAGCCTCTTAACTTTTAAATCCACAGGCAAAACTATCCCCAACTACAGGGATCTATCCCAAAGCTATAAAGCTTAACTTAAACTGATCAAGTGTCCAAGCAGCAAAACTGAATTTAGTCTGGTTCCAAATACTCACAAACAAAGCTTTATAGATTATAATTTATTAAGAAAACAAGCAGTTACAAAACTAGGAAAGGCTTAAAAGAACTAACAGACTTAATGAAGATACACATTAAAACAACAACATGCCTAACACTAGACTAAGCCCTAGTACCTGCAAGGTTGCTAGCCTTGCTGGTTCACCTCCTTCTTGGTCCAAGCAGGCAGCAGGTCCATACTGGGCATCTTGGACAGGCTTGGAGAAGGTGATCTCAAGGTCTGGAGCTCTGATGGTCTTCTTTGATGGTCTCTGAAGGTCTTGATGGTGTGATGATCTGTACCCCCCAAACTGGGTATCTTTATACCTCTCTAGCACAATCAATTATCCAATCAGGATAAAGGTAGGCCATCTCCTGATGGTGTGATGGAACGTTCAGAGGTCACAGAATGGTCAGAAAAGGTTACATACACAACCTAAGTCTCACTTAGAACTCACTTAGAGTTGTGTGGAATCTTCCTGATTGCAGCACTAGCTGGATGGAAACTTCCTGATTGCAAGCTGATGGTGTAGTGTCCCTGACCCCAGCTATGACCTCACACCTTTCTGCAGAAAGCAAGGCAATAGGAAATTACACTCCTGATTACATCAGGAAGTGAGCTGATTACCACCAGCTAGTATTTTAGCAGTTTCAGCTCTTTCCCACAAAATGGAGTTGTGATGAAATGTTTCATGAACATATTTCTGTTTTATACTTTCTGTTTACTTACTTTGTTAAAGTGCATTTCCAAGGGCCTGATCTGTTACTCTAAGGATGTCCCAGCTGGGGGGCGGAGGTAGAAGGAACAGATCACGTGTCAAGGTTGCCAACCAAGCAGTTATTTTTCCAGCTAAGGATCCTGAGACTGGCAGAGTCTCTCTCTCTCTCTCTTTCCTTCTGGCTTCGCTACAAGAGGGCTACAGGGAGAGACACTCCATGAGGAGACAGAGGGGTTGCTGCTGGAAGAGGCCTAGAAGTGAGGAGATTGAGACAGGGTCTGAGTGGAGCAAGACCCCGTCAGGTTTATGGTTATTTTGTTCTGTATCTTCGTAGGCCGTGTTTTACACCCCTTTTTATGGTTAGCAAACTGTTAATAAAATCTTTTTCCATGAATCAATCTGCCTTGTTCTGGATTCCAGTGGAGAGGAGTTTAGCCCAGGAAACTCCTCTGGTAACCTGATACCTGGGCTGGTGGCAGCGGATTTAACCTACCAGGGTATTTCCCACTCCCACTTCTTGGGCAGAAGATTTAATCGAGAGGGTTAATGCCTCCGTTTGCCTGAAGATAAGAGCTGAAGATCTGAAGGTCGCCAGTTCGGGACAGCCGGAAGTCTCTGTGAGCAGCAGACCTCGTTAATTGCGACTGATTAACAGCTGAGCTTCGGCTGCCTTGTGAGAGGGGGAGTTGTGCCGAAGTCAGCCGCATCTCTGGTGGGAGCAGGGAAGCCGCTTATCAGCCAGCAAGAAGACAAACGGGTGGCCAGAAAGAGGGACTGAATCCAGAAAGATCCATCTGTATGTATGTAGTTCTTGGAAGATAGAACGTTTCTGTAAAAATTGTAAAAACCTTCGGGTTTCTGAATAAAGTCTGCCTATGTAAACCGCCTTGAGGTATAGTCATTAGAGAAATCTGGTGACCTAAGAAAGGTGGTATATACATCCTATTATTATTATTGTTATTGTTATTGTTATTGTTATTGTTATTGTTATTGTTATTGTTATTAAGCTGTGGATTCAAACCGAGTGGGCAAGTCAGAGGTTACAACCCCCCTTGTAACAGGAGTCATTGTATGCCAACCAAAGGTTAATAAATAAATAAATAAACAGGAGTCATGACAGGAGTCATGTTGACAAAATGGAGTCAGACCATGGCCTAGTCTTCTTTTGCTCTTTACAGGAGGGAGAAATTTCCGGACGTAGGGAAATTTCTTCATTTCAAACATTTATATACTGGTCTCCTTGAAGGAGGGAAAAATTAGGAGTGTTATCCAGGGTAAACTGGGGCTGGAAAAAATACAGTCCTATCATGTGTGGGGCTATCTATATATATAAAGAAGAGCATGGGTTTGTGTGTGTGTGTGTGTGTGTGTGTGTGTGTGTGTGTACGTATGTATGTATGTTTTGCATAGGCTCCTCAACGCCTTGAGCGATCGGCATGAAACTTGGCACGCATACACCTTGCGGCCTGGCAACAAACACTGCGGGGGTTGGCCCCCCCCTAGCACCCCCGGGGGTGGGGTACGTGGGGGTCCCTGCGTGAAAACGGTCAAAAACGGCCAAAATCGGCATCAAATCCACAGTTTCCGGGGTCGCCGAGATGAGCAGCAACACTCCCGACGCCGCTGGAGTCCGGGTTCAGCCCCCCCTCGATGTGGGGGGCAAGAAGGGGTGCGAAACAAAACGTCCACCATGCCCTGCTGTGACGCCTGGACCGATTGGCACCAAACTCGGCATGCGGAAGCCTAGCAGCCTGACCACAAACACTGCGGGGGCGGGGCCCCCTAGCACCCCGGGGGGCAGGGGTGCGCAGGGGCCCCCACGTGAAGATGGCCGAAAACGGCCGAAATTGGCGTCAAGTCCATAGTTTCCGGGGTCACTGAGATGACCGGCGACGCTCCCGACGCCGGTGGAGTCCGGGTTCAGGCCCCCCTTGGCACGGGGGGCCAGAAGGGGTGCAAAACAAAACATCTGCCATGCCATGCCATGCTGGAATGCCTGGACCGATCGATACAAAACTTGGCATGCATACACCTTGCGGCCTGGCAACAAACACTGAGGGGGGCAGACCCCCCTAGCGCCCCTGGGGGTGGGGGTACGCAGGGGTCCCCACGTGAAAATGGTCGAAAACGGCCAAAATCGGCCTCGAATTCACAGTTTCCGGGGTCGGCGGGGCGAGCGGCAATACTCCTGACACCGTTGGAGTCCGGGTTCGCCCCCCTCGGTGTGGGGGGCAAGAAGGGGTGCAAAACAAAATGTCTGCCATGCCCTGCTGGAACGCCTGGAGCGACACGCACCAAACCCGGCATGTGCGTGCCTTGTGGCCTGGCAAGAAACACTGCGGGGGGGCAGGCCCCCCTAGCGCCCCAGGGGTGGGGGTGCTCCAAGGCCCCCGCATGAGAATGGTCAAAAATGGACAAAATTGTCGTCGGTTCTGTAGTTTACAGTGTTGTCGAGGCGAGCGGCGACGCTCCCGACGCTGTGGGAGTTCGGATTCAGCCCCCCCTCAATGTGGGGAATGGGAAGGGATGCGAAACAAGATGTCCGCCATGCCCCGCTGTGACGCCTGGAGCGATTGGTGCCAGACTCGGCACGCGCGTGCCTTGCGGCCTGGCGACAAACACTGCGGGGGTCAGGCCCCCCAGTGCCCCCAGGGGTGGGGTGCATGAAAACGGTCAAAAATGGCCAAAATCGGCTTCGGAACCATAGTTTCCGGGGTCACTGAGGTGAGTGGTGATGCTCCTGATGCGGTTGGAGTCTGGGTTCGGCCCCTGTCAGCATGGGGGGGGGCGAGAAGGGGTGCAAAACTCATAAACTCTGGAAGATGATTTTGTTACCCGGGCAACGCCGGGTAACAAAAAGCTAGTAAATAAATAAATGTGTTCTGGCCGCTGTTCTGACTGCCGTGTCTACCTCACAGCCAGAAGATAGAGCATCAGCTAAATTTTCTTGGCGTGGTAAGTAGTATTCTGAAATCTGGTGTTCAGTAAGATCTAGAGGAGGAGTGTTAAACCAAGTTCCCTTTTGCCCATCTCTTCCGCTATAAGAAAAAAATTTGTTTGCTATCTAAAACTCTAAAAAAAAAATTTCCGGGTTCTCGAAAGAGAAGAGGCATTGTTTTTTCCCTTGAGCTTCTGCTATGAGAAAAGATACTCGAAGTTTTGAGCTCTGAGGCAGGGTGAGCTCACGTGTTCAAGCAGAAGCTATGATGTATCGTTTTGAAGTCTGTGCTTGCCAAAAGTCCATGATATGAAAGAAATGTGAATGAGCTTTGAAAAGGTTTGTAAGTATGTTTTGTTTTGTTTTTTTGAAAGGAGCTAACAGCTATGAAAAGGTCTAAATTAGTGGGTTTTAGCACGTTGCTTAAAGGGGCTAAGTACGTTGTCGGAAGGTTTGTGTATGATGTGCTGTGAACTGCAAGTTTGTTTCTGAATTCTCAGCAGTCATCAGAACTTGTCACCAGCCCGACAAGGTAGGAGCAACCAAATAATCAACGTCTGGCTTCTGGAGATCTAGTCACCGACTTCCACTCCTGTGGTGATAACCCATAGAAAGTGTAGCCCTCAAGAGGAGGGACACTGTGGTTCCAGCCTGTCGCAGCAGGCTGGAGATTTATCGGGGTCCAAAGAAAGAGCAAGTCCCAACATCATTGGATTTTTGGTATCTTTTCTGGTATTTCTGAGCATGAGCAGAGTGTCCAAAGCAAAAAGATAAAGTCAAAAGCTGCAGCAGACGGGCTGCCAAGACGGCAGGTCTAAGTGTACTTTTTGTTTCCAGTTTTTGGACTGTGTTCAGCTCCGGTCAACCTGCCAGTAAGCACTGTGTTCTTTTGTTTATCTCTTTAAGTAAGAAAAAAAAAGGTTGAGCATTTTAAAAATTCCGCTTTTCGGGCCAGGCCACTAAAGAAGTGCACATAATGTCGTTAATGCAATTTGTCCTTTAAATTGATTTCTTTATAGCAACAAAGATTCAAATAAAAAGAAAAAGAATGATACCTAAGCCCATAAGCCATGATGTGTATGTTTTCACAAGCCAGTCTTGGCTGGTCATAGCCTAGGACTTAAGGTCAAATCCAACGTAAGCCTTTGTCATCTTAAATTCTACCAGTTGTTTTAAATTTTATTCCAGTTAAGAATGTCCATGAAAGGTGGCTTAAAATTGTAAGCAAGCAAAAACTAAGAAACTCCTGACAACACTCCTCCAGTGTGGAGACAAGGAAAGAGTCATTGCTATCTTATCTCCCAACAAAAAAAAGAGGACAGAGATTTGTTAAGAGCCAAAACATTTTTAACAAGGGTTGTAAGTATATATGTGTGTTTTAAGAGCTATCAGAAGTCTTAATGTTTTGAAAAGTTATATGTATGTGTGCCACAAGTATACGTTGTTCTAACTTCTCTAAGGTGTTCCAGCTGTTAAGAATAAAAACTGACCCTGCAAGGTGGGCCAGGTTTAAAAGCCCAAAATAATTTTCTCTTACCTAGAAGAAAAACAGAGGAATGATTTGAAAGCGCCAAGAAGTTTGTGGTAAGAGAGATTAAGGGTGTAAACTGTAAGTAAGTAGTAAAAGAAGAAAAGCAAACCAATAGTTTGAAGCCAAATAGTGAGAGCTTAGGATAGCTATAGATCAGAGGGTGGAGCTGAAGAGAAAGCTGAAGAATTATCAATCACTCCCAAACCTTTATTGGCATATAATCAACATATTACAGCGCTAACACAAATCACAGCATAAACATAATTATAGGAGAAGGGTCAGTTTGGAGGCCTCACATACAAACTTGGCAACTGCCACTGTGATAGGAGGGAAAGAATCACTCAGAAACACAGAAAGAGTATTAGAAAGGAGAGATAACCAAGGTTCTAAGTGTAACTTATGTAGGGAAGAGTGGGCTGGACAATAAAATAAAATATGTTCCAAAGTATCCGGCACCAATTGACAAAACAGACATAGTCTATCCTCACGGGGAATGTTAGTAAAACAACCTGCATGAGTCGCTGAGGGAAATATATTTAATCGAGCTAACATATACGCTCTTCTTAGTGGAGGGTTAGTTAATAAGGCAAAATAATTCAAGCGGTGGCCTAAGGAGGGCAGTAGGCCAAAAAAGGATGGAGAGCAAGTGGGGCTCAAGTTGGCTGAGAGGGACTCAAACTCATGCTGCCAAAGTTTGGTTTTAATAAGTAGCTTGTTGAATCCCTAGATCAGCGGTTCTCAACCTGGGGGTCGCGACCCCTTTGGGGGGTCGAACAACCGTTTCATAGGGGTCGCCGAAGGCCCCCTCTCGCTGCCTGCCTGCCTGCCTGGTCTCCAAGGCGAAATAGCGGAGGAGGAGGAGGTGGCGCTGCTGCCCCTCAGCTCCCTCCTCCTTGGCCAGCGGCGGTGCCTGCAAGCCTCCCGCTCGCTCCGCGGCAGCTGCAGCCACTGAGGCGCTCTGTCATGTCTGTCTGTGCGGGGGAGAGGGAGAGGATGGGCTGTGAGGAGCCGAGGCGGGGCCAGTCTGCCGACACTCGCTTGCGCTCCCTCACACACACACCACCCCAGTGACAGGCGCCGCACAAGGGCCCAACCAGGAGCAGCAGCAGCACCCCCCCTGTGGAGCCCCTCCCCCACTCCCACCCAACCCGCTGTGTCCGCTGCGTGAAGGAGCCTCTGCGCACTTGTGGAGGACCTCCGGGTTACAGGACTGGCAGGGAACGGGGGGGAGGCGAGAGGGTGCCGCCGCTGCCGCCCTGTCTGAGTGCAAAAACCCTCGAGGGACGACTCTGGGCTCCCCGCATGGGGGGCGAGTAGCCGCTCTCTGAGGAGGCGCCCTCTGGCTTCTTCTCACGTGCCCGGCGCCTACTGTCGGAGCTTCGCTCAACTCGCTGGAGCGCGGGCGGCGACCAGTCTCGTGCGCTCGCTGTTCAGCCGCCCTTGTCTGCCCATGGGAGGCGGCGGCAGCAGAACCTCGTGCAACCCACCCCTGGCCGGGACAAGCCAGCGAGCCAGCAGTCTATGGGAAAGCCCTGAACTTCAGTCACGCCCTCCGGAGTATCTCAGCAGGACGAGGAAGAGACCCTTCACGCAGGCTCAGGGCGGTTCGCGATGCCTGCTGGTGCTCTGACCCTAGTTATAAGCAGACAAGCCAAAAAGTTCCCGGATTCGAAGGGAGCGTTTGCAAACTGCAGTGTCCTTCGACAATCGTGCACCATTTAATGGGCCTGAAATGTTCCGTGCAGCCCTCCCCGTTTCCAGGGGGACTCTCCTAAACTTCATGCTTGGTGGGTCGCAAGCTAAGCTCACACTCCTCAGACCTGAGTGTCAGCGCCCAAGCCTATGCATGCCTACTCCAAAGTAAGGCCCATTATAGTCAATGGGGCTTACTCTCAGGTAAATGTGGATTGGATGGCAGCCTTTATGTCTATTTTGTTTCCTCGCCAGTAAGACCAGCATTTTCTGCCCAAGGAGCCATAGTAGTTTATTTGGGAGGGCAGCCTGCAGTTCTTTATACACTTTGGTGGGAGTAAGGCCCATTGGACACAATAAGGTGCGGTGGAAGCATGCATGAGATCAGGGCTGCAAAACCATCAATGTACAGTACAGTGCACTGCACTTCCATGCATAGTTTGCTCAGAAACAAGTTTGGCTGTGTTTGGTGGTACTTAGTCCCTAGTAAGTTCCAACAGCAGCAATCCACCAGGGTCGGGCTGTGAAACTGCCAGATAAACTATTTCTGCCTTTGGAAGCATTCTTTCCTCCTTTATCATGTTTAGTCTTAGCCTCAATGAAGTTGAAGTCTTCTTCCTTTTCTTGTCCTCTTTTCCCCATCTTTCATGCCCGATTGTACTACAACCACAGGTGCATGACTGTACATCTTGCAGATGTTTCAGGGCGACAAAATATCCTGCATTAGTTCTGATGCAGTTAAAACGTCAGTGTTTCAGAGACTGAAATAATATCTAATTTCCTGCTCTCATTAACATGACACATTTTAATGCCACTTCCTTGAGCTCCATTTAAAAAAATAAACAGGATGCAGCAGAATCTGTGGTGACCTTGCGACTTTCCAAAAACACTAAAAGCAAGGCATACAAGTCCAAAGTAGGGGTTCCCAAACTGTGGGTTTGGGAACGACCCACTCACCAGTGGGTCGTGGGTCGCGAACCAATTTCAGGTGGGTTGCAAAGCACCTAGAGCAGCCATATTGAAAATATGAAAAGATGAGATGCTGGAAAGGGGGAGCTGTGTAGTTGTTTTGCTTTTGTCAAGGGTGTAAACAGGCTTTTTTTTTCCCCTTTCTGACACACTTTGAATTTGGAAAATGGCTGAGAAGTAACCCAACTTCTTGCTGCATTCTCAGGAAAGCAGCAGGCCCTGGTGTCACAATGATGGCACATCCGGCCATGACATCGCTTCTGGTGGGTCCCGGACAGATTGTCGTTCTAAAAAGTGGGTCCCGGTGGAAAAAAGGTTGAGAACCACTGCCCTAGATCATTAAGGGACTGAAGAATTATGTATCCTGAGGAGCGTAGACAAGCTAGATTGATAAGAACGTCATTTATAAAATCTGTATGTACTTTTAAGTAAATAAGGTCCTTTGTTTGACTAAATGTGTGTAAACAAAAAATCATTGTTTTATCGTAACATGTTTTATTGCTAAGTAACCCAGCAGGTTGATGTCTACACAGTATAAGTGAGGTTTTTAGGTTCAAAGGTCGCCCCTGGGGGTGGCAAAAAAGGGTCAAAATGGTTCAATTGTATTACAATAACTGTCTCTTCTAAATGTCTTATTGAACTAGTTTGTTGCTATGTTTAAAATTTCTTTATTTTCAGTTTAGTACCGTTTCTAACTTAATTCTGTCTCTAGTGTTCCTGAGCATAAGCAAAGCATCCTGAGCATAAGCATCAGCGTGTCCTAAGCAAAGAGATACAGTCAAAAAGGACACATGTATAAAATCCAGGCAAACTGCCAAACAGCAACTCCTAATAAAGTTGTTGGGAACATCTTGTGCTTTCTTATCTCTCTCTGAGAAGAAAGGAGAAAGAAAAGAAAAAAACCCTAATACTTCTGTTTTTTCTCTTAGCTATCAGAAAAGCAAGTTTGAGCTCAGGATTTATGGGCTGCAGATATGAAACCAGCATCATTAAGAGGTTCGGCTTTTCTGGCTTAGGTTTGTAAACCATAAAGTTTTCTCTGTGTGTGTGTGTGTGTGTGTAGTTTCTCTTCCTTTCTCTAATTACAGGTGCAAAGACCCTTTAAAAACTGTTAAAGATGTGGAAAACGGGAAAAATGATCCAATTTAGGAAGATGTTTTCCTGCCTCTAAGGAGCTGTGCCAAAAGCAAGCCCCAAAAGCATCTGATGTCTGACAACACTGCTTCAGGCGAAAGTGTTTGGCCCTGACTGTCAATGTTTAAAGAAAGAAAGGTCACAGCAAAGATCTAGCATTGTCCAAGATGGCTGAACATGATGGTGAAAAACCGCTCCCTTGTGGATCCCCACACACAGGTTGTCGAAAAGCCAAGTGCCAAGATCTTGTAACTGTGCCCTAAATCTGACTAAAAGCTCCACATTGGGCCAACTTGGGCCAGCAAGACATTCTGTTTGGCCAGGCCTGCCCAAAGTCAATTTTTAAGACTGATGCCTGGAGCTCCAGGTGGGACTTGAACTCACAACCTTCAGATTATGCCAAAGACTTTGTGGACCTTGTGAACACTTTGCAAATTTCAACCCAGTCAAAAGACATCACTGACTCTCTGGCCAAGAATAAATTCCATGTTTCTGTTCGAGTCTGAAGAGTCAGTAAGCCAAGCTGACTTTAAAAATTCCTAAGAATAAGTTCTGCCCAATTGTAAAAATCTCATACTGTTTATCTATTTGAAAATCAAGTGCTATGATCTATCTGCCACTGTCTGTTATTATGTAAAGTTGTAGTAAACTATCCAGTACTGTGGGTCCAAAAACCACAGGTGGGTTGCAGCCTAGTGTCAGGTTGGTTGCGGAGGGGGCTCAAAGCAGTTTTCTTGGAAGCTGCAACCTCACGTTGTGCATCTGTTGTGAGCGTTGACAGTTTGAATCCTCCAGTGATTTTTATTTGCATGTTGTTTGAAGTTCAGTGTTTTTGCAAAATATTTTTTCCAATCTGTCAGACGTGTTTCATGGTTATGTAAATTGTTTCAGTTCCAAAAGTCTAGAGGTATCATTAGATCCCCAACCACAACTGGCACTTAAAAAGGTCACTTTTAGCTGTGACATAACTTTAATTGAGCCCTAACCAGAGTGCCATTCTAAAAGTCAATCCTGGCCTATAATGACTGCATTTTAAGTTGTATTTTGTTTGTTATCTAGTAGGTAGTTTGATTGCTTAAGTTGCTATATGCATTGTTTTGCTAAGTGCCCAAAATCGCCTAGTCATTTGAACCAAATCTAAAGGTAAAGGTAAAGGTTTCCCCACGACCGAATGGTCTAGTCGTGACCGACTGTAGGGGGCGGTGCTCATCTCCGTTTCAAAGCCTGTGAGCCGGCGTTTTTGTCCGATCATGGTGGCCAGCATGATTCTACGCCGTAGCGCACGGAACGCCGTTACCAAATCTACACGAACAAAAAAGTGCTTATCAAAGAGCAACGTCAAAGATGAGGTTGTGAATAGTTGTAACATTGAAAGTTTGCCATTGTATTGTTGCCAACTTACCAAAGTGCAGCCATCTTGTCTTAAGCTGCCAAGCTGCCAGAGTATGTAACTATTTTCTCTCTTTGTCGCCACTGTTCTCATCCAGGGCTGCTAGGCCTCACAATAGATAAAGTGCCGGTTCAAGCTAGCAGAGCCTCCTCCCTTATCGAAATTGTGACGGCATTCTCAAAGCCCAATTAGCTCAGAGCATCTCATGCCCCAGCCCCTATAATGTGATTTCCAACCAAGCAGGAACTTGGGGAGAAAGGAGGGGGGAGTATAAAAATGCTTGTAATGAATATTTTTTTGCCTTTTCCTTGTGAATTGGTCCACCTGCGCAGGTGTAAACAAACACGATCCTCATACTCTCTTGTCTGGTTGTTTGCTTTTTTAAATGCAACCCCCACGATTGAAACTATTCTAGGCCGATTTTCGGTAACACTACAGAGAGAGTGAAGGAGGAAGAAGATACTGGTATGCAAACAGTGGAGAACAGTAGAGAGACCTGGGAGGGAAGAGAAAAGGGGGCCAATATCCAGCCCCAGGGAAGGCAGACTTAATACAGCCTCTGTAAGGAGATCTGACAGTAGGATAGTACAAGGAAGTGCTCCATTTTTGAGTGGCAGAACCTAGGGCAGAAGAGTATCAATTTCCAAGCACCGTATGAAATGGAACTGCTCTGTGGAATGAGTAAAAAGGTTGTATGCTCATACAACCTAAGCAGAACCCACTGGCTTTGCAGAACACCATCCTACTGGGAAGGGTACAAACTCCATAACCTCTAGGACAGGGGTCAGGGAACTTTTTTACCTTTTACCCCAAAATATATTTAGATATGCCAACGTTACCCCCCACCCACCCCCGCCAGAAGAAAAGAAAAGAAAATTACATATTGGAACCTATTGCTTTTTCTCTGATTAATTAATGAGCTTAATTAATGCTATGTAAATATGAAGTTGTAAAGGGCGGAGCAAAACAAACAAAATGGAGCCAGCCAGCCAGCGATGGAACCGGAACGGGGGTAATGGACGGTCGCGCTGCC
>JAJKFI010000083.1:5195459-5207804 GCA_029204185.1 Lerista edwardsae
GCATGCATATAGATTCATATGCATGCCCGGCTGTGTCTCGGCAGCGCGACCGTCCATTACCCCCAGGAATTTCATTTTTACCCCATTTGGGGTAATTTACCCCTGTTCCCTGACCACTGCTCTAGGAAGTCATTCCCTGGCAAATTTTATTCTTTAAAACACAAGTAGAAAAAGGAACTTCATATACATTTCAGCTGAACACTACAGAAAAGTCAGGAATTTTTTAAACATATTATTGGATGCAAATAAAGGGATCTTTGAAATGATGCCTTGCTGCATCTACAGTATGTCATTACTCTACATTATGTCCCCTTTTCTGCTCAATAGGACTTGACTGAGCAAAAAAAAAATCTCTTTCCGCTTTCCTTGCATGTATGAGATTTCTACAGTGTGGGTTTGTTAATAGATGATAACTCTCCTGCAGCAATTGAATCTTTTTTCATGCATCTGGCCTGCATAGAATTTCTTCTATGTGTGGGTTCTTTGATGGTATTAGAAGGATGCTGCACTTTGAGCTCTTTCCACACTCCTGACATATATAGGGGTTCTCCTCTGTGAGTTCTCTTATGTGATATAAGTTCACCACTCTGCCTAAACCTCTTTCCGCACTCCTGGCAATTATAGGGTTTCTCGCCTGTGTGGGTTCTCTGATGGCAGATAAGATTGCTGCTGCACCTAAAGCTCTTCCCACATTCATGGCATGTATAGGGTTTCTCCCCTGTGTGGGTTCTTTGATGGGATGTTAGATGGCTACTGCGACTGAAGCTCTTTCGGCACTCTTGGCATGTATAAGGTTTCTCTCCTGTGTGGATTCTCTGATGGGTTGTAAGGCTGCTGTTGCAAGTGAAGCTCTTTCCACACTCCTGGCATGTATAAGGTTTCTCCCCTGTGTGGGTTCTTTGATGAGCTATAAGGTGGCCATTCTGAATGAAGCTCTTTCCACACTGCTGGCATGTATAAGGTTTCTCCCCTGTGTGGGTTCTTTGATGGGTCATAAGTCTGACTTTCCAGCTGAAACTCTTTCCACACTCTTGACATGTATAAGGTTTCTCCCCTGTGTGGGTTCTGTGATGGGATGTTAAATCACTGCTGTACCTGAAGCACTTTCCACACTCCTGGCATATAAAATGTTTCTCATTTGTGTGGGTTCGATGATGAGATGTTAGATGTTTGCTGCAACTGAAGCTTTTTCCACACTCCTGGCAAGTATAAGGTTTTTCCCCCGTGTGAGTTCTTTGATGGGTGGAAAGATCATCACTCCGACTGAAGCTCTTTCCACATGCTTGGCATGTATAAGGTTTCTCTCCTGTGTGGGTTCTCTGATGACATATAAGTTGGGTATTCTGAATAAAGCTCTTCCCACACTCCAGGCATATATGAGGTTTCTCCCCTGTGTGAGTTCTCTGATGGATAATAAGGCTGCTTTTGGAGCTGAAGCTCTTTCTGCACTCCTGACATATATATGGTTTCTCCCCTGTATGGCTTCTCAGATGAGACATAAGGTTGCCATTCTGAACAAAGCTCTTTCCACACTCCTGGCATGAGTAAGGTTTCTCCCCTGTGTGGGTTCTCTGATGTGTTATAAGGGTTCCTTTAGAGGTGAAGCTTTTTCCACACTCCTGGCATGTATATGGTTTCTCCCCTGTGTGGGTTCTCTGATGGATTGTAAGGTTGCTACTGCAGACAAAACTCTTTCCACATTTCAGACAGGCATACAATTTTTCACCTGTATGGATTTTCTGATGTTTTCCTAGGCTTTTCCTACAACCGAAACTCTTTCCACATTCCAGGCATATATAAGATTTCTCCCTGGTATGGTTTGACAGATGAGAAATAAGTTCACTTCTTTGACTGAATTTCTTTCCACACTCCAGGCAAGGATAGGGTTTCTCTCCTGTGTGGGTTCTCTGATGGTATGTTAGATGGATGCTACGAATAAAGCTCTTTCCACACTCCTGGCATGTATAAGGTTTCTCCCCTGTGTGGGTTCTCTGATGTGTCGTAAGGCTATTGCTGCGACTGAAACTCTTCCCACACTCCTGGCATGTATAAGGTTTCTCTCCTGTATGGGTTCTGTGATGGACTGTAAGATTGCCCCTGCAACTGAAGTTCTTTCCACACTCCAGACATGGATAGTATTTCTCTGCTGTGTGGATTCGTGGCTGTGAATCTGCTGCATCTTTCTTCTGCTGCATCTTTCTTCCACCTTGGTTCCAAATTGATGCTGCTGAAACAAGGAGAGAAACGCAGTCAGATACTCCAGCCAGTCAGGGAAGATATTAACCATTGTTTTTCCTTAATCAGGTCTGGCCCAAGAAAACATGGCAATCTGTGACCACATTAATATTTTGTATGTTTTTTAAGCAAAGGAATCTCAGAGAAATAAAGACCAGAATTAGAGAGCCAAAGAAAAAAATTAAAACAACGAAGAAACCATTCTCCCTGCAATATGTATTATCCATCAACTGTGTAGTCAATTCAGACAGGTAATAACGGATCACCCTCACTGAGACTTAAGCCTCTGTGGTCAGAGGAGATGCCAGAATTGCTTCCTGGAACTGACAGCCTCCAAGCAGCACTGCAACTTCTCCTTTGTTGCGGTGTCAGGGCCATCCCTGTATCATGCCCATGCATGGCCACACTGCCCCTACCCATGCATGTGTCTGTGTCGCTGATGGCTGTACTGTGCCTAACTGCCAAACCTCTGTCTGTTTTGGTTACAGTTTACATCTCAAGCTACCTTCCTGAGAAGGAATTCACAAGGGGGTCTAGCATCTTTACGGTGCCTTGTAGGACACTTTAAAGCGTGGCTGGAATAGTAAAGCTTAAAACAAGTAGAGCTATTATGCTGCTAGCTATTGCTCTCAGTAGACAGTCCCAGACTCCATGAAGTGGAGTAGCAGCCACAGAAAGCTTCTGTCCTTGAGGCTTGACTATAATTTCATTGCCGAACCCCGAAGCCTCACAAGACACTGTCAGCCAAAATCGGACAGCCTTCAAGTGCAGTCTCTTTGGTTTACAAGCCACCTTCTAGTTGGAAAGTTTAAGAGCATGGTAAAAACTGTAGTCTCCTAAAAAAAAATACCTGAGGGCATTCTTTCACAACTTTAATTCAGTTGTTTTTTTAAAAGAGAGGCAAGAACTTAAAATACATTTCAATTGAACTGTGCAGAAAAAGCAGGAAGTCTTCAAATAGCAACTCTTGGATGCATAGACAGGTTCTCATCTTGAAAATATCCTTCCCCCGGCTATCTGCCAGCATGTATATGGTTACTCTCCATTGTGTCCCATTTTGTGCTTAGTCTGACGGAGTAAAAAAAACAACTCCATTCTGCAGTCCTGTGTGGGTTTTATGATGAGATGTAAGTTTACCTCTTTGACTGAAGCACTTTCCACACTCCAGACAAGGACAGGGTCTCTCCCCTGTGTGGTTCTTTGGTGGTATGTTACAAGGATGCTAAGACTGAAGCTGTTTCCACATTCCTGGTATGTATCAGGTTTTTCCACTTTGTGGGTTCTCTGATGGGCTACTGTTGCTACTGCTATTAAAGCTCTTTGCACATGTTTTGCATAGGGTTTCTCCCTAGTGTTGGTTTTCTAATTTTATTTAATGCTGGTGCTGGAAGTGAAGTTTTTTTCTACATTCTGGGCATGTATAATGTTTCTCCCCTGTATGGTTTCTATGATGGGTTATAAGGTGGCCATTATAAATGAGGCACTTTCCACACTCCTGGCAAGTACAAGGTTTCTCTCCTGAGTGGCTTCTCTGATGGGATATAAGGTTGCAATGTGGAATGACTCTTTTCCCACACTCCTGGCATGTGTAAAGTTTCTCTCCTGTCTGTGCTATATGGTGAGATGCGAGATATCTTCTGCAATTGAAGCTCTTTTGACACTTGTGGGATGTATAAGATTTTCCCCAATGTGAGATCTATGATTATATGTGAGATTATATGTGAGATCTATGATTATGGGATTATATAGTGGCCATTCTGAATGAAGCTCTTGCTACTCTTGTGGCATGTATAAGGTTTCTCTCCTGCATAGGTTCACTGCTGGTAAAGCTTTTTCCACAAACCATGTAAAGGTTTCCCCCCTTGAGTGGGTTCTCTGATTTTAAGGTGTGTATTCTGATTGATTTACAGACGATACCACTCTAATGGCAGAAAGTGAGGAAGACCTGAGGAAGAAACTTCTGATGAGGGTGAAAGAGAAAAGTGCAAAAATTGGCTTGAAACTCAACATTTAAAAAACTAAGATCATGGCAACCACTCCCATCACTTTCTCGCAAATAGAAGGGGAAGACATGGAAGCAGTGACAGAGTTTATTTTCCTGGGCTCCAAGATCACCACAGATGGTGATTGCAGCCATGAAATTAAAAGACATTTACTTCTTGGGAGGAAAGCTATGGCGAACCTAGACAACTTAATAAAAAGCTGAGACATCACCCTACCAACAAAGATTCGCATAGTCAAATCTATGGTTTTCCCAGTAGTCATGTATGGCTGTGAGAGCTGGACCATAAGGAAGGCAGAGCGCCGAAGAATAGATGCTTTTGAATTATGATGTTGGAGAAGACTCTTGAGAGTCCCCTGGACGGCAGGGAGATCCAATCAGTCAATCCTACAGGAAGTCAAACTTGATTGCTCCATGGAAGGACAAATACTGAAGCTGAAGCTCAAATACTTTGGCCACCTCATGAGAAGAGAGGACTCGTTAGAAAAGACCCTCATGCTGGGAAAGATGGACGGCAAAAGGAGAAGGGGGACGCTGAGGATTAGATGGTGAGATAGCATCACCGAAGCGATGAACATGAAATTGGGCGAACTCTAGAAGCTAGTGGAGGACAGGGAGGCCTGGCGTGCTGTGGTTCATGGGGTCGCGAAGAGTCGGACACAACTTAGCGACTGAACAACAAAAAATTCTGATTGATATCCTGGCACATATAAGCTTTGTCTCCTATGTGGGTTCTTTGGTTGGCCATTCCAAATGAAGGTCTTTCCACTCTCCAGGCACACATAAGGGCTCTCCCATTTGTTGATTCTTTGCTGTGAATAATGAGTCAGTTGTCTTGTTCTTCCAACCTGGTTCTAAACAGATGCTGCTGAAAAAAGGATTGAATTGCAGTAAGAGACCAAGGGCAGAAACTTCAGCTAGTTGGGGAAGTCATTAGCCATTGTTTGTTCTTGATCAAGTCTGGCCCAGGCCCAGAAAAGCCAGAACAATATTAGACTGTAGGTGGCCTACTTAATATTTTGTGTTGTTGAGACAATATTTTGTCTGATAAAGGCTACAACTAAAGAGCAAGAAAAAAGACTAAAAGAACAAGAAAGGAAGAAGATTGCTGTAGCTTGTGTCAGCTCAACCCACGGGAGAAGCTTCATGTTCAAATGGACCAGGGTAGACATGTACAGATGTGGGGGTGGTAAGAAGGAGGCGGAGGAGGCAAAATAACTGCTTGACTCTCTTTTGGTTGCCTTACAGTCCTTCCAGCATTTTACACCTTTCTTCATCCCAGTCATGTCTAGTCTTCACAATGCTTGGGTTTTTTTTTTTCACTTGGGTTCTCTGTACTGCATTCCTTCATCCAGAGATATGACTGGTTTCCATGGGCCTTCGCTGCACCCACTTGTCTGGCAGCCATGAAGAAGGAAAATGCTTGGGATAATTAAAAAAGGGGTTGAGAACAAAATGGCCGATATTATTATGCCACTGTACAAATCAATGGCAAGGCCACACCTGGTTGCAGCATCTCAAATAGGACATAGTGGAACTAGAAAAGGTACAGAAGAGAACAACCAAAATAATTACTGGGCTGGGGCACCTCTCTTATGAGGAAAGGCTGCAGCATTTGGGGCTCTTCAATCTGGAAAAAGGGGGGGGGACACCTGAGGAGGGACATGATTGAGACATACAAAATTATCCATGGGATGGACAGAGTGGACAGAGGGATGTTCTTTTCTGTCTCTCACAACACCAGAACCAGGGGCCATCCCCTAAAATTTAGTATTTGGAGAATACTTTTTTACCCAATCCGTAAATAATCTGTGGAACTCCTTGCCATAGGAGGTGTGATGGCACACACCTAGGTCAGATGCCTTTAAAAGGGGACTGGACAGATTAAAAGGGGACTGGACAGAAGGGGAAAAGTCCATCACAGGCTGCAGACCATGATGGATGGTGCAACCTCAGTAGGCTACCTCAGAATGCCAGATGCAGGGGAGTGGCAATGAGACGCAAGTATCTTGGGTATCTGGTGGGCCACTATGAGATATAGGAAGTTGGAGTAGATGGGCTTATGGCCTAATCCAGCAGGGCTCTTCTTGTTCTTATGTTCAAGTTGTTACCAGTCCTAGGTGCTTGCTTGGCACACTGGTTCTTGAGTAGCCGCTGGAATCACTGTGGCTTAACCCGGCAGCAGACATAACTGAACATTAAATGAGTGGGGGGAAGGGTGGAAAGGCAGAAAGAGACCTTGCATGGGAGAGATTTCTGGGCTCCAGGTAGGGAAACGGTAGAGAAGGTCGGCATCCGTGTGATCAGAGAAGTGAAGTTAGCTGCAGGATTTGGGCAACCGCATGGGTGGACCAACGCTTTATTTTGTGTACCCCTCCTGAACAAACACCACCAAAAGCAACAAGCCGGAGCTGAGTGCATGAGTATGTCCTGACATAAATGTCTATTCCAAGCCCCTACAATGTATATTTTCTCCCTTGGGGGAGGTGGAGGGGCCCAAGGCCTTCATCATGGTGAATATGCATGCCACCCTTGCAGCGGGGACCCTGCCCCATCCTGCAGATTAGTCTGCATGGTAGCTTGGAAGTCTCCAGTGACACTGTCCGCTACACAGCTGACTTAACTGCAATATTGCTACCTGAGGAAGGAGAAAGGGACAGGTGGCAGGAGACAGGGGAGAAGGAGAAGAAGGAAGAGACACCCAATTGTAAAGGTAAGAATAAGGCACACTCCATTATTTCTAGGAAATAATCACAGGGAGTTGTCTGGCAAACTTTATTCTTTAAAACACAAGGAAAAACAAGAACTTTATATACATTTATCTGAACACTGGAGAAAAGGCATGAATTTTTCTAACATCAATTCTTAGATGTGAAGAAAAGAATTCCTTTGAAAATACTTCACTATCCTCCATTGTATCTCCTTTTATGTTCAATAAGTCTTGGACTGAGCAAAAAAAGTTGTTCTACCTTCCTGGCATAAATTAGGTTTCTACCATGCAGGTTTTCTGATAGGGGTGTAAATTCCCTGCAACAATTGAAACTTTTTCTACATTCCCATCATGTACTGAATTTGATTTCTCCACCATATGGATTTTCTGATGGACTTTAATGTTTTTTCTATAGTTGAAGGTCTTTCCACAGTCCTTGCATGTATAGGGCTTCTCCCCTGAGTGGGTCCTCTGATGGAATGTAAGTTCACTTCTTTGACTGAAGCTCTTTCCACACTCCAGGCAAGGATATGGTTTTTCCCCAGTGTGGATTCTTTGATGGTGTATTAGAAGGATGCTGCGAGTGAAGCACTTTCCACATTCTTGGCACACATAAGGTTTTTCCCCTGTGTGCATTCTCTTATGTACCATAAGGCTGCTGCTGCGATTGAAGCTCTTTCCACATTCCTGGCACATATATGGTTTCTCCCCCGTGTGGGTTCTCTGATGGGATGTTAAATGGCTGCTGCGAGTAAAGCACTTCCCACACTCCTGGCATGTATAGGGTCTCTCTCCTGTGTGGGTTCTCTGATGAGTTGAAAGACTGCTGCTGAAACTGAAGCTCTTTCCACACTCCTGGCATGTATAGGGCTTCTCTCCTGTGTGGGTTCTCCGATGGGATTTTAGATAGCTGCTGCGACTGAAGGTCCTTCCACACTCCTGGCACACATAAGGTTTTTCCCCTGTGTGAGTTCTTTGATGTATCATAAGGATGCTACTGCAATTGAAGCTCTTTCCACACTCATGACATGTATAAGGTCTCTCTCCTGTGTGAGTTCTCTGATGCATTGTAAGGATGCTGCTGCAACTGAAGCTTTTTCCACACTCCTGGCATGTATAAGGCTTCTCCCCTGTGTGGGTTCTGTGATGGTTTGTAAGGCTTTTTCTATAACTGAAGCTCTTTCCACACTCCTGGCATGCATAAGGTTTCTCCCCTGTGTGAGTTCTCTGATGAATACTAAGTTCACCACTGTGACTGAAGCTCTTTCCACAATCCTGGCATGTATAAGGTTTCTCTCCTGAGTGGGTTCTACGATGGTTCATAAGATTACTTCTGTGACCAAAGCTCTTTCCACAGTCCTGGCATGTGTAAGGTTTCTCCCCTGTGTGGGTTCTTTGATGGACCGTAAGGTCACAATTGTGACTGAAGCTTTTCCCGCACTCCTGGCATGTATAAGGTTTCTCTCCTGTATGGATTCTCTGATGGTTCATAAGATTACTTCTGTGACCAAAGCTCTTTCCACAGTCCTGGCATGTGTAAGGTTTTTCCCCTGTGTGGGTTCTCTGATGGGTTGTAAGGTTACGACTGCAACTGAAGCTCTTTCCACACTCCTCACACTTATACGGTTTCTCCCCTGTGTGGGTTCTCTGATGGATTGTAAGGCTTCTCCTCCAGCTGAAGCTTTTTCCACACTCCAAGCACATATAGGGTTTTTCCCTTATGTGGATCTTTCGCGGTGAAGAACGAGTCAGCTGCCTTTTTCTTCCAGCTCGTTTCCAAACTGATTTTTCTAAAACAGAGAGAAACACAGTCAGAGACCAATGGACAAAACTCCAGACAGCTGGGGATGTCATTAGCCATTATTTTTCCTTGATCATGTACGAAACCAGAAAAGCCATGGACATCTGTGACTGCAAGTAACTTCATTAATATTGTGTTTTGTTTGTGAAGAGCAGGCGAATAATCTAACAGAATTAAAGGCTACACCTAGAGAATAAGAACAATTTTTTTTTTTAAGGAAGATTTCTTCCAGTTAGGGACAAAAATTTTCAGATTTAAGAGGATTGTTAGGAAGATTGAACCTTGAGCATCCCAAGGGGCATGTCCATATAGCAGGGGCATGGGTGGCTGGTATGGGCTTACAGTATGCAAAAAAAGAGACCAGTTTGGGGCATATTGAGAAAGTCTTTTTATATTATTGCTGCTTTTTTTTTTTTTACGTGTGGCAGGGCCCGCCAAAATATCTCTTTGGGGCTTTCCTTAATCCCCGTACTGGTTGATGAAGCAGTCCTCTGCAGGCTTCACTCCAGGGCCCCAAGACTGGGCCCGCTCCTCTAGCATGCCAGTCGTTTACCTACTTCCGCAGGGTGGGGTGCTGGCTTGGCCCTTGAAGGGCGAATCCTCCTTGATTTGTAATGCTCCTCCCTGAGAGGGTGTAAGCCACAGCCAGGCACCCTGTCCCTGCAGCATGTGGGGAGCAAGGGGAAGAGCTCAACCAGTTCTGGGCTGACCTCCTCTTCTCTCTGCCCTTGCCAGGGACACCTGCCAGCCCCTCCAGCCTTGCTTGTTCTCCCTCCAGTACTTAACCAACCCTCTTCCTCCCGCCTTTCACAGCTCTCCCTCACTATTTCTACTTCTGATCTGCTTCCTTCTCTCCTCTTTTGTCCTGCTCTGTTGTTTCTCTTCCCCTCCCCGCCTAATTTTTCCCAACACCTGTACCACTTTCCACCCCTTTGGAGCTCTGCATCCTGCTTGCTTTTCTCCACCTCTGTGTCTATCTCTGGTTCTCTCTCCTCCTCTGTTTTGTCCCACTCTTCCCTATGGCCCTCTCTTTTCAACCCCAGAGGATTTGACCCCTCTCCACACGTGTGCCATGGTGTCATGCATCCCGCATTTCAACAAAAGAAATTAAAAGTTGTCAGGAAACAAAACATACACTGCGTCCATGGGTGAAGGAGACTCTGCAAGAAACAGCTGGGCCAAGATTGACCCAAGATTTTGATTTTAGCATCTTTCACTGACCTGTTGCATTCATTGCTTGCAGGTTCATTTGGTCTGCTGTAGCTGCTTCATGGGTGTATCACTGTTTACTATAGCGAAATATCTTGATCACCATGGTGCTTACACAATAAGTGACAATTCAGACGATCAAGAGATTGAAAAGGCGCAGGCTTGTTTACAGCTTGTGGTCTGAAAACTGGCCCACTTCACCCAATTTGGGCTAAGGATGGCAGGAAAGTCAGAGCGCTTCTACAGAAGCCAGGATGATGGCTGGCGAATCAAATAGACCTGCAGCTCCACTCAAGCAAGGCAGAATTGGTTTACGTATCCTGCCACAACACAAAGTGCAGGGCAGTGGGAGTTATCCTTTGGAGAAATGATCACAGGAACTGTTAAAAGAGGCTAGTTCAGATACAACTGAGCATACTTAATGGCCTGAGGAATCCAAAGACAAAACAAAACTGTGTATCTGGACAAGGAGGAGCTCAAGTGAGACTCGGTGACAGCAAAAATGAAGAAAATTCTGGTGCAGGAAATGGAGGAAAATATTCTGGCAAGACATGCTCATTGCGATGGCACAACTTGAACTAGCCCCTTCTCAGCCAGCCCTTCTCTAGGATTAGGCAGAACCTCAGACAGGTGTATGTCTCTAAGAGCGCAAGCCTAACCTGCCCGTCAACAGGCAGGCCGGCTGACCTGCGCTGTATCCTAATGCAGGCTGAGAGGCAGCTGCAGCTCACTGCAAAGCAAGGTTATATGTTCCCTTTGCCCCTGGGTAAGCCCAGTGGCATCATGCAGCCAGAACGGGAAGACGGCGAAACGGACCGTAACGCAACAGGCGGGCTGCCGCTCACCCGTTCCTCCCACCCAGCGTTCCGGCTGCATGACACCAGCCTTATGGGGCTGCTCAGATCTGCACCCACAAAATAGCAGGAGCAAGTCCACACAGCCAGGAGCAGCCCGGATCAGGACCCTCCTCCCCCGGGGTTGGCATAATGGCCGTGTCCCGTCTTCACACCCCTCTCCGCTCACTGGTCTGCCCTCCCTCCACCCTGTCATGCCTCCAGCACACCTCCAGCATGCGCTCAGCATGGGCTTGCAGAACTAAGCCAATGCACGGCACTGCTGCCTGCGCTGGCCCAGCGACCACATCTGCGGCGCAGACACACCTTATTGCATGTTTGCGACGGTGCTGGTCTGGTGCAAGAGCACTGTGCCAGGGCAACACCAGGTTAGGGCTGCACGCTAACAGAGGGAGGCACAAGGGAATCATTTTATCTTTGGTTTTCCAGACAACATTATACCTGAAGACCCGGGAATAATCTCTGGCCAACGTCTCAGAGCCCTTCTCAATCTACAGTTCTCAGGATCCTGTAAGCATTAGTTTGATTATGTAAGTCTGCAGTGAAGCTACACTAGGATTTACCACCTTTCTCCAACCTCTCCCTCAAAGAAAGACATTTTTCACTCCTGCATCTTGTAATTCACACCTGAGGAAGAGCCAGTATACACAGAGACACCTGTCCTCTGCTCTTCCTCCATTGGAGCCTGCAAATGCTACCCAAAATGTGTGCCAAAATACTTATTGTGTGTCTCAGGTACCTCCAAGCGCAAGGAAGCAGAGCACGAACACTCTGAAGAACAGCCCCCCTCCTCCACCAATTCCCCCCCCCCCCGTGCAGCTGAGGCTCCCATCAGGAGCATCTACCCATGAGGGCCCAGAAGACTTGCCTTACCTACAAAGGTCACATTCTCGTAATTGTCCATCATAACTGCCTCGTACAGACGGCTTTGGCGTTGATCCAGCAGAGCCCACTCGGCACTGCTGAAATACACAGCAACTTCGGCAAATGAAATGGGCTCTGAAAGCAAAAGGAGAGGTCCTTTTATTGCCATCTCTGCTCCTCCTCAAGGGTAGACTGGTTGGGCTTGCATTGGTTCTGTCCAGAAGGGGAAGGAGGAAAACTGTACAAGGATCTAATCCTGTACCCACCATTCATGTCTGACATCCTACTTTGAATTCCTTTGCAGCAATTAGGCTGGCAGAGGGGGGTGGACAGATTCATGGAACTAGCATCAGGTTGGCTACATGCTGCCTATTCCTCCCTGACACCAACAACAGGCAATTTAATAGGGTGGGCCAGATGGTGGGGCTGGCAAGCATCAGGGGTGGAACGTAAGAACGGGGTGCCAAATTAGGTTGTTCTCCAGGCATCTGGGGCTGCCAATCGAGCAGGAGGCCTCCACAGTGTAAAGTACTCTGAGTTATGCAGCCAAAGGCCCTTTTTGCAGTCGCTCCCAGCGGTGCCATGCTATTGGCACGCTGGGCGGGAGGAACGGGTGAGTGGCAGCCCGCCCGTTGCGTCACGCTCCGTTTCGC
Organism: Lerista edwardsae; assembly: GCA_029204185.1. Lineage (NCBI taxonomy): Eukaryota > Metazoa > Chordata > Lepidosauria > Squamata > Scincidae > Lerista > Lerista edwardsae. The sequence continues at coordinate 5,207,788 of JAJKFI010000083.1, forward strand.
CGTCTTCCCCGCCCCCA
>JAJKFI010000083.1:5208204-5229916 GCA_029204185.1 Lerista edwardsae
CACCGCTGGTCACTCCCCCCAACCCCCCTCAGCCCATGAGTTAGACCGTAGTGGAGGCAGCAAAAGGGCTTCAGTAACAACAAAATTCAAGCACTCAAATGTTTATCACTTTTCTTTTTAAAAAGTGTTTTCAACCAGTGATACTCAGCTGCGTCTCTGGTGAGAGCAGGGAAGCCTCATCAGCCAGCAGACGACAGACGGGTGGCTAAAGAAAGAAGGCTGAATCCAGAAAGAAAGATCTGTTTGAGTGTGGTTCTTGAAAGATAGAACATTCTGTAAATTGTAAAAACCTTCGGGTTTGTGAAAAGTCTGCCTATGTAAACCGCCTTGAGTGGTAATCATTAGAGAAATCTAGTGACCTTAAGAAAGGCGGTATATAAATACATAAAAAATAAAAAAAAATACTAAATATGAAGGAAGCTCTGATGCATTAGATCCTAGAACAGCAGTTCTCAAACTTTTTAGCACTGGGACGCACTTTTTAGATTGACAGTCTGTCCAGGACCCACCGGAAGTGATGTCATGACCTGAAGGGTCATCATTGTGACGCCAGAGCCTGCTGCTTTCCTGAGAAGGCATCAATACATTGGGTCATTTCTCAGCCATTTTCCAATAGCCAAATGAATCAGGAAGAAAAAGGCCTATTTACAACCTTGACACAAGAAAAACAGCCACACAGCCCTCCCCCTTTCCAGCATCCCATCTTCCCACATTGTCAATATGGCTGCTCTAGGTGCTTTGCGACCCACCTAAAATTGGCTCATGACCCACAGTTTGGGAGCCACTGTTCTAGAGGAACCAGAGTGGCAACAGTGCATGCATACAGGGAAGATTTTCAGGGCAGGAGTTGTCTAACTCTTCTCTGGGATGTGACTTAAACCACAGTCAGGCAACATCTAATGAATGGTGTATGCAGGGAAGATTTTGTCTTCGGTATTCCTCAGACAAGACTGAACAAGAAGAATCAGTAATGTCTGGCAGAGAATTTGCAGAGCCCTCTACAAGCTCCAGTACCCAAGAGAGCCATCATAGCCAGGCTATAAACTCTATAGGAGGGACAGGGAAGGGCGTGTTGGCGGTGGGGTGGCCATCTATGTCAGAGAAGGGAGAGAATCCAGCAGAGTAGAAATTGAAGGTGGGCCTGACTCCACCATAGTGGGTTAAACTCCCAGGTCTAAAGAGCGATGTAATCGTGGGGATGTGCTATTGTCCTCTGGATCAAAAACTTGAAGGGGACCTTGAAATGAGGAAACTAATCAGGGGGGTTACCAAGAAAGAAGGATTGTAATCATGGGGGACTTCAATTATCCTCATATCGACTAGTGCTCTGGTCAAGAAAGAGAGACTCCGGATTCCATGACGTGCTGAATGACTGTGCCTTAGAGCAGCAAGTCATGGAACCCACTATAGGACAGGCGACTCTGGATTTAATATTGAGTGGTACTCGGGACCTAGTTAAGGATGTCAATGTTACGGAGCCATTGGGGAACAATGACCATGCTGCAATTGGTTGCATGCATGTCCAGGAAAGAGGGCAGAGCAAATCTGACACAAACCCCCTCGACTTTCCAAGGGCAGATTTCCCTCAAATGAGGAGGCTAGTTAGAAAGAAATTGAAAGGGAAGGTAAAAATTGTCCAGTCCCTCCAGGCTGCGTGGAGGCTGTTTAAAAAAACAGTAGTAGAGGCCCAGCGGAAGTGTATACCACAAAGAAAGAAGGGCTCAACTAGGTCCAGGAGGGTGCCTGCATGGCTGACGAATAAAGTGAGAGAGGCTGTAAAGAGCGAGGAAGCTTCCTTCCGTAAATGGAAGTCTTGCCCAAATGACGAGAATAAAAAAGAACACAAATGCTGGCAAAAGACATGTAAGAGGGTGATACAGGAGGCCAAGAAAGACTTTGAGAAATGCATGGCCAGAAACATAAATAATAAAAGCTTCTTCAAATATGTTAGAAGCAGGAAACCTGCCAGAGAGGTGGTCGGCCCACTGGACGATGAGGGAAAGAGAGAGGAGATAAAAGGGGACCTGGAAATTGCAGAGAAATTAAATTAATTCTTTGCGTCTATTTTCACGGCCTGATACCACTGCCCGAACGGCTTCTCCTAACTAGGGATTTAAGTCAGATAATAAACAAGATGTTTTAGATCAAATTGATAAGTTAAATATAAATCAGTCACCAGGCCCAGATGGCATCCACCCAAGAGTTATCATGGAATTAAAGAATGAAGTTGCCGACCTCTTAACTAGAGTATGCCACTTGTCCCTTCAAACAGCCACGGTGCCAGAGGATTGGAGGATAGCCAATGTCACACCAATCTTTAAAAAAGGGAGAAGGGGCGACCCTGGAAACTACAGGCCAGTCAGCCTAACGTCTGTTCCGGGTAAGATGGTGGAAAGCTTCATCAAAGATAAAATCCTAAAACATGTAGAGTGTTTATGTTCAAGTGTTGCTGAAAGAAAATCAGCATGGCTTCTGTAAGGGTAAGTCTTGCCTAACAAACCTTTTAGAAGTCTTTGAAAAGGTCAACAGGCACATGGATGTGGGTGAACCTGTGGATATCATATATCTGGATTTTCAGAAGGCGTTTGACACAGTTCCCCATCAAAGGCTGCTGAAGAAACTTCACGGTCAGGGCATAAGAGGGCAGGTCCTCTTATGGATTCAGAATTGGTTGAGGGCCAGGAAACAGAAAGTGGGGGGCAATGGGCAATTTTCACAATGGAGAGAGGTGAAAAGCGGAGTGCCCCAGGGATCTGTCTTGGGGTCGGTGCTTTGCACATTGGGGCAAAAAAATCAAAACTTCACCTATAGGCTAATGGGTTCTGAGCTATCTGTGACAGCTCAGGAAAGAGATCTTGGGGTGCGGGTGGACAACTCGATGAAGGTGTCGACCCAGTGTGCGGAAGCAATTAAGAAGGCCAAGTCCATGCTTGGGGTCATTAAAAAAGGGGTTGAGAATAAAACAGCCAAAATTATTATACCATTTAATTGTACAAATCAATGGTAAGGCCAAATCTAGAGTATTGTGTACAGTTCTGGTCACCATATCTCAAAAAGGACATAGTGGAGCTGGAAAAGGTGCAAAAAAGAGCGACAAAAATGATTATGGGGCTGGGGCACCTCCCATATGAAGAAAGACTGCAGCGTTTGGGGCTCTTCAGTCTGGAAAAAAGGCGCCTGAGGGGGGACATGATTGAGATATATAAAATTATGCATGGGAGGGATAGAGTCAATAGAAGGATGTTCTCTTCCCTCTCTCACAATATCAGAACCAGGGGGCATCCATTGAAGCTGAGTGTTGGGAGAGTTAAAACAGATAAAAGGAAATACTTTTTTTATCCAGCGGGTAATTAAGCTATGGAACTCCTTGCCACAGGAGGTGGTGATGGCATCTGGCCTAGATGCCTTTAAAAGGCATTTCTGGAGGAAAAGTCCATTGTGGGCTATAGGCCATGATGGGTTGGGCAATCTCCTTACGTTAATAGTAGGCTACTTCAAAATGACAGGTGCAAGGGAGTGGCAACAGGATGCAAGCATCTTGTTGTCTACTGAACTCCCTTAGGCACCTGGTGGGCCACTGTGCGATACAGGAAACTGGACTAGATGGGCCTTTGGCCTGATCCAGTGGGGCTCTTCTTATGTTCAGTGGTACAAGTACAATATTGTATAATATAATATTGTATTGCCATTGTACAAATCAATGGTATGGCTGCTTCTGGAGTATTGTATACAGTTCTGGTCACCACATCTCAAAAAGGATATAGTGGAACTAGAAAAGGTGCAGAAGAGAGTGGCCAAAATGATTATTGGGTTGTGGCATCTCACGTATGAGAAAAGGCTACAGCATTTGGGGCTCTTCAGTCTAGAAAAAAGGCGCTTGGGGTGTGGGTACGATTGAGATGTTTAAAATTATGCAGGGGATGGATAGAGTGGATAGGGAAAAGTTCTTTTCCCTCTCACACAACAGCAGAACCAGGGGACATCCACTAAAACTGAGTATCGGGAGAGTTAGAACAAATAAAATAAAATATTTATTTACCTAGCATGTAATTTACCTAGCATGTAAAACACCTTGCTGCAGGATGGGGTGATGGCATCTGGCCCAGATGTTTTTAAAAGGGGATTGGATAGCTTTATGGAGGAAAACTTCATCACAGGTTACAAGCCATGATGGGTAAGTACAGTCTGAGATTAGCTGCTTGCTCATTATGAGGGCCGGGTAGGAATATTGTTTCTGTCAACCAAATTGGCCATGGCTGGCAGTTTTTTTGCTGATCCCGAACTGATGAGAGAGGGACGGTATGTCTAGTAGGCTTCATTTTTTTTTAAAAATGGTTACTTGTGTTTAATAAAGCAAAACTCAGTCCATAGTCTGGTGTCTTCACTGGGAGTGAGGTGGGGGTGCGAGGGTAATAGGTTACTCAGAAAGCCAAATGAAAGGAAGTGGCAGCAGGATGCAGATACCGTGTGTGCTCCCAGAGGCATCTGGTGGGCCACTGTGGGATACAGGAAGTGATGGGGCTTGGCCTGACTGGCCACCAGTGTGTTTACCTCAGAGTTTACCTCAGGATGCCAGCTGCAGGGGAATGGCAACAAGGTGCAGGTATCTAGTTGTCTTGTATGCTCCCTGAGGCATCTGATGGGCCACTGTAAGAAACAGGAAGCTGGACTGGATGGGCCTTGGCCTGATCCTATGGGGCTGTTCCTATGAGTACATGTCTGAAGAGGAGCATCTGGTTCTGTTGGCTGTCAAAGAGAAATGCTGTGGAGAATCTTGACTGGCCACCAGTGTGTTTACCTCAGAATTTACCTCAGAATGTCAGGTGCAGGGGAGTGACAACAGAATGCAGGCAGCCTGATGTATCTGAAGGGCTACTGTGAAATTCAGGAAGCTGGACTAAATGGGCCTTGGCCTGATTCAGCCGGCCTGCTCCTATGTTCCTAAGTCTATAGTGAAGATTTATCTGGACTTCGCCTCTTTCTGTGCCCTGCATTCCAACCTCTCCCAAAAAAGACTATTTTCATCTTGGCAGTCCGCACTCCAGATGTGAGGAAGTGCCAAATGCACGCAGAGATAGCTGTCCCCAGCTTTTCTCCCATCTCAGCATGCAACACCACTGCACAGGTTATGCAGGAATACCGATGGTGTTTCAGTCTCAACCTTTGTGTGGCACAGAAAAGGAGAGCCCAAGTATCGAGGGAGCCACCCACCCAGTGGCATCTCTACAGGGAGGGCAGAGCTCTAAGTTTTGCAAGAAGCCTTACCTTGCAGTGGAAATCACTCCTTTCCTGCACCGTTTTAGCCAATCCTCACAGGGAAAAGCAACATCTTGGTGTGGCTTACTGGCTACAGCAGCAAGGGAGAGGAGGGATTTACATGACAGGGTAAGGCTCCTTGCAAAACTTAGAGCTCTGCCCTCCCTGTAGAGACGCCACTGCACCCACCACGACCAACCCACCTCCTCTACAACACTGCCAAGGGACAACATTTCCGAACACATCTAGCCAGATTACGGCACAATGCCTCCCGGTTGGTGTTACCCTCCAGCAGACCACCCTTACCTGCAAAGGTGGCACTCTCATACTTGTCCATCATGACCGCCTCATACAGATGGCCTTGGTGCCCACTCTGCGCTGCCGAAATACACAGCTATCTCCGCAAGCGAACTGTGAAAGAAAAAAAGAGAGAGAAGCTCTATTCCCAGGCCAGATCAGGCTGAGATTGCAGTCCAGAAGGGGATGTTCCAGGAACTGACACGAATTTGCAGCTGTCCTGCAGGATGCCAAGAGCTGTTTCTGGAAAAGGTGGGGAATGCTGATGCTGATGGTCTCTTTTGTATTGATCTCTGGCACTTGCTCCAAGGAGTGCAACCCCTCCGAGAGGAGAAGCCCGAGCTGCCCCCTGCTCACCCCCTTACCTGCCAGGCCAGTGGGAAGCATCACAGGAGCACAATGCAGTCTGCTGGGCCTTTACTTTCTGGGTTTTCCCTAGTACAGCCAATGCAACACGCCCAGATACCTCTTTTTCTCCCCCCTTGCAAAATAATCTCCCTTTCTCCCTTCCTTTCTCCAGCATCTGCTTCTAGCCTGTCGCCCTCCCTCTCTTAGGATCTCAAGCAATCACTTCCCCGCATCTTCCAACCCCTCCAGCAAGGCGTCCCTCCCCGTTTTTATGTCACAGTCAAAGAATGCAGCAGTGGCTGCTGGGAGATGTAGTCCTTAGGTCCAGCAGACCCATACACATCATTAATACAATTAAATGATGTATTTTTGCCATTGCCCCAATTTATCTTCCTTCACCCATAAAGCGCTGAGTGGGGGCCCTGCCTGAGCACACCCTGAGATTGGAGGTTTTTCAACAGCCTGCAGTTTGTCCCGGCTTTGAGACAGCAAAATGAATACTTTCTGTGCCTCTATAAGCAACCTCAGATCATCTCTCCTTCCCTCCATCCATTCACGACTCCAGCACGGACAACAGTAATTTCCGGAAAGCTATTCAGGACAGGCCCCCAGCACAGCGAGCACATTTTTGGTACGCACCATTTTCTCTATAAGCTTTTCCCCTTCCTCCCCCTTTGTCACTCCCATCACATTGGCCAGGAGAGACTCGGAGGAGTGAAGTCCACAGGTGTTGCCAGAATTCCGGCTGCTCTTTGGTAATCTGAGACCACAATCCTAACCTGGAGTTAGGTCGGCACAGTTAGGCCAGCAAAGTTTGGCCAGCACCAGTGCCACCGTAAAGTGCGTTTGGAGCACTCTTGGAGTCGGGGGGGTGGGATGGCTCACATCTGATGGCACATGCTTGGAGAATGGTCCAAACATACTTTATGGTGTCCCTTGTGTCGGCCAAACTCCAGGTTAGGATTGTGCCCTCTATCTTCCAGAGGAGCACACATGAAGTATTGGTGTGAAAAGCAGCCTCCAGTCTATCTGTTAAAGATCTTCCTCCAAGGCAGCTGACAAGCACGTTCAAGGAGACCATCAAGGAGAGCTTATTCTTATTACTCCACATTTACACAGAAAAAAGAAGAAGAAAAACCCTTTCTTTTGGTTGTAGACTTCTGCCAAATGGCACTTCAAATACAAACCAATGTATCACTACCCCAGAAAGTAGACCTGAGGAGGCAAGGCTGAGAGAGTGGTGTTTGAAACCCTGCTTCTTTCTGCGGAATGTAGGGGTGGCCCCTGTGAATGTATCAAGCTATCAAGGTGGATCTGCAACTAATCGAGGCCTAATCTATTCAGATGGCCAGTGCCTCTCCAATGCGTTTACCCACCCAGGAACCAGGGACCTGCTGGTTGGTGATCTTCAGCATGCGCAGACTGGGTGGACAGCTGGTTCAGATAATATTGCTTAGCATTTCATGTAGAGGGATGGTTCAGTGGTTCCCAAGCTTTTTTGCACTGAGACCCCCTTTTTAGGTACGAAAATCTGTCAGGACCCTACTAAGACCTAGGGTCGGAAGTGATGTCATTAAGCAGGAAGTGGTCATTGTTATTAATAAATCACACTTTTTGAAAGTTGAAAGAACACCACATCCTTTTTAGAATGTTCAGAATGTTTTGTCTCTAAGCGATGTTTGAGTTTTGAGTTCAGTGATTGATTCAGCACTGAGAACAACACTGAACAGAATGCACTGTGGCTTCTCTAGGCCATTACTTGTACAGTTAGCATGGGAGCCCCTCAAGGGTGTGTGCTCTCTCCGCTGCTTTTCTCCTTATATACAAATGATTGTATTTCTATGGACCCCTCTGTTAAGATCTTAAAGTTTGCAGACGATACAACGGTTATTGGTCTTATTAAGAATGGTGATGAGTCTGCATACAGACGGGAAGTTGAGCATCTTGTTGCGTGGTGCAACAGTAACAGCTTAGTGCTCAACTCACAGAAAACTGTGGAGATGATAGTAGATTTCCGGAAGCACCCCCCTCTTTTACTCCCACTTTCCATCCTAAGCAGCACGGTTTCTGTGGTAGGGTCGTTTAAGTTCCTGGGTTCTGTACTCTCCCGAGATTTGAAATGGTCAATTAATATTAGTGGTATTATTAAAAAAGCTCATCAGCGATTGTATTTCCTACGTCAACTTCGGAAATTCAATTTGCCTCGAGAGCTGCTTGTTCAATTTTACAGAGGCATTATTGAATCTGTCCTCTGTACTTCCATAACCGTTTGGTTTGGCTCAGCAACCAAACTGGATAAGCAAAGGCTCCAGAGGACTGTTAGAACTGCTGAAAAAATAATCAGAACTGATCTGCCTTCAATAGAAGATCTGTATACTGCTTGGGTTAAAAAGCGAGCAGAAAAGATCGCTGCAGATCCGTTGCACCCTGGCCATAACTTGTTCAATCTTCTCCCCTCTGGTCGTCGATATAAGACTCTGTATACTAAAACATCGAGGCACAAAAATAGTTTTTCTCCTTGTGCCATTAAATTGCTGAATTTGTAATTATGTTGATGCGACTAGGAGTTTGAGGCAATGGTTTATTCTGAATATGCCCTTATTTGTTCTATGTATTCTTTGTTTACTATGTATGTATAGTATTGTATGTATGTAGCCGGTGGCCATATCAAATTCCAGGTATAGTTTATATACTTGGCCAATAAAATAATAATAATAATAATAATAATAATAATAATAATAATAATAATGATCAAGGTGGTAAAGGCAATTTTAGATAGTCTTCAGAGTATTTACCAACCAACCAACCAACCAACCAACCAACCAACAGGTACTTATATACCGCTTTTCAACACTACGTTCACAAAGCGGTTTACAGGCAAATAGTAATAATAATAAAATTAAATGGCTAAATAAAAATAAAAATTTATGTTCCTCTTCCCCATGTGCTGAGGCTCACCTCATGCACATGGAAGGCGTAACATGCCTGCTCAGAAAGAGACCAAGGAGAGACTTCATCACATGCAATCACACACACCAAGAAGAGCCCATAGCAAGGCTAATTTCCCTCGCAGGCACAAGCATTGAAGAAGTGGCAGTTTAATGGGGAAGCCTCTTCCCTAGCCAAAATGCAGCTTCCAAGATGGTGGTGCCCAGCTTTTTAAGATGGCTGCCCCAAGCTCTTCGCGGCCCGCTAAAAATTGGTTCGCGACCCCCTTGAGGATCCTGACTCCCAGGTTGGGAACCACCGAGATAGATCCTCTCCACACACACACACCACTGAAGACACACTCCTGGAAGCGCGTGGAGGAGACAGGAATTATGTACTTTGTGGCCTTCTCGTCTCTTACCTCTCCATGTCTTTTAGCTCATGAGGTCAGTTCAGGGCTGCAAATCTTGCCTCAATATACCCCAAGGAAGGCTGGGAATTGGGGGGGGGGTGAGCCAAAGAAGCAAATGGAAGATCTCAAGGAAGAAAGGCATCGAAGGTGGCTGGAGAGAGGCCAGGATGAAAGGGACAGACCTGGGTATGTGGGATGCCATCATGGACAGAAGAGAGCAAATATGTGTAGGAAATTTAGAGGAAGCTTCCAGTGACCCAAGGAGCAAAAGAGATGATTTATTTATTTATAGCTTTTCAGAAGATGCAGAGCAGTTTACAACATAAAAGTAAAGCATACTGAAGAAAAAACATAAATAGAACATTAGGCTAAAAAAAAATTAAAGCAATTTAAAAATGATGCAGGAGCAGATGAAAATATAAAACAGCTGTAACATAACATAAAAGCAGCAAAAGGAATTTAAAAGGGGGGGTCCCTAGGAGGAATGGCACTGAAGGTTTGGACCGAAGAAAGAGGCACAGAGATGTGACTGGGAAAGAAGGAAGGAATTCATTCAAGAGGCTCCCTTTCATGTGAAGGCAGCCTTCTCTGCGAGGCAAGGGGCAGGGGACAATGTTCATTCAGAAGCACATCCAAACCAAGTTTTGCATGGTCCTGGGCACCAGAGCATCTGCCTCAAAGCTGGTGTGAATGCATCCAAGCTGGTGTTGTGGCTGCTTTTCCCAGGAAACAGGTGATGGGGACTGGAATGTGGAATCTGCAGGTGTTTTATGACAGTACCACCTCCACGAGTCCCTTGGAACCTGTGATCTTGGTTGGGTGTCCATTTCAGAAGATGATGCTCTGGACCCCTTTCCTAGAACACTATTTATAGCCCGGAAAGGCTATCAGGGGCTTGGGGAGGTTCTCTGACTTGCTATTTCATTTCCACTCTGTCCAATGGGCCCTGTCACTTTGGCTGCCCTTCATTTCGGCTGGGAAGTACCAAGTGTGTTTCTGGAAGAGTTGCTGGTCTGCAACATTGTTCTGAGGTGCCACTGACACGTCCCAAAAATTGTTTGCATCTCAACTCTCTCAAGTTGTTTTTATTTTTTCTAAGTTGCTTGCCTTTATATTTGTGGTCTGTGTATCTTTAAGTGAAAACTCTGACCTTCATCTTTTAAGATTTTTGGGCGGATAGACCTGCACCCTCTCAAATGAGACTTGTCAGACAAATTAAAAATAGATACATTTTGCTATCCAGGATTCCACTGCAGTCAAATTGCCAAGGAACTCGATTCCTATGTAATGGAGTTGAATGCCAGCAAGGAGGGCCAAAAGCCAACAAAACATCTTTCAATTCGATAAAAATGAACTGCAAAATTTTTGGGCGATTCTCCTTTGTGCCCCATCCCTGAAAACCTTGAATATTAATTTGTTATATTACCCTGTACTTTTTAAATTTTTTGTTGCATGCTGTAGTGTGTATTTTGTGTATCTGTTGTACCCCTCCATCCTGATTCACATTTCATACCCTACTGTATATACAACAACAGTTTTAATATATATACAACAACATATACAACAACAGTTTTACAACAACTTGGTGAGTCACGACCTGATGTCAGGTGGGTCGTGGAAAGCTGGGAGCAGCCATCTTGGAACTTGCATCCCTTACTCTTGTTCTATTCCTTTTGTGAGTGCTAATTGTTTGAATTTTCAAGTGAGGGTTTTTTAAACATTTTGTTTTAGTTCAGTGCTTTTACATCATATTTTGTCCTAATCTTGCTTTCTGTTAGGGATGTTTCAAGGTTGTACAATTGCTGCAGTCCAAGGATGCCAATATGTATTACAGGAATGTCATTTTATTATGTTACAATGACAGCACTTCCTGCCTGATGATGTCACTTCCTGCCATAACATCACTTCCAGGTTAATGACATCACTTCTGGTGGGTCCCGACACCAGTGCTATTCTGAAAAGTGGGTCCTGGTCTACAAAGTTTGAATGCTACTGTACTACAATATACTGACACCCAAAGACAGAGAGAGAGAGAGCATATACATTATTCATATTCTGATATACACTTTGCTCAAGAGATGAAATACCCCAAATCATTTTTAGAAAAATCACAGTTTTACTCTTGTTAGGGTTGGCGAGTCTTAAACCAGCTATAAAGAACTGCCTATGAACTCTATTGAATATTTCCTCTATTTTTCAAAGAGTTAGATCCTCTCTTATAAAAGGATCTAACGAAGTACACATGAAATAGCGGAAGTAACAAAATCTAGTGCAGTAGTTCCCAAAATGCTATGGGGAAGTTGGGAACCACATAAATACTTGTGGGGGTAAGCAAAGGCAGGGATGTGATCCCCAGGATTATATTTATGTAACTTGTTCGTGTGACAGTATAAAATACCTAACTGGGCTCAAGGTTTGGGTCTCTGAAAATTGCAAAAAAACCCAGCTTTGTAGGTCTTGAGCTGAATTTCCTAATAAAAGAATAAGATAATAACTGGAGGCTGCTGCTCAAACTCCTCATCTCTGCATTGAAGTCACAGAATTTCTATCTATAAGCTGCTCTCCCTTATGTTTTCTCTTATATTCAATAAGACTTGACTGAGCAAAAAAAAATCATTCTACCTTCCTAGCATGAATTAGGTTTCTACTGTTCATGGTTTCTGATCGGGGTATAAATCTCCTGCAGCAACTGAAGCTTTTTCCACACTCCCTTCATCCAAAGTATGGATTCTCTGATGGGCTATAAAACTTTTCCTGAAACTGTAGGTCTTTCCACAGTCCTTGCATGCATAGGGCTTCTCCCCTGTGTGGGTTCTCTGATGGAATTTAAGATGATTTCTTTGACCAAAGCGCTTTCCACACTCTAGACAACAATAGGGTTTCTCCCCTGTGTGGGTTCTTTGATGGAGTGGTAGGTAGCTGCGAGTGAAGGATTTTCCACATTCTTGGCATACACAGGGTTTTTCCCCTGTGTGGGTTCCCTGATGGATCAGAAGGCTGCTGCTACGACTGAAGCTCTTTCCACACTCTTGGCACACATATGGTTTCTCCCCTGTGTGGATTTTCTGATGAGATGTTAGATTGCATCTGCTAGTAAAGCACTTCCCACACTCTTGGCATATATAGGGTCTCTCTCCTGTATGGGTTCTCTGATGAATCATAAGTTCAGCACGCCGAATGAAGCACTTTCCACACTCTTGACATGTATAAGGTTTCTCCCCTGTGTGGCTTCTCTGATGGATAGTAAGTTTACAACTGTGACTGAAGCTCTTTCCACACTCCTGACATGTAAAAGGATTATCCCCTGTGTGGAGTCGCTGATGGGTTGTAAGGTTAGTTCTGCAACTGAAGCCCTTTCCACATTCCTGGCATATATACGGTTTCTCCCCTGTGTGGGTTCTGTGATGGGATGTTAGATGGCTGCTGCGAGTAAAGCACTTTCCACACTCTTGACATCTATATGGTTTCTCCCCTGTGTGAGTTCTCTGATGGATAGCAAGTTCACAACTGTAATTGAAGCTCTTCCCACAGTCCTGGCATCTATTAGCTCTCTCTTCTGTGTGGGTTCTCTGATGATACACCAGGGATTTTTTAGCAGTGAAGCTCTTTCCACACTCCTGGCATGAATACGGTTTCTCCCCTGTGTGGATTCTCTGATGAACTGTAAGGCTTTCCCTGCATACGAAGCTCTTTCCACACTCCTGGCACATATATGGTTTCTCCCCTGTGTGGATTCTCTCATGGCGTCGCATCTGGAAATGATGACTGAATCTCTTTCCACACTCCTGGCATATATATGGTCTCTCTCCCGTGTGGGTTCTCTGATGGGATGTTAGATAGCTCCTGTCAATAAACTTCTTTCCACATTCACTGCATGCAAAAGGTTTTTCCCCTGTGTGGGTTCTCTGATGGGTTATAAGGTTACGCTTGGAACTGTAGTTCTTTCCGCACTCCTGACACATGTATGTCTTCTCAGTTATTTCGGTTCTCTGATTAATTGTATGGCTTCTCCAATTGAAGCTCTTTGCACAGTCCAAACTCCAAGAGGGTCTTTCCCCTATGTGGATCCTTTGATGTGAAGTACAAGTCAGCTGCCTCTTTCTTCCATCTTGGTTCCAAACTGATGCTGCTGAAATAAGGTGAGAATTGCAGTCAGAGACCAAGGGATGAAACTCCAGACAGTTGGGGATGTCATTAGACATTGCTTCTCCTGATGAGGTCTCAGATCAGAAGAGCCAAGGACATATGTACAGCAGGTGGCTCCATTAATATTATGCAATGTTTGTAAGAGGAGGCAAAAGGAATCGTAGAGAAATAAAGGCCACAACTAGAGAGCCAGAAGACATTTTAGTATTTCAAATTATGCGTCAGCCCAACACATCAATTTTAATTGATTTAATTAATACTATTTATTTATTTATACTATTTCAATTTTAGTATAAGACAACTGATGGACGAAGAATGCCTTTAGTTAAGGGCAAGAAACTTTAGTTTTAGGGAAGGCAGGAAAGAAGAAAAGATATTTCTTATCCAAAAGGGGCAAATTGCTGTGGCAACTATGAAGTGCTGCTGTGCTGTTATGAGGGGGGGGGGAGCAAATGTCCTGCGCACCGTGCTGTGGAGCGGGGGAAGGGGGGTGACGAGGCGGCTGGCTCTGCAAGAGGCGATCCAGGCGACCAGTGTCTTGCCTGCCCGCCCTCCTTTGCCCCCGTATCGCTCCAAACTGGAGCCTGGCATGGCGTGGGGGCACAAAGGGCAGGGAGCTGGCAAAGGGGGCCTTGCCCCAGGTCAGCCCCTTGGTTGCATCCACAACTGGCAAGCTGACATCACAGGGGCGTGGGCTGAACGTGCCAGCAGTTGTGGGTATACAGTGCACAAAAAGAGAGGCTTAAGGGAAATGAAAGAAAAGGAGACGAGTTGCACAAGTCTTTTCCTTGCTGCTTTTTCTCCGAGTGGAGGGGCACCCCAGAATCTCCTTGGGGCTCATCTGCAAGCTTCCTGTCCATAGCCCATCAGAGGGTGTGGCGCTGGACCCCAGGTCTGGGACCACTCCTCTGGCACGCCAGCCCTGTACCTGCTTCTATACGGCAGGGTGCCGGTTTCACCCTTGAAGAATGAGCCCTCTTCATCCCCTCATACTCCTCATCCCCTTCTTCATACTCCTCATCCCCTAGAGCCAGTGGCGTTATTCACCCGGTACGCTGGGCGGGACTTACCTTTGAGCGGCAGTCCACCCGTTGCGTCACGCCGCGTTCCGCCGCTTTCCCGCCCGGGTGAGAAAGCGGCGGAACGCGGCGTCACACAACAGGCGGACTGCCACTCAAAAGTAAGTCCTGCCCAGCGTACCGGGTGAATAATGCCACTGCCTAGAGGGTGTAACCCACAGATGTGACCCTGCAGCATAGGCGCATGTGGGGAGGGTGAAGTGCTGAATAAGCTCCTGGCTGGCCCCCTCTCTGCCTTTGAAGGACTCTTGCGCCATACTCAGGTCTATTTTAGGACGTTCAGGTCAAAAAAGGGACCAAAACAGGAAGCTCATAAAAACTATGGGAACAACAAGAACGTCACTTAAAAATGTTTTTTTTTTTTAAACAACAACAACACACCACTAAGCTGATTACTTTTATAAACTCAATGTACAGTACTGTGCAACAGTTGTACATTTTTTGTTTTAGCAAGGGCATAATGACCATATATAATTATTTTTCAGTCTCTTTATTAGAATACAACCAGAAAATACAGGAAATCTGAATGCAATGAGAGTCTCCCCGAGCTGGGGCTGGGGGTTTCCCCACCCCAAGGCCTTGCCTTCCCAGCACCTCTACCTGGGGATTCAGGTGTCACCAAAGCCTTTAAGGATTGTGTGGGGAGGGGATTGGCATCACCCTGAGTTCTCTCCAGCGTCGTCATTCAGCCGGATCGCTGGGCGGGAGGAACGGGTGAGCGGCAGCCCGCCCGTCACGTTCCGGTCCGTTTCGCGGGGGCAGGGAAGACGGCGAAACGGACCGGAGCGCAATGGGCGGGCTGCCGCTCACCCGTTCCTCCCGCCCAGCGATCCGGCTGAATGACGACGCTGGTTCTCTCCCTGTAGCTGGTGCAGCCCCACCTTGGTCTTGGGCTGGAGCTGCGCAGGCCTTGGGCTGGGCTTCATCTCCAGTCCTCTGGTTGTGCCTTTGCTCAGCCTCCCCCATCACTGGTTTGGCCCCACCCTAAATAGCCATCCCCAGGTGTGAGCCATTGCCCTCCTCCACACACCCAGCTTCTGCCTTCTGATAAAAGGGGCCTGATGGCTGGGGATGGTCATTTAAACTTTGCTATAACAAAGCTGGTGGTGACCTAAGACTTTTGCACGGCCTTGATTTATCGGCAGGGTATACGTTCCTGGGTCCCTTGTGGATACCTGAAATCATGGATGGTACTTAAATACAGGGTTCTCCCTGCCTCCACTTCTGAGCAAGAAGATTTTTTAGCAACCCAAAGTTAGAATAAAGGAAGGTAATGGAGGGCCACAATCCATGGATAATTGAAACCATGGATACAGAATCTGTGGATACAGGACATATGGATATATGATACTTTAAGTTCAATTTTTAGCATGTCTTAACTTTAATTCAACTTTTAAGTTCATCAATAATTTTTACCATATTAAACTACCAAAAATAAGGGTTTTTTATTTGCCCCTGGATTGGCATGGCTAATTTTTATTTAGAGTCAAAAATGCAGAAAAATACAGAGTAATTTTACACCTCTACTCATCATCATTTCTTTTTAATATTGGTACCAGCCTGATCCTACATCGGGCCAGCAGAGGGCCGGCATCTACCCATGAAGGCCCAGAAGACTTGACTTACCTACAAAGGTCACATTCTCGTAATTGTCCATCATGACTGCCTCGTACAGACGGCTTTGGCGTTGATCCAGGAGAGCCCATTCTGCATTGCTGAAATACACAGCGACCTCTGCAAATGAAACAGGCTCTGAAAGCAAAAGGAGAGGTTCTTTATTCACCCATGTGCCCACCTTGTGACAGCAATACAGAAGGGAATACTCCAGCAACTGAGAGAATCTGCATTTTTTTTCCTGCAGAAACAGAGTATGCAATAAAGACGGGCGGGGGGAGGGAAGCTAGAAGCTTTCAGCAGCAATAAACCAGGTGCAGGGAAGAGGCCACTCTAAGTCACCTGTAGAGCTCTGCACTCCAGGTTCTCCCTTCAAGGTACAATAATGTCATCAGTGCACCCTACATGAGACACAGGGAAGCGCCACAGGTACCCAGATACATCTTCTGCTCTTCTCCCACCTGAGCTCACAGTGCAACTCTACCAGGATTCTTGGGGGAGTTTCCCTCCCAGCCCCATCCTGGCGAAGAAGAACCCAAGCAGAGGAGTGGCTGCCCTCCAACACAAGCCCACCTCCTCAAAAGGGCAGCCAAAGACAAGATGTCCAGTCATATAATTGCAGAAGGTCCCCGGTTGGGGCTCCCGTCCTCATCAAGCCTGGATCTGTGCTGGGCCAGAAAAGATTTGAGGCCATCAAGGTCTAGCCCCATCCACGTCCAGGACACACAGCCTCATCACCAGCTCTCCTTGACGTACAGTGGAGCAGAGGTTCCCACCTGGCTCACCCCCCCTCTTAAGGGCCAGAGGGCCCTCCCTACCTGCAGAGGTGGTACTCTCAGGCTTGTCCGTCATGCCTGCTTTGTGCAGACAGCTTTGGCGCTGATCCGGCAGAGTCCAATTTGCACGGCCAAAATTCACAGCAACCTCCGCGAATGAAAGGGGGCTCTGAAAGAAAAGAGAATCTTCTTTATCGGGTCAGATCAGGCTGGGGCTGCAACCCAGATGTGTCCAGCCTCGTAGGTGCCCTGCAAGATGCCAAGACCTGTTTTGGGGACAAGGTGGCGAATGCTGACGGTCTGTTTTGCATCGCTCTCTGGCGCTCACTGAGAGGCACAACCCCTCAGAGAGGCCTGAGCTGTCTCCTGCTCACCCCCACCCCCTTACCTACCAGGCCAGCCAGAAACTTCACAGGAGCACAATGCTGTCCTGTCCTGTCCTGTCCTTTCTGGACCTTCTCCAGCCCGGCCAGCGCAATCCACCCAAATCCAGATCCAGACCCCCGTTTTCTCCCCCCTGCAATAAATATCCTTCTTCTTCCCTCCCTCCCTTCAGCACCTCCTCCTAGCCTGTCGCTCCCCCTCTCTGGATCTCACGCTTTCAAACAGCTCCAGCAAGGTGTCCCTCCCCGGTTCCAGATCACAGGCACAAAGTGCAGCAGTGGCTGCTGGGAAATGTAGTCCTTTGGCTCAGGCATCCCATTACGCGTCATTCATCATTAGACACATTCGTGCCAAAAAATCGTCTTCGGACCCTCCGCTATGAAGGCAATTTTATGATCGCCCATTACGGTGCACTGTAACTTCATTAAAAGCTGTTTATCCCCTTCGAAGCATCGCGAAGCACTTCCCGCGGCCGTAAAAGGGGGACTGGATTACGCCGGGGCGAAGCGCGTGGGGTGGGGAGGGCAGACCACATCCCCCCCCCCGCCCCAAGATTAGGAAGTACAATCCGGAGCCAGAGGCAACCAAGGCTGAGCGAATGAGCCCGCTTCACTCTGGGCACAGGTGAGAAAGAGCATACTTGAGCACATGCAGAGTGCCTCCCCACTAAGAATGACAGAATTAGAGTTTTTTTCTTTTTTTAAATTGTTACTGCTTTTCTATCCTATTTAGAAACCACATACGAGTTGATAAACGGGACATAACTAGACAAACCACAGACACTCAGTCAAGGATTTTTAATCAATCAATCAAAAAGTATTTATATACCGCTTTTCAACATGAAGTTCCCAAAGCGGTTTACAGGCAAATAATAAGGAAGTTAAATGGTTCCCTGTCCCAAAAGGGCTCACAATCTAAAAAATGCAGGACACCACCAGCAACAGCCACTAGACAAGACACTGTGCTGGGGTGAAGAGGGACAATTACTCTCCCCCTGCTAAATATAAGAGGAGCACCACTTGGAAAAAGTGCCTCTTGCCCAGTTAGCAGGGGTGGTTAACCTTGAATTTTGTGCAAGGGGCAGAGGCCAACCCTGGGCACTGGAGACTGCAGCTAAGTACAGGAATGGGTGGCCCTGGGCCACTAATTGACATGAGTGAAACTCACTGCTACAAATGGGGTTCAATGGCTGCTGGCTGAACTGCCTTTCCAAAAGCATTAGCAGCGCCCCAAACATCTCCATCTACAGGTGGTGAGACCAAGGACCACTCTCCAGTGTTTGATAAACAAAGATATAGACTGCCTGACTATGGAGGTTCCATTCAGTTATCATGGCTGAAAGCTGTCAAAAGACCTCTTCTCCTCCACAGATTGGCCAGAGTCATTTTTGGAAAGGGAGTTCAGCCAGCAACCACTGAACCCCATCTTGTGGCAGTGAGTTCCACTCATGTCGATTGTACATTGTTGGGAACAGGATCCCCTCCAGGACACTAGAGATGCCTTCTAGATCAGAGGGTGCACAATGACAAGGCAGGTTTAGAATTTAAGCACCGTTCCACCTGCTTTCAACCCACCCCCTCCTTCAAACCGGGGTGGGGGTGGGGTCAAACCAGGTGCATCTGTGTCTGCCTTGTGCCCCTCAGTCCCTCTAAGCAATTACATTTTACCTGGGAAGAGCCTCCGGGTGTATATCAAGTGCTTTGCAATCTCTTTGTTGTTCAGACCAATTGTTTGGCCACAAAGAAGCTGAAAGTCAATAAGAAAAAGGGAGGTTGGCAAATAAGCCGAAGCTCAAGGCAGCAAAAGTCACAGGTCAGTGAGAAAACGCAGAACGTGCTCCAGCGGGAGGTGGGGGGAAGAGAACATGCTTTTACACAACTCACTCTGCACAGTGACCACTCACCACCACTACCACCACCCCATGCAATGATCAGAAGTGAAAGGTCAGCCTTCCCTGCTTTGCCAAAAAAAAAAAAGCCTCACATGGTGACAGGGGGTCATTCATACCCCTTCGAGTCTACCTTGCAGGGTTGTTGTAAAAAGCGGGAGATGAGCCTCTGATATACCATTCTGAGCTTAATGGGGGATATAGACATGGCAGACAGATGACCTTGTCATGGGAGGGCTCCCTGGCTCTTGGCACAGGCAGGGATTTCGGCTGAGACAAATGGGGACAGCTCCAGGTTGCGACTGATTGGAGGAGAGGCTGGAGTGGTGCTGTGACATCACTGCGGCAGTGCTTACCCCCCATTTTGTCTGTATGAAGCTTTGCTTTGCTTACATTGCTGTGCTAGGTTTCATTTGCTATTTTTCTGCCTGTGGTGTTCCTGTTTTGTGATTATCCAGGGTTTATTGGATGCCCTCGGAACTCTTTTCCACAGAGCCGGCCCTAGGGAGTGGCGGGGCCCAATGCAGGGCCTTCCTGTGCCCCCCATTCTCCCACACACTCACACTCGCCATACAGCCATGGCGAGCAGAGTCTTGCTCTGGGTACATGTCCCCAGCCCTAGAAGCAGCATGTTGCCACCACTGCTAGACTTGTCTTCCACTCAGCGGTGTCATGCAGCCGGAACGCTGGGCGGGAGGAACGGGTGAGCAGCAGCCTGCCCGTTGTGTTCCGGTCCGTCTTTCGCCATCACCCGTTCCTCCCGCCCAGCGTTCTGGCTGCATGACGCCGCTGCTTCCACTCCTGGGGAAGAGGTGGGGGCCTTCATGCTTGCCAGAGGACAGGGGCCCACATGCTGTGGCAGGCAAAATTGCAGAACCCTGTATGCAGCCACTGACAGGCCTCTCAGGCCCCCCCCCCCGCAGCTCCTGAAATTGTCAGAGCCTTTTAAAAGTCTCAGCCGGTGGCCATCATGTAAACTCTAAATAAAAAGTTGGAAGGGGAAAACAGTTAGCGCATCTTTTCCCTCCCCTATTTTTTCCCCAAAATTTCTTGATTAAAATGGCAAATTGTAGTGTTATGTGCTTTTATTCTACATTTTCAACCCAATTATAATTTTTATTAATTTTAAATGCTTTAAAATTAATAAACGAGGTAAGTGATATAGTGTCAGCAGATGCAGCCACCGTATTATTTCTAATTGGAAAAGTAATCTATTTTAGGGTGCAATTCTAAAGTTTCCTAAATCCTAATCTAAACTGATCCAAAGTTTGGCCATCATCAGGACCACTATAAAGTGCGTTTGGACCATTTGGAGTAAGGGGCGGTAGCGCATGTCTGTTTGCTGGCCCCTCTGACTCCAGGAGTGGTCCAAACATACTTTATGGTGTCCCTGGTGCCAGCCAAATTTTGCTGGCCTAACTGTGCTGGTCTAACTCCACCATGAGGATTGCACCCTTAATTTCTGGAAAATATCTTAAACAGCAAAATGCATGTAGAGGAACAGTTCAGACAGAACCTCCTCTCACACACCACCGAAGCTGGGAGAAGTCAGAACCCCTGTACTTTGCACAGGAGCAGACCTAATCAAAATAGCACACAGGGCACATGACATCATGTGGACCCCCCACAGGGAGCCCAGATCTACCCATCCAGACCAGCCACAGGTACACTGGTGCTTCATGGGTTGGGAAATATTGTTAGTACATGTCAGGTTCTGCAACAGTCGAGAGCTTCTGGTCGAGCTAGCAACTAAACCTAGGCCTGAACCAAAGTTTGTTCCCTCATGGAACACAGGCCTCATGGCTGAGGAATCAGCACAGTCATCCACTCCGGACCATTAAGTGCCAACACCTGCTGAGTGGAGAGTGTGCAAAGAGGCAGAGCTATGTTGCCACACCCTCAGCCACAGTGCAGCAATTGGCTGCTGATTTGTATATAGCTAGCCAAGAACCTTACTACCTTTGCTCTATCAGAGACAGAATGCTGCAGAGCACTCTGTTGGATTATTTACCCATTTGTACCACTAAGTGAAGTGTACTGTTTATATTCTTTGCATCAAAGTTCCCTGTGCGGAATTGTTCCTTGCTGTTTTCTTTTCTGTAACTGATCCAAGTTCTTCTGCATCAATACAAAACCCTTTCCCTGCAAAGCCTCTGTGTCTGCAGCCTCATTCCTGACCTCCTACACATTCCAGAGGTGGGAGTCAGTTATCTACCAGCCTGAGTTGTGAGCCTGCTGCGCTGCATTTTGTGCCACAGCCTGCACTGTGGAAAGCTTCCTTTGTTGTATGGGGCTTTACTCTGCTAACTTCTTTCAACAGTATAGGTTTTCCCCCACCCAATCAATATAACTTCACAGTGCCAAGGCATCTTTAATCTTCATAACTTTTAAGGTCATGGTGATCTCAGCCTTATTTTTTTGTAGTTGGTTCTTTACATTTGCTGACTTCAGTTTGAAATCCCTGTGTCTCCACTTTCAAAAATCTGAGTCAGTGTCTGAAAAAGCCACATGTGAGCAGAGACCATCATGCAATGCTTCAATTTGCATGGGAGATTAGCATGTGCCCGCCCTCCCAGTTATATAG
>JAJKFI010000083.1:5261359-5272335 GCA_029204185.1 Lerista edwardsae
ATTTCCAGGGTTAGAAAACACGGCAAATGTAGGGGAGAAGAGCGGGTGTGCGTGAGCAAGGGCCGAGGTGCTCCTCTGCGCTTTGTCTCTCGCCCAGTTTCCCTTTCCAAACAAGTCTTGTAGCAAGCTCAGGAGGGGAGCCCCATCTAGAGACTGATTAGTAGCAGCCCTCCTTGGCGGTATAAGATCAGGTGACCTGTATCAGATCCAGTATAAGGTCTCATCCTGCCCCATAAAAGTAACTCAGCTGTTCTCCAAATCCAAAGGAAGAGCTCAAAATCATGGATGGACAAACCTGCCCCTTGGCTTGGAGCTCCAGCGAAACCAAAAAGGGCTTGCTTTCAAGCACAGGGGGGCACCCTCTTTAGAGGAGAACAAAGGTCTCAGCTCCCAAAGGCCACAACAGGAGTGTCAGGTTTCAACGTGGTCTCCCACTCACAAAACACACTAGGCAGCTTCTAAGCTGAATGAGGCCAGAAGAACACTATTCCCACTAGGGACACCAATTTAAAATCATCCTCTTGGACGCTGCGATGTTGTGACATTGTCAGCTTCCCAGGCAGAGACGTCGCACAGGGCCACTTAGACGATGATCAGGGCAGGGGCTGGGATATGGTCCTGAAGCCTTATGGAACCGGCAGAAGATACAACACAAGAGGAACGCTTTGCCAGCACCCCCCCCCCCTTGCACGGGGGATTTCAAGTGGGGGCCCTTCTTTGACAATGGAGATGAGGACATTCTTATGAGATGAGGCAGAGCATTCTTGGGATGTCTTAGAATGAACACTGGGGATGTCACAGGGAAACAGGCTCCTTGCAGCCTGTGACACAGAGGGGAGCAAGCCCATCCGGACCCGAGGGAGGCCGACTCCCTCTCCCCAGCAGAAAATGCTGAGAGGGGAAGAGAGGCTCCTGGGGCCGAGATGCCAGCTGCTAGCCTGTCTCCTGTGAGCTGGAAAGTGTTACATTGGTGCTGCGCATATGCAGGGCCACTCTATGTAACCACTCACCCCAGGTGAGCAGGATACCCAGACGAGCCCTGTGCATGAACATCATTGTGCATGTGCGGCCATGGTTATGTGAGCACTAAACAGGCACCTGCCCAAGGACATGGCCAGTCAGGTGGACTGGTGCTGGAGCAGAGTGGTGAGGAGGTGCACAGTACCACTCCCCCCCCCAAGTATGTGCACGTGGAAACATCTTGGCCAAAACCATCGCCCCTCCACTTTGCTTGGCAGGGTCCAGCTCGGAGCAAGCCAAGGAGGCACTTCCATTCCAACACAACTGTTTCCGCCTCCAAGAACCACCTTGTCCGTCCTGTGAGATGTGAAGCAGGATCCGGCCTGATCCGTCCCGATCCACAGCACCACATCCACCGGCTAGTGGAAGAACAACCCTTCGCACAACTGCCTCGTCTGCTCAGGGGACGTGACGCTGTGGCCGATGGTTCTGGGGTCCGTGTAGATCTCGTAGTCGTTCCCGCCCTGTGAAGGAGAGAGATGCAGAAGGTGCATCAAGAGATACTTTAGCCTTCTAAATACAGCAGCACATCAAGGGCTCCAGGTGAGATGCTGTCACTCAGGCAGACAGGCATAGCTAGAGATCACATGTTGGCCAACGGCTCTCAAACCTTTTAGCACCAGGACCCACCTTCAAAAATGACCCTCTGTTGGAACCCACCTAGCTTTATGAGACTTCAGCAAAAAAAAGCACGGTCTAGAAAGAAATATATTTATTATTTCCTAATATGCCTCTGCTAACTGGGCAAAAGGCACTTTTTCAAGTGGTGTTCCCTTATATTTAGTAGGGGGAGAGTGATTGTCTCTATTCACCCCTGCACAGTGTCTTTTCTGGTGACTGTCGCTGGTGGTTTTTAGATTAGTTTGTTTGCAGTTTGTAAAAAACTGTTTGCCGTTTTTTAGATTGCGAGTC
The DNA here is from genome assembly GCA_029204185.1 of Lerista edwardsae. NCBI lineage: Eukaryota > Metazoa > Chordata > Lepidosauria > Squamata > Scincidae > Lerista > Lerista edwardsae. The sequence goes on from JAJKFI010000083.1 coordinate 5,263,292, forward strand.
CTTTTGGGACAAGGAGCCATTTAAGTTTATTATTATTAGCCTGTAAACCGCTTTGTGAACTTGTGTTGAAAATCAGTATATGAATATACTTGATTTACTGATTTTTCAGTAGTATTTTATTTATTTGCAAAGCCCGGGCAATCTATTTCTTGTAATGAGGCAGCCCTAACAGATAGCCTCAATGCTTGAGAGGCTTGGTGATGTGACCCACCCTTCAGCTGCCCCCACTACTTGATGGAAAAAAACTACACCAGAAAATGATCTCCTTGTATTTACAAAAGCTTACAAACTGCAGCTCAGCTCTTTGCAGGGCAGTTTGCAGGTATCAGATTTTAAATAGCCTCAGGTGTGAAGGAATTAGTTATCTGATCTTCCCATTACTCGTATTTTCATTGGATGCTCTGCAGGACCCACCAATAATTGGATCCCGGCCCACAGTTTGAAAAAGGCTGATGTTGGAAGTCATTTTGGCACAGTACTGCACAAAAAATCTAGCACAATCATTCGCAAACTTTTTAGCCCCACGACCCACTTTTTAGAAAGACAGACCCACCAGAAGTGATGTCATGGCCAAATGTGCCATCACTGTGACGCCGGAGCCTGCTGCTTTCCTGAGAATGCAGCAATAAGTTGGGTCATTTCTCAGCCGTTTTCCAATAGCAAAGTGAATCAGAAAGAAAAAAGCCTATTTACAACCTTGACACAAGCAAAACAACAACACAGCCCTCCCCCTTTCGAGCATCCCATCTTCCCATATTTTCAATAGCTGTTCTAAGTGCTTTGTGACCCACCTGAAATTGGCTCGTGACCCACTGGTGGGTCCTGACCCTCAGTTTGGGAACCACTGATCTAAAAGCCACATGCTACTCACAACTTCATTAGGACCCACCAAAAAGACAGCTGGCTTTCAAGTTCATCAGATCTCTTTGTAGGGCTGTTACTTACCGGCATGGTCTTGTCTCCAAAGAAATGGATGGTTTTGAAGCCATCCTTGCCAACAATCTCCAAGCAGTACCGCTTGTCCCAGCCATCTGGGAACACATCAAAACTTATCTGCCCCCCTAGACAAAGATTAAAAAAAGAAAAATGGCAGCGAGTTATTATGGGAGAGAAAGAGAGAACCATTTTTGCGCGTGAAGAGAGAACTGAGAACGAGTTGCCAGAACTTTGCGAGAATGAAGGGAAGTGTTTAAACATGTTTAAACATGACTTGTGCGGTTATGATTCTGAAAAAATAAAATTGGAACACGCACATAGAAAAACGGTGAAATACACACAAGGAAGGCAGTTGGGTGACCCTGCCCTGATTGGACAGTCACCTGTTAGGGATGCAAAAGCAGTTGCCAGCACTGAGCGGGGGTTGGACTAGATGACCTCCAGGGAACCCTCCAACTCCTAAGTGCTGCAATTCTCACTTCAATCACCAACACCAGGCAGCTGACTCAGTGGCTGCCCAGCGAATTGGCACAGACCAAAAGACTGATTTTGTTCACCTTGAATTACAGTCCCGATTGTGTTGGTTATGAATAAGGTTACCTATGGAGAATGTGAGGCCTTTCCCCGCAAAGTCCCTCTGCAGATCAGCCACAAACTTCTCTCTTATATGCTCTTCCTGTGCAGAACAAAAACAAAGACACAGAAATGACCCATCAGTTCAGGGCATGTAGTCAGTGGTGTTATGCTGCCGGAACGCTGTCCCTTACCTTTGAGCGGCAGTCCGCCCGTTGCGTCACACCGTATTCCGCCGCTTTCCCGCCCGCAGTGGGAAATTGGTTACGCAAACGGCGTAACGCTCCAGAATGCGACGGGCGGGCTGTCGATCACCCGGATGTCCCGCCCAGCGTTCCGGCTGCATAACACCACTGCCTGTGCCAGCCCATTCAGCCATAACAGAGAGTTGCTTCATGCACCAGACCAAACCACATGAAACAGGCTTCCATTCCGCTTACGGAGACATCCGTGAAGCCTCAACGCCAAAGGGGCTCGCCCAAAGGATTTCAACCTGTCCTCACGCAGCTGCTCACCTTATCGAGCTCGTAGAACTCGATCCTCTCCTGCTGGCTGCAGCTTCGGCCAACGGGGGACACGTTCAGCATCCCGTTTCGGAATTCGATAAACGTGCCCCTGGAAGAGAACGCCGGGTATTACTGTCAGAGGAGAAGTAAAGCTTTCAACTGAGGCACCTGCAGAGGGGAACAAGAGGCGCTATTGGGCTGGCATAGCTAAAGGGGTGTAGGGGGCAATTGCACCAGGCAACATGCTCTGGGGGGGGGCAACAAGCTAACCCTGACACAACTGGCCAAAATTGTGAATACCCTGGTAAATATGAATACCACAATCATGGTGGTACATACCATGGTGGTATCATGGTATCATCATGGTGGACATACCAATATCACTGGAAAACTAATTTAACGCAGAATACAATGAAAAAAACCGTGCATGCCATCAAAAGTTATGGTCAATTAACCAGAAAACTTCATGTACTTAATTAAATTTGATTTCATCGAGGGCGGGGGAGAGGAGGGCTATTAAATCTGACCCAGCCTTAGCTATGCCATGGCAGGGAGCATGCACAAGACTGCCTCTTTAAAACATTGCTACATTCATTCCTTGCATATAGAAAACTAGTACTAGAGCAAAGAAGGTTTTGTACAGCTTGATGCATGTGCTTCAGGGAGCATTTTTACGCGGGAGGAGCAAACCGTTCAACACCTTTTCTCTGCAATACAGACGCTCAATTCAACCAGAAGTGGCGTCGTCTGCAACGCTGCCACCTCCATGTCGAATGAGGCCCAGAACAACACTGGCACCCACCTCTTCCTCGGCAGTTTAATTTTGGCAATGTAACTCAGACAGTAGTTGATCAAGTCCTGGAGCAGCTCCTCGCCCAGCTGACCTTGAATGCTCTGCAGACATCAAAGCAAGAGTCAGAAATCGTTCGGAAAGAATTCATCAATGTCCTCTCCCACTGAAAAATATTTTTATTTATTAAAAGAATTACATGCTGCCTTTTGGCTGGCAAGGGAAGAAGACCAGAAAACAAATAATTACCTTTGAAATGCACAACAGGAATGTTAAAAAAAAGTACAGAGCACATTAAAACCAGCTGAGTGGAAAATCTGGCCAACCCCTTGGACCAGGAGGACATCAGAGCTGGCCCCGTCAGCCTCCCAGGAAGGACAACTGATGTGCTGGGAACCACAACAAAATGTTCCTTAGGGCATTACTTCTCTGACTGGAGAGGGGACTTACGAGGAGGACTGGAACAATCTGGCTTGCGCAGTAGTGGACACATAGCCACTCAGATATATTGCCCCTGCACATGGAGGGTCAATGAGCAATTGCTGCAGTCAGCCCTCTATTTTAGTTGTGTAATCCTCTTTAAAAAAATCTGTTTAAACTAGAAGCCACCAGCAGACTGGGTCTTGGTGTAGTCTCAGCAGTGGAGACAGCTGCCACCCCTGGAGCCCTCAGATGAGTGGGGGAGGGAAGAGACTCAAACAGAACCTCTGAATCAACACAGAACAATTGTGACTTGGGCTTGGTTGCTCCCACCTGTTTATTCAAGAGCACACCATCCTTGTATGCCACGAGGCCATTTTCCGGGAAAACGTAGTCAAATTTTTCAACCACTACAATCAAGAGGAAGACAGGAAAAACACACACGCATTTTAATAATTATTTCTCAAGTGCTCAGTTCACGTTCATCAAGATGCTTATATCTCTGCTTCCTGTTCTGATGCCTACACTTTTGAAAAGCCTGTTGGCCATCAGTTCAGACATCTTGAAATGATATCTAGCGAGGGTTCCTGCCAAACTGAATGTCAAAATGCTTGCAATATCACTCTGGAAAATGAATAAAATGATCAGTATTTGAGGGGGGAAAAGTTATTTGTTCGAAATAAGGGCAACATCAAATACAGGAACCGCAGTGAGTAACGGAACATTTCGTGGGCAGGCGTGTTCTAAGAAGCAGTTAACAACCTGCCAATCATTTGTGACAGTTTACAGGCTCTTAACTGAACTTCAAGAGGGATGAACGTGCTATTGCTGAGCTCTCTCAGGAATTAGTTCTGTCAAGTACTCAAACCAATTGAGAATTTGTTTGATCTTTAACCTTAGCCTCAGTTTTTATTCCTTACATGCATCATCTTGTCTTAGTCATAAGCACAAAACGCGGAAGAGAGATCAGAACGATGACTGGGACGGGACTTCTCCCTTACGAAGAAAGGCTACAGCATTGGGGGTTCTTCAGTCTAGAAAAAAGGCACCTGAGTGGGGGACATGATTGAGTCATACAAAATTATGCAGGGGATGGATAGAGGGATGTTCTTTTCCCTCTTTCACAACACCAGGACCAGGAACATCCACTAGAATTGACTGTCAGGAGAGTTAGAACAGACCAAAGGAAATATTTCTTTACTAAGCGTGTTTTAGTCTGTGGAACTCCTTGCCACAGGAGGAGTTCTAGCTGCATGGGTCTTGTCAGGGAGAAAGGTGGGGTAAAAATATGGTGAGTGAGTGAGTGAGTGAGTGAGTGAGTGAGTGAGTAAATAAATAAATAAATAAATAAATAAAGGGGACTAGATTTCTGGAAGCCCATCATAGGTTACAAGCCATGATGGGTATGTGCAACCTTGTGGTTTTAGAAGTAGGTTATGTCAGAATTGCCAGGTGCAGGGGACTGGCAAAGGGATGCAGGGATCTTGTTGTGGTCTTATGTGCTCCCTGAGGCATCTGGTGGGCCACTGTGAGAGCCAGGAAGCTGGACTAGGTGGGGCTTGGGCCTGATCCAGTGATGCTCCTCTTAGATTCTTAAATACGCATACTTACATACAGTAGAGGCACCGACTATCAATCTGACCCTTGACAAGGAAGTCAGCTGCCCAACCCATCAGAAGAAGCTTTAAACATTGCTGCAACGTCCTTGCAAATGAGTGACTCCTGAGCGCATGCTGTCTGGCGCTCTTACCATCATCTCCCAGCTGCTCCTGAATCTTTTCAAAGTCCGAGCCACCCACCACACCCACTTTTGTCTTCTTCCGTAAGGCCTGCAGAAAATCCGCCATCTCTGGGGTGATCTTCTAGATTGAGAAAAAAAAGCAAGTGTATCAGCAAATGATAAGTCCAGGCACTGCCCAAGGAGACACAACCTAACTCTTGCCTGTCATTTCCCCAAAAACATCCATTCAGTCAGCGGCCCAAAGTGAACTTGGGCTTATCCTAAGGTAAGCATGTTTAGGATTGCAGCCTTACTAGCTCCCTCCTTCTTCCCAGAGTGATTAAGATCTTTTGCTTTCTATACCACCAGCTTCTGAAGAATTGTTTTACACAAGAAAAAGAAGACAAGTAGCCTTGGATTTACTTCCAGGAAAGAAGCACAATCAAACCTGAAAGTTGTATATAGTTTCCCCAAACACACTCTCTAGTATAAACCAAAGGAGAACCTTCCTCTCAGGTTCAGCTAAAGAAACTTCCCCAATATCAGGCCTAGCAAAAAAAAGAGTGGCTTTGAACATGCGTAGAGAGCATTTAACAAAATCTTTAATAGCAACAGTCTCTAGTTAAGCAGAATTTTCAGGGTTTTAAAGGGTTTTAAATATATAAAAAATATAGTGTGTTTTTTTAAAAGCCCCTGTAACCAACAGTACTAGAGGCAAATCAACACTCCTAAAAATCAAGCCACCCAGTCAATAAAATGCGTGCAACTTATTTTAAATCATTCATTCACTTCTATTTAAAAGAAACTGAAGGCAGCTAACCATCGAAATAAAACAAGCAATATCAAAAGAGTGTTACTGTCATCAGCATTGTGATTCACGAGATATATGTACCGGTAAGTTTTCGACAGCAGCAAAAGTTCATAAAGTAGCTGCGGGAGCCTTTTTGGGAAGGACAATTTTTCATTCATTCATTCAAATATGTAAATCATGCAGAATAAACGAGAAAGGAAGTCCAAGAGCTGCCCTTCATGAGGCACACTCTTTTCCCGCCCCTAGAGTTGCTCCAAAGCGACAAGGTCGAAAGCACTTCGTGCATGCCCAGGGGCACTCTTCGGCGCGGAGTTCACCCCCCCTACCTGGCGAGGTGCGGTCAAGGTGCCGTCCACGTCGAAGAGGCAGAGCGTCCGCGCGCCATCGCCCTCCATAGCCGGTCAGACCCGCCCGTGTACCGGACTCGACCCTTTCCCAGCGAACGATGAGGTGGCCGAACGAGGCACGCTTCGCTTCCTCGTCTGCGGCAGGAAGACTACAACTCCCGCCTGCCGCGCAAAGAAGGCGGCGCCTGCGAGCCCATTAGCGTCCCCCAGCATGCATGTCAGCAGCCCGAAGAGCTCTACAGAGTGTTCTACACATAGAGGTAGAATAACTGGAGACGACATGGTATTATTTTCTTGAAGCCATGAGTATACAAATATGGCTGACGCAGATCTTTCCCGCCAAGAAGGATTGCCGCGAATTCACTAATAAAACTCTCCCTGCACGTGTGTAAAAGTGAATCGCAACGTCTTTAATAATGCCTGTACTGCGTGTTCTGCATTTGGGTGCACGAATCGCTGTACGAAAAATGGGATTACTTTGCACAGGTACTTAAAATCATTGTGATTAATAGCTACTGAAAAATATTACTTCCTAAAGTATGCAACCCTTCACAAACTGAAGTAGGTATGAAGAAGTAAAAGGAACTCAATCCACACACAACCTTCAGCAGTGATTTTTCGGATACAAAATGTTTGGTTTGCATGCCAGTAAGACTACACATTTGGCCGCTCATCTGAATACATTACATTACCGAAAGCGGAACTGTTGTGAATTTTACACCAAATGTTATGTGCATGTCAATAAGACGACACATTTGATCATGCTTCCAAATAATATAGGTACATCATTCCGATGCGCATCCGAATAATCACTGCCCACAACCTTCTAAGCAGCGCATTTCCCTATACTTCTACTGTAATATTTTCAAAATTCTGAACATTAACAGAATTTGTTTTAGGGGGGGGGGTGAGTGTAGAAGTTTAAAAAAATACTCTTAGTAGCCTAGAAGTGAAAAAGAATTACTCTCCTATTGACAACTACTTGTGTTATACATTGAGAGATTTTAATGTAATTTTCCTACATATTTATCTAATTTTTGCCCACCCTCCCCTTTTTTTGCCCACCCTCCTCCGTTCACACTTTATTTTCGGTTGTGTAGATTTCAAAAAATAAGTCTGTCAAAACAGTGCAATCCGAGTTTACATAGGCAGCAAGTGGCATTTCGTCCGGTGTGTTCAGTAATATAATTACGCGGAATTAAACCTTGGAATTGCATATTAACTCATAATATGGTTACCACTGATGTTTCTACACGATCACACGTTGTTATTTTGGTAAGTTTTTATTTCAGGAGTAAATTATTCAGTCCTAAACACTACCAGAAAAGCAATCTGAAATGCTTGGAATAAGGATTGTTTTGAGTTCGCCAACATGGCTGCTAAGCCCGCCCCCTGGCCTCAGACTTCTCCTATATCTTCTTAAGGGAAATCCTCTCCTGTCCATCTAACCTTTTTAGTTCTACAGAACCCTCGCTTCCGGTTCTCATTCACCCTGCAGCCACGTGCGGGGCAAAGACTCCCTGCAGAGTCCATGCACAGCAAAAGTATTGTTCCAGAATACAGAATTGGGTCATGTGGGTGGAAAACAAAAATTTCTGAGGATTATTTGGATCTATTTTCCGAATCCGCCTGCTAGTTAATGGCGTTGGGTACTCCATGTTCAATGGGGAACCGGCAGTGTAGTGTCACTCAAGTAGATTTTGTCTCTAGGGAGAGCCTTCGGGAAAGAGATACGGTGCAACTATGAAGGTATTATACACTGGAGAAGGCATGACGTCATTTTCTTGAAGCCGTGGATATAAAAAGATGGCTGACTCAGACCATTGCCGCGAAGGAGGAGGCTTGCCGCGAATTCACGAATAAAAATCTCCCTGCACGCTTGTAAAACCTTTTAATCATGCCTGCGTGTTCTGCATACGGGTGTTCGAATCGCTGTACGAAAAATGGGACTTAATTTCCACGGAAAGATTCATGTATTCTCATTACATCGGTTCAATAAAACTACAGTTCAGTGAGTACATTATTTTTGAAGCTGTGTAATTTCTTGTGTGTATAATAATGTTTCTACACGATCACACGTTTTTATTTTCGTAAGTTTTTACTTCAGGAGGAAACTATTCAGTCCCAAACAGTACGCGCAAAGCAATGTGAAATGCTTGGAATCAGCATTGTTTTGAGTACGAAAACATGGCCGCTAAGCCCGCCCCCTGGCTTCAATTCGGCAGCATTACTTCTTAAGGCAGGGCCATGGGTTGGGTGCAACCAAGAAGGTTTTATAGTAACAGGAGGCACCCTGCCTTAAGCGTTAATGCTCCTGAGGTGAAGCCAGTGGGCGGGCTTAGCCGCCATGTTAGTTGATTCAAAACAATCCTCATTCCAAGCATTTCAAATTGCTTTGCTCGTACTGTTTAGGATTTAATAGTTTATTCCTTAAATAAAAACTTACGAAAATAAAAACGTGATCATGTAGACACATTATTGGTAACCTTATTATGATTTATATGCAATTACAAGGTTAAATTCCTCTTAATTATATTACTGAACATACCTGATGAAATGCTACTTGCTGTCTATTTAAACTCAGATTGCACTATTTTGACAGACTTTATTGAAATCTACACAAGCAAAAATAAAACGGTCATGCCCCATAAAAAAAAAAATTCTGATAATGTTCAGGAACATTAGGAACAAGAAATTACACAGCTTCAAAAATAATGCACTCACTATTTCAGTGAATTGTAGTTTTATTGAACCGATGTAATGTGAATACATGAATCTTTCAGTGGAAACTAAATATTCAAAAATGCCAGTCTCTGACAACTTAAAAAATAAATGAAGATAGAGTTCTTTAATGTAATAACTTGATAAGAACCTAGTCTGCTAAGTCCTTATGTGTGATCATGTAGACACATTATTGGTAACCTTATTATGATTTATATGC
>JAJKFI010000083.1:5272345-5335533 GCA_029204185.1 Lerista edwardsae
TGGTAACCTTATTATGATTTATATGCAATTACAAGGTTAAATTCCTCATAATTATATTACTGAACATACCTGACGAAATGCTACTTGCTGTCTATTTAAAAATACAGCAAAAATAAAACGGTCATGCCCCATAAAAAAAAATTCTGATAATGTTCAGAATTTCATAAATATTATAGTAGAAAATGAAAGGCGGAAAAATAAAGTGTGAACAGGAAGGAAAGAAAAAAAAGGGAAGGGTGGGCAAAAATTAGATAAATATATAGGAAAATTATATTAAAATCTCTTCATAACACAAGTAGTTGTCAATATGAGAGTAATTCTTTTTTACTTCTAGACTATTAAGAGTGTTTTTTTAAACTTCTACACTCACCCCCCCCCATAAAACAAATTCTGTTAAATGTTCAGAATTTTGCAAATATTACAGTAGCAAATGGAAGGTGGGGAAAAAAGTGTAAACGGGAAGGGGAAAAAAGGAGGGGGGGGGAAATATATATATTTTACCTTCTAGACCATTAACAGTGGGTGTCAGATTGCTAATAAGATTGAATAAGATGGTGAATAAGATTGCTAGGAACAACAAGAAATTACACAGCTTCAAAAATAATGCACTCACTATTTCAGTGAATTGTAGTTTTATTGAACCGATGTAATGTGAATACATGAATCTTTCCGTGGAAATTAAATCCCATTTTTCTGACAGCGATCCGCACACCTGTATGCAGAATACGCAGGCATGATTAAAGAGATAGATATTAACTTTTACACACGTGCAGGGAGATTTTCATTCATGAATTCGCAGCAATCCTCCTTGGCGGCAATGATCTGACTGAGTCAACCATATTAGTTGACTCAGTCAGATGCCCCCCTCCCCAATCTGGGGTAAGTAGAAAAAACCCGCCATCCATGGCCAATTTGGATGACAGAAAAAAAATTCCTACCCGGCCCTCATGATGAGCAACCAGCTAGTCTCAGACTGGACATGCCCGTCATAGCTTGTAACCTGTGATGGGGTTTTCCTCCATCAATCTGTCCAGTCCCCTTTTAAAGGCATCCAGGCCCAATGTCATCACCACATCTCGTGGCAAGGAGTTCCACATACTAATTACATACTAATTACACGCTGGGTAAAGAAATACTTTCTTTCATTTGTTGTCGCTCGTCTAACACTCAGCTTTAGAGGATGTCCCCTGGTTCTGGTATTGTGTGAGAGTGAAAAGAGATTCCCTCTACTCTATCCACCCTCTGCATAATTTTATATGTCTCCATCATGTCCCCCCTTAGGCGCCTTTTTTCTAGACTGAAGAGCCCCAAATGCTGTAACCTTTCCTGGTAAGGGAGGTGCCCCAGTAAACATTTTGGTTGCTCTCTTCTGTGCCACACAATAGCAGTGACTGAACTGCACTAGCAGTATGTGCCAAAAATGTATATAAAAAAATAGTGCTTTTTGTCACTCATATTTCCCATAAAATGGGAGATTAAGGCTGTAATCCTATGCACACTCTCCTGGAAGTAAACCACACTGAACACAATGGATCTTACTTCTGAGTAGACATGCCTAAGATTGTGCTAGAAGGCTCCACATACGCAAGTGAGCCCTTTCGAACTCGGGCTGCAATCCTACCCGCAGTCCGCATTTACCCGAGAGTAATCCCCATTGACCATAATAGGATTTATTTCTGAGTAGCAGGCACGCTACCTCTGACTTGGGATATTGCGCTACAGTGCAAGGCTGCGATCATTTTTCCGGGGCGCGGGGAGGGAGATGACGCACCGATACGCTAACCTCCTGCATCCCTCTGTTGTCTTCTGTGGGCAGCTCTCGTTTCCACCCTGGAAAGGAAAAAGAGAGAGAATCAAAAGAGAAGCCCCATGTACAGTAGTGTGTTTCCAGGTTGAGAGTTACTCTAGCTTTTTCTTGGCTCTAGGGGAGCTGTAGGACTACAATTCCCAGGATTCAGGGAAGAGGGGGTGCCCTGGGAATCCCAGGGTGCAACGCGCTTGCTAGGAAGAGCTGCTGCTTGGGGCAAGAAGGTTAGATTACCTCCATGGCTTGGGGTCAGAAGCGCTGCCACTGGGACGAGGGCGGCTCTCTGCAATGGTAACATCCTGCTTTGTTTTGTCCCTGTTTCAAGGCTCTACGTTTGCAGTTTGCAGGCAGAGGACCGAGTGCCGGCGAGGAGGGCGCAGGTGAAGGCGTGCAGCTGGCTCGATCTTGGGCTGCAGCTGAGTCCGGTCCCTGCGTGCATCATGCAGGGGGTGGATTTGATTCCCACGGGAAAAGGTTGCAAATGATCAAACCGGTATAGATTGGGTTTAACTCGGGAAGACTCAAGTTTAGCACGGGCGGTGGTTGTTTGAAATGCAAGGCACGCACTCTGCTTGCGATAACGGATTTCATTTTTGGATTTTAAGCAGTGATTTAGGTCAGAAGACTTTCAGGTTAGTTTGGCAGTTGTAGAGGCAAGCACGTCTTCCAGAGGTGCCTCTCTTATAGTTAGCAAGTGTGTGTGTGGGGTGTGTGTGTCCCTGCCCCTCTGTACTCTCGCATCTTGGCTCTTCCAGTGGCTGTTCCTGGTCGCTCAGGCATTTTTTTGAAAAAAAGATTGTGACCTCTTTGGGGACAGAGAGCCATTCAACTTTTAGTAGTTTCTCTGTTAACCACTTTGAACTTTTTTTTGTTAAAAGAGGTATCTAAATATTCAAAATAATTATTTTGGGCTGCAGTCCTGTCACTCTTTCATGGGAGTAAACCCAATTGAACACAGTGGCACTTGCTTTTGAGTAGACCTGCCTAGCAAATGAGCATCTCTACGGATCTGGGCTGCAGGTGCCTCCCAGCTTGGTCTCTTTCTCTGTAGTCTTTAGGAGCTTGGGCCAGGCCTTGAAGGCAATGATATTTCAGGGAATGCTGGTTTTCTTGCAGGCTGGGATTCTCGCCGCTCGCCCCTGTCTGTGCCTCACTCCGTCTTGTGGAAGGAGTCTCCAAATCATCTCCCTGAGATGGCGGAAAAGGGACCTGGACTCTTACCGTTCCGTGGGATTTCCTAGGGTTCTGGGTGGGGGTGACGCGCAGGCCCCGGCTCTCTGGCAAACGCACCCCAGATGGGTGGGCACTTTGGCTCTTTCTCAGCCCAGCAGGGACCAGTTCCGGCTGATCTACAGGTTCCCGGGGATTAAGTACTGCAGGGCGGTTTCGAGGCTGAAGCTGCTGCAGACCACCCTGACTGTGGCGGTCCTCCCCCCGGTGTGGTTTCTCGGCTGGCAGAACCACGTGACGCAGGCGCAGTGCCTGTACAGCACGGGCATCGCCTGCTTTGCCGCCATCATGCTGTACGGCATGAGCTTCTACCTCCGGCGCATCATCGGCATGATGTACCTGAACGAAGACGGGACGCTCTTGAGAGTCGCACACCTGACATTCTGGGGGAAGAGGAAGGACATCTACTGCCCCGTTGAGACTGTGATGGCCTTGAGCGACACTGGCGACAGCAGCCATGAATTTCTGCTTCAGTTTCGGCAGCACGGCCAGGAGGAGTTTTTCTATTTCACGCTGCGCTTCGGGCAAGTGCTGGACCCAGAGGGCTTTGTGAAAGTCTTTGGAGCAGTTCCGTGACCGCTAAAAGCAAGGGGTTGGCCGGCAAGAAGACACAATAAACGCTGGCTGTGACGGACTCACGCGTGGAGTGTTCAGGGCAGTATATTGTGCGAATGGTCACTCGCAGGGGTAGAGTTACCTGGCCTATCCTTTGAGTGGCTGTTGGAAAAAAGACGAAAGAAAACTGCCCCAGTGCCTCTCCTATTGCACATTGCACTCTTTGATACTTTTGTGTATCAAACTTCTTGTATCTTTATGTAAACACACACACACACACACACACACACACACACACACACACAGAGTGGCGGATCTAGGGGGCGGGGGGGCAAGAGCCCTGGGCGCCATCTTGGGGCCGTCTAGGGGGGCACTAGTGGCCCCTGCAACATTGTGCGGGTAGACCTGGGCTCCAGAGCCCAGGTCTACCCAGTGGGACCAGCCACGAGTAGACCTGGGATCCCTCAAAGGGAGCCCAGGTCTACCCGCGGCCGTTTCTAATGGGTAGACCTGGGCTCCCTCGAGGGGAGCCCAGATCTACCCGTGGTCATTTCTAATGGATAGACCTGGCTGGTCCCAATGGGTAGACCTGGGCTCCCATGGGGGTGCACTTCTATTGGGTGCCCCGGGCACCATTTTGACTACATCCACCCCTGCACACACACACACACACACAGTGGGCCCTCTGTATCCACAGACTCAGTGTCTGTGAATTTGAATATCCGTGGATGCCAAGGCCTCAGATAACCTGCTGGACCTGGCTTTGTTGGCATGAACCCGAAGTGCCTTCCAGTCGCATCCGGGAGGACTTCCGAGGAGGACAGGAGCCGTGTGCAGTCTCTGGAGGGCCAGGTTTGGCCCCCAGGTGTGTTGCTGTGGCACTGCACCCCCCAATGTCAGTGTCTATGGCGTGTCCTGTAATGGAGCACCCACAGATACCGAGGGCTCACGGTACACATACACACACTGATGGCTTCCAAGCATACAGGTGGGCCCCCATATCCACTGTTTCAATGATCCACAGATCGGGGCAGGAGGCTTACCTTCCTTTTTTCTTATTCTGGGTTGCTGTAATTCATTTTGGGTTATTTTGGGTTGGGAGAACCCTATACTTAACATAGATACTCTCTTATCCAGTGTTTCAGGTATCCATGGGGGGCCCGGGAACCTAAGCAGATACCGGGGCATGCCTGTACTTGCAGAAAACTCAGCACATAAAGATGCTTTCAGTTGAAGCAGAAGTTTGAGCCCTCCGCCTTAAACGCAGAAGGTCCCCAACTTACAGCTGATTGCATAATGAACATCCAACTTATGAACTGGGCTTGGTCGGGGCTTTGAAGCAGTGCAATCTTGCGCCATCGGCTGGCATTCTTGGCTATCGGTGGCCATTTGCTGCATCTGTGGCCTGCCTGAAGCTACCTGCAGCCATTTTTAAACACCCGCAGCCATTCTGCTGCTGGTATTGCTGACTGGGTTAGCTAGCTCTTCCCCTAACCCCATCGATCCCATAGGATCAATGATTCTGTATCTGCTGGGTTTCCAGGAACCTGACCCCAGCAGATAATGAGAACTGACTTTATAGACATTTAGAACCTAACCAGTTGGGGACTTTCTGCATTGTAGAGCAGTGTCTCTCTGACAGCATCTCTGTCTGAAAAGAGTCTGTTTTCTGGCCCTGCTTGGAGATGTTACCAAAGACACCCTAAAATGTTTTGCATGGGAAGAAAGGGCTGTTCCATGGGGCTGCAGCCTTGCATTAAACCCATGATCCAGATTCCCCCCCCCCAAATGGACTAAAACGGCCAACAACTACGACATGGCTACTGGAGGAGTTCAATTATAAATAGTTTATTTTTTTAGAATACCGCATAACATAGGAAATTGTATTTCATGGATCTGTGCGACAGGGCGACCGGTTACATTGAGAAGTGCAGTTAGGGATTGGGTCAAGCATGAATTTGGCACGGTCAACAACGTAAACGAAACTGTATTACTCTTTCGAAACGTTGGATTACTTGATCGAGCTTCTCTAGATAAAGCATCTATTGTGGCCACACCACACAAGTTCACAGTTAAGAGTGTTCCGTCAAAGTTACCACTGCCCGGTTCCTACGCAGCAAGAGGAGTGGAACGCTGGGGTACGTGTGCCTGTGTGCATGTTTTCCCCATGTGGAAGAGAGCTGTGTGGACATTCAGAAAAGCGTCCAAGAGTGAGGGAAGGAGGTGGCCAAGACTAATAACGTGAGACTTTAGACTGAGCTCGCTACCCAGGGCAGATGGTTGGAGGCAAACGGCCACACAGCTCTTGTACAACAGGCCCTTTCTTGCTGTAAGTAAGAGGTAATAATAATAATAATACTTGGATTTATATACCGCCTTTCTTAGGTCACCAGATTTCTCTAATGACTATAACTCAAGGCGGTTTACATGGGCAGACTTTATTCAGAAACCCGAAGGTTTTTACAATTTTTACAGAAACGTTCTATCTTCCAAGAACTACACACATACAGATGGATCTTTCTGGATTTAGTCCTTCTTTCTGGCCACCCTTTTGTCTTCTTGTTGGCTGATAAACGGCTTCCCTGCTCCCACCAGAGAAGCGGCTGAACTCCCCCTCACACAAGGCAGCCGAAGCTCAGCTGTTAATCAGCCGCAATTAACGAAGTCTGCCGCTCACGGAGACTTCCGGCTGTCCCGAACTGGCGACCTTCAGGTACTGTAAGAATTGATGGGGCTCAAAGCAGGGATTATCATGGAGACGGGGGATTCTGGACCGCTGCACCTTTGTAGCATAAGAGTGGAGGCTGCACTGGCAGGTCCTTGGCTGTACTGCAGCGCCATCTCTACAGATGGCCACAGAGGGTAGTGCAGCTGCCAGCTGGCGGGGCTGACAGGACTCTGGCCTTATAAAGCCTCAGTCTCAGAAGGAGGCATAGACTAGGACACCCAGTTTCTCCCCATCTCCAGACTACCAGCCCCCAAAGCAGCAAAAGCTTGTTGGCCATCAGCTTCTCTTGGATGGATTCTCTGATCCTGGTTCTGTACAGATTGTGTAGGGAATCATCCAATAGGTTGCAGGCTCTGGCTTGATACGGCTGTCAGGAGAAGCCTTATTCCCCCATTCATTCGATGCACATACAAACAATGTATATAACTGTTAATCTCTCTAGGCACACTCATCCGTAGATTCATCCCTCATACAGCAGTATACAGCAACAAAACAGCATGATTTTAAGGGGTCGGGTTCCCTTCTGGATTTTTAAGATGAACGCATCTGCAGTTGTTCACATGAGCAAAGGTGTGCCTGCACCTGTGTACAGAATGTCTGAACAGGCCTAAAGAATGTCCACCCCAGCAATGATATTTTTGTGCAACTGCTGATCATCAGTCACAATCATCAAACCAGGAGATGCACCCCTTTGGGGGGGGGGCAAGGAAAATGTTAATGTTGCATGAACTAAGCACCAAATAAATTGATTCCCTCTCCATTCACTGACCCCATGCCCAACTCGTTCTGAAGGAACTGGTGGGAGCGGGGGAAGGGGGCCAGTGCTGCAGACTGTGGCAGAAGCCTTGTGGACCCTTCCGCCAGTCTAGCCCTCAAAATAGTAAATGTTAAAAACAAAGATAAAATGTTGAACTGAATATTTTGTGCCAAGGACAGCTGAATTCCACGACCTCCATAAAGCATGCAAACCCCTCTTCTTGGGCTATGCGGGGAGGGGCTGTTCTGCCCTTCAACTTTGCCAGTCCTGGAAGGGGCAAGGATGCTGAACGCCCCCCCCGACCCATCACCACCAAGCACAGACCATCTCATTCAACCACTTCTGTAACTGACTGTGTAACTGACCATTATTGGCGCCCTTTCCAACGCACTTGCTTCCTTAGCCAAGGAGGACTAGAACTTGCTGCTGTTTGAAGAGGGCAGCTGCATTGTGCCCACTGTGTTGTTTTTTGGCCTCCAGCGGAATCACGGCACATACGCAGCCCCGCACAATTCATGCAGAGTGCAGTGGGAATTGCGAGGTCCGCATCAAGGGTCTCGAAAGGAACTGACATAAGGTTGCTATAGGGGAGAACTGATGGTGCTACAGCAAGGTTCTATGGCTACGTCCTGCAGGACAGTGGGATTGTTCCCTTGGTATAAAATGGCAAACTACTGGCCTCCAAGCAGGGGGACGGGACCTGACACTCTGTCTAATACTCTCTCCCTTCTCCTGATACTGACACACAGATGACACACAGATGAGACACACAGATGTCTTGGAGACACACAGATGGGGGGGGGAGGGAATCCCTGTTCTCTTGGTCATGTGTATCCTGTTCAGTCTCCCCCTCCTCCGTTCTGGGCAGCACTGACCAAAAGGGAGGGACAGCAAGGCGAGACTGGGGGAGGTGCTAACAGGCCACGGTGGGGAGAAGGTCATCTTCCCACCCCACCAACGTAGCCCATATGGGAGGGGGGATGTAAAGGCACTATCCATAAGAGAGAGATACCATGTTTGGTCCAGTCTGGTGAGGAATCAGGATACATCAGCATTAAGTGCTAGAGAAGCAATTTTGTGAACAGACTCCGGCAGGGCAGAGTTGCCTTAAGCTGTGTCCCTTTTCCTTCCCAGTCCCTACGAAAGACAAGACTTTCTGCTTAGCAGACAACCTTTGCAAAACCACAAACTTCAGACCCACACTCACAAACCTTCTGCGCTTCTGGACACCGGGATGGGCAGAAAGGAGCCTGCAATGCACCTCTTGTCCGAGGACGGCCGGTGTTGGCCAGGCATTTGCACCCAGCCGCGTCAGGTGGGTGACCCAAAACCAGATTTTGGTGCCTGCCAAACAAGGCTGCTGCTCGCGGGCCACAATCTAAGGCTGGCAAATCGTGCTTGGCTCAGAGGCACTCGAGGCCAGACTCTGATCCTATGAATGGGAGCTGCTGTCGGGAGTATTGGTCCAGGGGCCAGGTGCTTTTCCACGCACAGGGTGGGTCCTGGCCAAGGCTGTTCGTTGCACACTGAAAAATGTATTGTGCAAATTGGGTTCCTTTGTTTCAGTTTGGAACTTGGCACATTTCATGCCAAGCGACACAATTGGAAACTTATAGAATTTGGGATTCTGGGGAAAGGAGGGGCCACATGGAATGGGAGGGGTGGGATGAGAGGGTCGAGTGCTGCACCTGGCAGAGTGTTGCACTTGGGTTGCATGCATAGGATTTCTGCATCAATCCCTGGCCAAAAGGAAAGAAGGCTAGCAAGGACTTTTGTCAGAGGGTTTTCTAAGACCCCTGACTTGTTCTCAGCACCATGAAGCCTCAGCATAATAGGGAAATGATCGTTTCCTTAATTTGGACATTTTTATTCTGGAATGAACAACACAACCAAGGCTTGCAGCATGGCCTACAAAATTGTATGGAGCATATTCAACTGGCCGAAGTGATGTCAACCTGGCTTGGATTGTGGGGGAGGCATGCAGCAAGCTGAAAGGGACAAGGGGTCGGTCCTTTAAATGCAGGGGGTTGGCTCAGTTGTTGGCAGGCAGGGGAGCCCTGGGTGCAAATGGGTGGCCACAAACTGTCGCTCTCCCCTTGTTTGAAGTACGCACTGGTGTGTCCGCACCTGAGGTTCCAGATCCTCGGCAGCACTTGGTGCATTTTCCAAAATGCCACCAGGACTCAAAGGGCTAGAAACCATTTAGGGTGAAGGAGAGGAATGGTTCGGAGGGATCCACTCTTTTGGTCCAGTGCCAGCCAAAATTTAGCATGCACCAAATGAAAGGAGACCAGCAGCCCCCTCCCTACAGACCCAGTGCCTGGAACGCCAAATACCTGGGGACGTTCCAAGAACAACAGGGGGTGTCCAGAGCTCTAATGCAGCAGCAGCTGAAATTGGTGGGAAGCATGGAAAAAAAACAAAAAACCATTTAAAAATAAAACCCCAAACCTTTTCATGAGTTCCATTTTGTCCTGTTAGTGAAAATATAGATATGATTTTAAATAAACTAATATCTCAGGCTCTTCTAGGGGCGGGCGGGCTTTTTTTTTAAGTGCAAGGTCAGGCTGGCTACTTGAAGTCAACCAAGATATCACTGAAGATGTTCAGGAAAAGGTGCGCGTGGTGGTCTCGGAAGACGAGGGTCGGCCGGAAACGGATCGATCTGTCGCCACTGCCGCCTAATACCACACCTGAAGGCAGAAAACAAGGAAGCGCTCAAGCCAGCTCTGTTTGGTTAATCACATAGTGCATGCACAGAAGAGGCTATGCATTGCTTTCACTGAGAAAATCCAGAAATCCAACAGGACCCAAATGCTGGCCAATGTGAACACGAGAAGCAATGGGCGGTTGTGATTAGAAGGCTGGGGCAGGAGAGGGAAGGCCACACTGAAATCCCTGCTTAGCCCAAAAGCCTTGGTCTAATTCGCAAGGCGGTGTGTTACTCTGACCCTAAACCAGGACTCGGAGATCAATCTGCAATCAGAAGCACCAGTTGGCCTCAACTGGTTCTTAAGAGCAGACTGTCTGCAATGAATCACAGGAGAAAGCACATTGTCTCAGCATCTCAGATTTCATTTTTTAAACATCAAGTGACAATTTATTCTTACTTGGTCTATTTCTTACTCTTTCTCTCTGCTTTTCTGGCTAATTAGGGGCATGCCTTTGGAAAAAAAACCAAGTTTGTAGCCCCTACAATTGAAAACATCTGCTTGAAAGTGCAAAGACAATCCCCAGTGAGATCTGACAACCAGGGTGGTGGTCAAATCAGGTCTTAATGACCGGGAGTGGACTTTGGTGTCCCATATCCCCTCCCCCAACCCGTTCAGATGGAATAAATTGTGCAAAATATAATCCATGCAGGTTGCCGAAATTGGCATTTCTTGACACAAAATGTCATTTCTCTCCTTCCTCTCAACACACCCGGAAGCCCTTTGGCCAACAGGCTGCAGAGGCAACCACAAGGGCTTACCTTTGTTTCTGGCTAGTGCAATTAGTTTGTTCCTGATAGTGTCATTTGGAGTGTCAAACGAGCAGAACGTCCCTCGCCCTCGCACCCTGCTGATCAGGTGGGGGTAGCGGCTCTAGAAAGACAGGACAGTGGCGTGAGCTTTGAGTCTACCTCCTGCGTGAGCAAAGACATCAGGATAACAGAGGCGGTCATCTTGGGTGCAATCCTAACCTCAGGGTGCCTTGCGCCGGTGCAGTGCGCTTGTGCCAGACCAGGACTGTGGCAAACGTGTCGTAAGGCACGTCTGCACTGCAGATTCGGTTGCTGGGCTGGTGCTAGCAGCAGTGCGGGCTCACGGGCACCAATGTGCCCAGCGGATGGGCTGGGTGAGTGCCAAGGTGGGCAGGAGGCAGAACAGGGTGGTGCCATGGGCAGAGACGGATCGTGGGTGTTGGGCCATATCCAGCCCCCGTCCCCGGGCTGGGGCCCCCCGATTCGGGCCGCTCCTGGTCACACGGACTTGCGCCTGCTCTTTTGCGGGTGCAGATCTGAGCAGTCCCATAGGGCTGGCTGGGGCTTACCCTGGGGCAAGGGGAAAACATTCCCTTGCACTGAGCTGCTGCTGCTGCCTCCCAACTTCACTAGGAAGCAGAGCCGGTGAGCCAGCCTGCCTGTTCCAGCGCAGGTTAGGATTGGGCTGTCACTGATTTTGCCAATATGGGGAAGCCTGTCTGCGCTGGGAAGTGCGGAAAAGCGACACGCTGTCTCAGATGCAGGCAACGACTCAGTGCAGGCAGGCGACAAGTTCAAATGGACCCTTTTTAGGCAAAACAGGCACGTGCTCCGTTCCTTTCCATGTTCTTTTGCTGTTTGCTTTCTGTCTTGCTGTTTGTGCCCCGATAACCAGAGGAGACTACTTTGCTTGCGTCAGACTGAGCGGCTGGGGTAGGGAGCATCTTGGGATGCTGCAGGCAAGCCTAGAACATGCATGGACCCACTGCACGCTCCCAGCAGACCAGATCACCTTTGAGGTATCGTGGATGCGAAGTGTTTGCTGCACCCTGACCAATCTCTGGGGGTTTGTCGGCATTGGTGGCACTCCGCTGGTTGAAGGAGAGAGCGCCTTGTGTGCACCACACTGCAAAACACTGGAGGCAACAGGGCCTTGTTTGCAGCACGTAAGGATGGGGCAGAGCCTTAATGGAGGGGAGGGGGTATCAACCTCTTAAATAACTCAAACAGCTGATTCATCCAGCCATGTTCCCAGCAGACGCAGGTGCTGCAGTCGTGACCTGAGGCCAGCACAGGTTGTTTTGAAGTGTGGTTTGGGATGCAGCTGAAAGCTAACTGGGCAAAGAGGCACCTTTGAAGGTGGCGTCGTCTTATAAGCAGCAGGGGAGGGAGCAACTCCTCGCGCCAGCATGGCGTATTTTCCAGTGGCCGTTGCTGGTGCCTCTTCTGTATTTTTTTAGATTGCGAACCCTTTGGGGAAGAGGAACCACTGACAGATTTGATGGAACTATTGAGCTTCTGTCAAAACAGTTTCATCACTGCCCACAATGGGCATTGGGAGGTGGGAAAGCAAAGCCTTTCGAGAGGCCCTGGAAATTGCACCCCTGCCATACAATTCTTACTTGTAAATCCAGCAGGCCTGCCAACAGGGCCTTCCCTGCATGGGTGGCGTTGGACAGGAGATCCTCTCTCTTGATGACATTCATGACCTCCGCAAGCAGGAGAATCTTGGATGGGTCTCCGAGCCACGTGTTGAAAATCCGGTACGGCTACAGTTGGACCGGCAGAAGGAGGGAAGAAAGGAAAGAAAGAGGACTGTGCAGAATGTTTAACTGGAATGGGAAAGCCTAAGCTTCTCTGCAACAGTTAGTGCATTGTGGGACTCAACACTGGCACTGAAAAAACAGGTTTGGGTGTTGCCAATTTCCTGTAGAAATGAGGTGGGTAAAGATCTGACTACTGGAAATCCTACTGAGCCACACTTTCTGCATTCTGAGATTTCATTAGACATTGCCCATATAGTTGTCAAGCAGAACTTGGCTCCATAAGGGCTAGAAACTTGCCCAAGAACCAAAAGCAAAACTTCTAAGGGCTTTGAATCAGGGGTGTTCCCACCCCCTGAAGCAATCTGCTGCCCCGGAAAGACTGTCTGTTCTCCAGCAGTCCCCCGGCAATGCCTGCCCCCCGCCCCTGCTCTTCTGTGTCATGGAGGGGCGGAGCTCGGGGAAGACACTTGGCTTTTACCTGCACTCCCTTCCTCTGCATATTGGAAGAGTGGAGCACTGGAGGATCAAGTCACCGCACTACACCCCTCCATGACGTGGAGGAATGATGCACCACTGCAAGGTTGCACCAGTCCAACACCCCTCCAGCTATCAGAGCACCGCAAAGCCGTGTGACTCCTTGGTGCTCCGCTCCTCTGACACCTGGAGGAAGTGGGGGGGGGGGGGTTACAAAAAGAGACCTTTCAGCACGGCACTTCCAGCCTTATTGTCAGAGATGCATTCCAAGCACGGTGCCAAAGAGACTCACGGCATTCGCCCGGAACTCCTCTTTGTGGAAAAATCCGCCCGTCGTCATCTTCTTGCTGAAGCTCAGCACGTCAGCCGGGTCGTCGAGCCCCCAGTGCTCGTGGGCCCAGAATTTGCCGGTGCAGCCGCCTCCGGTTTGCACCTCGTCCACCAAGAACCCGCAGCCGTGCTGTTCAGAGAGAGCGAAAGAAGTGGGTCACTGTGGGAAGAAAGAATGGAGGGGCCAAGAGGGACCGGAGGTGGATGCTCCCCCCCCACTGCCTGCGCCCTGCTCCCTTCCCCTTTGATGAATGGGAAAGCAGCCAGGCCCACGAGGTAAGAGCTTCCAGGAACTGGAAGCCCAGGTTCACCTCTCACCACTGAGCTTGCTTGCTGCATAGCCTGGGCTAGTCCTTCCGGTTTGGTCCCAATTCCTCATCTATAAAATGGGCACAGTCCAGCGGCGTCATGCAGCCGGAACGCTGGGTGGGAGGAACGGGTGAGCGGCAGCCCCCGCGGGGGCGGGGAAGGCGGCAAAACGGAGCGGTACACAACGGGCGGGCTGCCGCTCACCCGTTCCTCCCGCCCAGGGTTCCAGCTGCATGCCGCCGCTGGCATAGTCAACATAAGGAGCATGGCGTTGCCAGGTCTCCTGCAGCTCAGACGCGGTCATATGAGGGTGGGATCTAGGAAGTCAGGGGGAGAAGCGGGCTGGGTCCGGGTCCTCAGGTGGGGAGGCCTGCTGGGCAAGCAAGCAGAGTTCTTGAGCCGCGCAAGAGGCAGCCAGGCTCGCTTAATGCCCGGAATCTTTCTTCTTTCTGGAGACCTTGAGGAGCCGCAAAAGCCCTGAAGCGTTACTCAAGCCTGGAAGAGACGTTTTAAGGCCTCCTAAGGCCTTACAATGTCACTCCCAGTTATTCAGAATGTAGCGCTGGTTGCATTCTGAGGGGGAGGGGGTGACCCTGGAAGGTGTGCCCCGGGATAGCCCCCCTTCCAGCTATGCCACTGGCTAAAGTACAGTCAATCCTCTGGATATGCAATCTCGCCATCAGCAACCTTGCTTACCTACGAGGGGCGGAATGGCTACTTTCCTCATTATCTGCTCCTCTGTTCTCGTTACCTGCTATGCAGAGACCTTCCAAAGGCTGCAGCATCCTTCAGAACGGAACCTGCAACCAGCACCGACTCCTTTAAAATGGCTTGCAGAAGCATCTGCCAGATGTTTAAGAGGTCCATGCTGGTCACAGGTGCCATTCTGGAGGTCCCTGCAGCATTCAGAGATCTTTTGGCACTTCCTGCTGCACTCTGCTGGCTTCCTGAGGGTCTCTGCTGGATTCTTCTGATAGCAGATAAGGTACTCCTTCCACCTAACCCCATTCGTACCATAGGATCAATGATTCATTATCTGTGAATTCTCTATCCGTGAGGATTTCAGGAACCTGACCCTAGTGGATAATGAGGACTGACTGTATCTGCAGAAATTGCAGAACTGTGTTTTGTGCACACAGCCTAAAATTCAACAAATCTACACACCACAGACCTGGCAGAGTTCGGTTTTTTAAAAATCGACTTGACCCACCTTCCTGGCAATATTCCTCAGTTTCCGGAAGAAGTCGTCTGAAGCATGGTTGTCTCCCCCTTCTGACTGAATGGGCTCAACGATAATCCCTGCAACCACTTTCTTCTTTTTTCTGTATTTTACAATCAAATCTTCCACCTGTATTTTAAATGAGAGAGCGGGGGGGGGGTCATCATTGCTTCTTCAAGTTAGGCTGAAAAGGTTCCCTGGGGTTTGGACCCTGGATTTCTCAAGGATTCTCCCTGGCCATTACGATCTAAAACCCGGAGACTGCATACAGTCGTCATGACTTGTCGCCTGTGATGGACTTTGCCTCCATCCATCCATCCATCTGTCCATTCCCCTTTGAAAGGCATCTAGGCCAAGTGCCATTGCAACTTCTTGTGGCAAGGAGGTCCACAGATTAATTACACACAGGGTAAAGAAATATCTGGTCTGGAAGAGCAAGGCTTCAGGGATGACTCCCATGTGAGCTGCTGGAACCCAGCAGCTCAGAGGGTTCTTTTTAAGGAAGAGGCAGAATATAAATGCTTTAAAAAACAACAACTAGACGCCTATTCCCAGACACTCCTCACCTCCTCTAAGCAGCGGGCTTCCTCCTGTTCGTTTTCTTTCACAAACTCCTCCAGAGGATACTTGAGCCTCGGAAAGGGTGCGATGGGCCAGTCGAAGGAGGGGATGTCCAGCTTGTGAATGGCTTTTGAATGCGTCGCAGCCAAGCAGCCTGAAGAAAGGGGCACACAACGCACAATGCAGGGCAGCAAGCAAGGAAAGCGCAATGATCCCACCCCCTCTTCCTTGCAGTGTGAAGTGGTACAGTCTCTCCTGCCACTTCATTCTGCTGCCTGCACAGGCCAGACAGTCTCCAGGTTGGGTCGACCCAGGCAGAAGGATGAGGTGGCAGAGGGTGCTGTAGCCCTGCAGGCAGAAACCCCCGTGTTTGAATGCTCCACTAAAACCCCTCCCAGCTAATCAAAAACTAAGGCAGCAGGGAGAGGACTAGGCAAAACCTTGAAAAGCTAGCTTTCTGCTTGCAGGAAGCATTGTATTTGAATGCACTGAAGCACGCAAAATAGACACACGCCACCTGCAGCCAAAAGGATTACACTTCATTCTACTGATTCAGGACAGTTGCCTCCACAGGCTTTGGCCTGGCCCCCTCCTGAGAGCTGCGGACTTAAGCAAGCCACATCACGTCATTTTCTCTAGCCTTGCATTTCCTTTCCACAATTCTGCTCCCATGAATCACATTTCAAATCAATGTGGAAATGGCGCCCCCTGGGGTGAGGGGCCATCCTAGCAAGGCAGTTGCCTCAGGCCGTCCAATTTAGGGAGCTCCTGGCCACCCCTGCCCCCCTTCACCTTGGCCACTCCTCCTTCCCCTGGATTTCGAAGAAGGAAGTGTGGCATGCAGTGAAAAGGGAAGTGTGGCAGAGAGGAGGGCTACGGCAGCGGTTCCCAAACTTGCTGGGGGGGGGGTCAAAACGCCCTGCTTTTGCGGTGGCCTTGTCTTCCTGGCTTTCCTTGGCACCACCATCTTGGACAGCACAGGATCCAAGATGGCAGCAGCCAAGAGAACTGGGAAGAAGAAGAAGAAGAAGAGGCTGTTGGGGAAATCCCGCAGCGCCCCGGTGAGTTCACCATGCTGCACAGTTTGGGAACCACTGGGCTGGCGCATCTCTAATCCTCTCCTCTTCTCCGCACCAATCCTTGTTTTTCTTTTCAAATCACTATGAAAAATAAGTCTATACAGTGCTGCTTTTCCAGCAGAAAGAGCTCACAAAGCAGATTTAAGTGCAAATTGGATAGATAGATAGATAGATAGATAAATAAATAAATAAATAAATAAATAAATACAGACATAGCAAGAGGGCACCCTTTCCTGAGAGGGGTCATAACCTTAAACAAAGATGCAAGCATCAACAGCAAATAGCCACTGAAAGACGCACTATGCATGCAGAGGTGCCTCTCTGTCCAGGACGCAGAGGGAAAGCCAGAGGAGGAGCAGCAGCAGCAGCTGACTCTGTGCAATGGGCACAGTGGTATTTGGCACCAAGAGGGTCTGGAGCTTGCCCTAGATGTATGTGACCTATCAGAATTGGGATTAGCCTGCCTCCTGCCCGATCCCCCAAGATGCACAACAAGAGGCAAAGAGTCAACCTTCTCCCTCCCACCACGACAACACGAGGAGCGTCACCTTACCCATGGTTCTCCCGTGAAATCCCCCCATGAAGGACAGCATGCTGTATTCAGGGCAACCTGGGGGCTGAAACCAAAAATGTTGAATGAATGTTGCTGCGGTACTCAAGAAGGCCACTAGGTGGCAGCACCATTTCCTCCAACAGGATTCCAGCTGCTATTATGTAACTGAACTGGCCAGGTAGGGCCAGACTCCCACATTGCATCGAGTGTGTGCTAGACCGTTGTGTTTACAAAGGCTGCCAATGGGACCAGGTGACACCCCAGGTGGTGGCTCAGTGTGGGGCAGTAGAGCACCCTCTCACCCCTTACTGCCACCTCCTCTTCCTGCTACTAAGCTGACCTTAAAAAAGCAGGGGCCTCTCTTGGCCACCAGCCTTTCTTCTTAGGCTCTTCGGCTTTATTCTTCCTTCTTTTTAAAATTTGCTTTGTGGCAGGAAGATCTGATCTCTCACACACCAGGTTTTAAGAGCCTTAGAGGCCCAAAGCCCACATTCATTTAGGATTGCGCACTAACCCACTTCCCAGCACTGACATAGCTGTGCCAATGGGGCATGCTAAGGATTAGTGAATCCTTAAATTTCTGGTTGGTGTTTAGTGTTTTTACATGATAGGCAACTATGTTGTACTGTGTTTTGCTATGCCAATAAAGGTATTCTCTCTCTCTCTGCTGCAGTGGGGGAGGGGCAGTCACCGAGGCCTCCTCAAGGTAAGGGAATGTTTGTTCCCTTACCTTGGAGCTGCGTTGCCCTTACCCTGGTGCTGGAAAGTTGGTCAGGATTGCGCCCCTAAGTGTCTTCTGGGGTCCTGTGCAAGCGGGAAACTCTTGGTGATATTGCCCTCTGGAGTCTGTTCTCATGGTGGCCATGTAGCCCAAAAGCCCCGCCCCCAGGTGAGCCAGGGACCATGTACCTGGTTGATCATGCAGGTCTCCAGCTCTTCCTTGGTCACACTGTTGCGTCCCCGTTCTTTGTTCTGGAGGAAAAAACAAAGACAATTAAAAAATGGGGACTTTTCACACTGGTTGTCCCAGAGGCCAATATGCCAACGTTCTGGAATCTTGTCCTGGACTTTTAAGCTCTTTCGCTGCAGAAGTTAAGACCTTTTTGTTTCATCTTGCTTCCCCCCCCTCAAGTTCTTTGCTTCAGTTTTCCTGATATTTATCCTGTGATTGCCTGTTACTCTATTGTAATGTTTGTTATTTTATTATTTTGCTGACTATATAATACTGTATTTTAATATTTCTATCTCATGTTTTTAACCAACTTGGCACCTGAGAAATGAGGGGAAATGGGGAATATAAGTACTTTGAGATAAATAACATCAAGTAAACATCACCACCTCAATTAATAGCTCTTGAGAGATTTGTTCTCTGTGAATTAGCCTAATCCCCTCCTAAAGCCATCTAAATTAATGGCCTTGAATTCCAGTGATGCATTGCGGGCATTCCTTCGTCTTTCTTGAATTCACCCCCCACCAATTTGCAGGGGTGACTCCCACTCCTGGTATTATGACCTTCTGGCTCTCAGACAGGGCCAATCCTTCCCAGCCATAACTGGGGACTGAACATGCCCTCCCCAAAATCCTCATTCTATAAGAGCTGAAAGTCCAAACATACATTTCTAGGAGAGGACGGGGCGAGAGGGAGCACCCAAATGGCTTTTACTCACCCTGTACCACATGAATATGGTTTTGAAGGCATTTTCGTTAGAACAAGATCCACAAGACATGGTTATAACCTGAGATAGACCCTTAGGAGCCACCTGTTAACGGGAGGAGAAAGAGACACAGCATTTAAACTGAGATGTTGGGATTCAAAGCCCCCCCCCCCTTTTTAAAAAAGTATTTTTGTTACACCTAAAACAAACACACAATTAAATGTAAAAAAACAAAAACTAAATAAAAACTAAATTCCTAATATATAAGCAAGTGTGGAGTAACACATCTAAGTTGCTTACGTCCTCTGCTCAAATTAAAAACTGTGTCTCTTAGCCAGCCTCTAATTCTTTTCTTTAATACTTTTTTTTTTAAATCTCCTTATTTATTTTAATCCCCAGGAAAATGTTTAAGCTCTAAATCGTCCACCTATTCCTCAAGTCCATATTTTGTTGCACCAATGTTTCCCTTCTCACGCAGGAAGTCAATGAGTAGTTTCTAGTTGTTCATAAATGACTTTACTGACTTCTCTTTAAATAAAATTGTACGTTTATCCATTTCCGTTAAGTCCAGAGTTTTTATCCACCAATCTTCAATGGAAGTGAAAACCTCTAGAACATTCCAATGTTATGCATACAGTATCCTTGCCGCAGTTGTCATATAGAAAAAGAAGACTTGATCATCCAGTATACCCAGCAAGAAGACTTCTGGTTTCATGAGACTCAAAGGGCCTCTTAAGTGACATGTTCAACGTAGGCACATGGCCAAGGCAGACAGCGCTGATTTCAACCACTGCTATGTTTCCTTTCTATCTCCCCTCCCTGGGACACATCCTGCCATCCAGGGCCCTGTTTCTTCTACTCTACTGAACCACCATGAATGAGCACAACAGAATCACACACAAATCAAATTTGCATCAAATCCTCCCTTCAAACCCACCTTTTCTGCAAAGCCTTTGACAGAAGTCCCGAGGCTGCAGTCCTGCATGTGCTTTTTTTGAGAGAGAGAAAGCCCCCTGAACTCAGCAAGAGGAGACATGCCTAGGTTCACACCGTGAGTTCCTTTACTCAGTTGCAAACTACATCAAGGACGCGTGCATGCCATTATGGCATATTCTTTTCCTGTTGACCCTACTGCAATCCTCATGCTTTCTCCCTTGGGTCTATTTCAAGACGGAGCTTCTTGGCACAGGGCATATCCTCTCAGCTGTTGTAAAGTGCCACTAACTTTACAAAACTTTACTTTAACTTTACTAAAGTGTAAAGTTGTACGTGGGTATGGGGGGGGGTATATAAACAAACAACATCCTCTGGTCCAGTTTCCATACACGGCACCTATCTAAACACTTTCCTTACTGGCTGGGTTCGAAAGTAATGGGAAACCTCGTCCTTTTATGAGAGAATGATGAGCTGCAAGCTCCCCCTCCCCCCCTTTGTGAGTCAAAGAGAACCAAAGCTTCCACTTCAAAGTAAACCAAGGAACTGTGGAACTCAAGGAACTGTGGTTTGCAGACGAAGATCTGAAATCATCAGTCTAGTGTGTGTGTGCGTGTCCGTGTGTGCGTGTCCGTGTGTGTGTGTGTTTTAAAATCGAATGAAAAAGTGTATTTTAATTTAAAGTGGAAACTTCTGCTCCTCATGAAAGGGGAGGGAGAAGCATGGCTTGTTCTCATCTCAGGAATCCATGGTTTCCTATTACTGCCAAACTTGGCCACAGAGTGGCAGATTTATAGGAATTGTAGTTTGGCTGTTATTACTGGTGCTTTAAAGCTTTTACAGCTGCAGCCTCCCCCCGCCCGAGTAGTGATTCTTGTTATTTTTCTTGTTGGCATTAAAAGATGGAGGTTCTGGGGGTGGCCACAAATTGGATTACTCAATTCCCCCGAACTGCCAACATCAGGCACTAATGCATGTATCCAAGTATCTCAAGAACATTTTGAGGCATAACCTGTGCTGATCCAACAGCTGTTTTCAAGGAATGAATGTGCATCCACAACTCGCTGCCATAGGCCAGAAGTTCCCAAAGTGTGCACTGCAACTCCTTAGGGTGTCACGGCACACTCACAGGGGCACCGCGGGATGTCCCTGGTTCTCCCTCCTACCTGTTCCCAGGCATTGCCATCTTGAATCTCTCCAAATCTCACTGCCATCTTGGATCTCACAAGATTTCACAAGATCCAAGATGATGGTGCATGGTTCGGCCAGGGAGAAGAGGCTGTAGAGGCGTCATGACCCTGGTAAATTTGGGAACCACTGCGATAGGCCCCACCTCCCATGCTGGCCCCACCTCCATCTGAACTGCAGGATCATCACCTGCTTAGGGGGGCATTCCCCCCCCCCGGCAAACTTACTGAAAGCAATGATTCCTTCAGCTTTTCTGCAAAGTTTTCTGGGGGCAAAATCCCAAGAGCAGGTCTGTTGACAAAGGTACTCTGAGAAAACAAGGAGAAGTTCCAAGTGAGGCACTGAAAATTGCTGTGATATTCAAGAGCCAAACTGAGTGGAAAAGCCGCATTCAACGTGTTCAAATGCAGGACTATTCCAATCAAGGAGAAAGAGGGGCAGGTAAGTTGCTTTTAACAGCCAAAGAGATACCTGGTGCCTTCCCCATCGTCACATGAACCACCTGGCAGCCCCTCTCCCTTCTTCTTTACCCCGAGTCAGGAAGCCCTCAAGATGGGAACAGTTGTTCACCTGGTCCAACATGCTGCGGCCACCCAAGGAATTTTCCAAGGAGTGACAGTGGCCTTCCCACCAAGCTAGCCTGACTTTGGGGGGGGGCCCCGGCAGCTAAGTCTTGTTGGCCTTCCTCGAGGCATGGAACTCTTTCAATGAATGCTGCAATTCATTGTTCCAAGCACAGCATCACACGTCTACTTTGAAGCATATCGGAGACAAGTTGATATGTAGACATGGCAGGCAAAAGGACAATGCCAACTGGTTCGCGTATTGTACCATTGAGGGAGGAAAAAAAGAGTTAAATGTTCCCAGGGGACCAAAGGGACAGAGAGGCATCATTTAAAGTGATGGGACTTTTTATATTTAAGAGGGGAAGAGTAAGTGACTGCATTTATCCCAGCACAGTCTCTTTTACGATGGCTGTTGCTGGTGTCCCCCTGAATTCCCACTTACACAGTGAGCCCCTTTGGGGACTAAGGCACAATCTTCCCATCCCTCTTGCCTGATAAACCACTATGAGAATTTCTTTGTTAAACAGTATGTGTGTGCACACGCACAAGATTTTTGAATATGCTTATATGCATATATCTTTATAAAAAGATGTGTGCATATTCTTAATAATAAAACTATGGTGTCCTTTTTGACAAACCTGTTTCTCTGCTTGTAATTATTCCTTGAAACTTGCATTACCTTAAACAGAAAAAGCAATGTTTCATATTCTTTTTAGAGCACAGTCCTAACCTGGAGTTTGGCTGGCACAAGAGCCACCATAAAGGCTGTTTGGACCACTCTTGGTCAGGGAGGATGGCGCATGTCTACTTTACGGTGTGCCAGCCAAACTTGCTGGCCTAACTGTGCCGGCCTAACTGTGCCGGCCTAACTCCAGATAAGAATTGCACCCTCAATCACTCTGAGATAGGGCTTAAACACACAAAAAATTACAGCTGTATGAATTCTTGCAGTAGGTATTTCTTATTATTTCAAGGTCAGTGCTATGAATCTCTTCTAAGTAATGTAACAAAAGCCTTGGTTCAGCTGGTGTCACGTAAACATCAAACAGAATTTCTATCCAAAATGCTACTTCCATCACTGGGATCAGGGATAATGACTCAGTGTCCTTCGAAATAAATCACTTACCAGATTCTGGGGCTGCTGTAGGAGTTTTATCAGAGATGGATGGCTGTAACCTATGACGAGGAGGGGAGGGAGGGAGAGAGAGAGAGAGAGAGAGAGAGAGAGAGAGAGAGAGAGAGAGAGAGTTTCCATCAGTCTTTAGGAAAGCTGATCTGAACAACTGACAACAGGTGACATATTTAAGGTGTGTCAAGGTGCCCTCAATCTCTTTTATTCCTTTAGCAGCAGCAGAATGTTTGGCTTTCTAAGAAACATACTTTCAGAAGCAATGGGAGGCTGGTTGCTGAGAGCACACTCCCAATTTTTTTTAAATTCATTTGTATCAGCTTAAAACGTGACAGAGGAAAACAGGCTAGCCAATTTTCGAGCTTCCTCCCTTTCCTTACTCAGGCTGCTCATTTACCCAGAAAGTACAGAAATCGCAGAGAATCACCACGAGTACTGCCCAC
Source organism: Lerista edwardsae (assembly GCA_029204185.1). Taxonomy (NCBI): domain Eukaryota; kingdom Metazoa; phylum Chordata; class Lepidosauria; order Squamata; family Scincidae; genus Lerista; species Lerista edwardsae. The sequence continues at coordinate 5,295,091 of JAJKFI010000083.1, forward strand.
TTTTTATCTCTTCTCTGCTTCAGTTGGTGCAGAATGCAACCGTACTGGCCAACAATTCATTTCGGGACTGCATTTAGAATGAATTAATTTGTGTTTGATAATATTGGGTTCTAACCCACTTTAAGGCGACGGCACAACAAACATTCGTCTTTAAGGTGCCACAAGACTCTGTGTTGTTTTGGCTGCAACGGATTGACCCAGCTACGGCTCTCAAAATTGCAGTGGGCAAACAACATTGGATTAGCCTACAAAGTCTCCGGATTAGGATCCCGCCAGGAACAATGAGCCATTTGGAAAAGTGATTGCTGCATTCCACGGCTGACACCGTCTCCCCAAGGAGTCAGAAATATTTATTAGCATTCTATGACCTTGCAACGCATCAGCCAACAAGACGTTTGGTTCCCACGTAAACAGAGGCTGCAGCCTCAAGATAAACCACCCCGATATGACAGCCTCCAAGCTTGCTGTTTTGCGGACGGTGATCTCTTGTTCCTGGGTCCAGCTGAGGTCCTTCTAAGGGCACCGCGCCTTTACACAACTCAAACACAACACGAATGCAGCGGCTAGCAAAATAAGGCACACACAGTGGCCATTAATCTGCATTCCTCCCCTTTGGGAGCCTGGATGCTGGCCTGCTTCCACTTCCCTCACTATTCTCCTCGGACGGCATATGGAAAACCTAACCTACTTTGCTCCAGAGTCTGAAAGCGTTCCATCTTCGGCCTCTTACTGCGACTGCTTGAGACCAGGTGGGCCAATATGCCCTTACATTTGAGACCTTCCTCCAAAGATGGGTTCACTCAGATCAATACGGGAAGTTCAGCTTCATGTTACTTAAATGCCTTGCTTGCCTTCTCCCCATAGAGTGTGGCAATTTCCGTCCCTTGGCCAGGGGGCTGACCAGCAGCGTCATGCAGCCGGAACGGTGGGTGGGAGGAACAAGTGAGTGGCAGCCCGCCTGTTGCGTACCGCTCCGTTTCACCGTCTTCCCCGCTCACTTGTTCCTCCCGCCCAGCGTTCCGGCTGCATGACGCTGCTGGGGCTGACCCATTCAATGTTTGGGTTCTGGGCTGCTCTCAGTCATCAGTATTTTTTAACCTCTAGATCAGCCGTCTCTGAATTGGAGGCCGCTGCAGTGCGGAAACGGTTCCCCCATGCAACTAGCACTTCTCGTCCCAGTTCCAGCCGCAACTACAGCCCCCCCAGTGTCACCACGGCCGGCTGCGCCTGCCCAGAACTCCGCGTGCACAGCCTGCTGGAGTGACAGAACCAGGAAGCGGCTGGCCGCAGCAACACAGCGGGGCCGTAGTCGTGGCTGTAACTTCACTCCCCGGCGGAACAGTAAGCACAGATCACAGGGCAGAGGGAACCAGCAGCCTCCGGATCCAGCCCACAGGCTGGAGTTTGGAGACGGCGGCTCTAGATCAGTCCCAAGTCAGAACCTAACTTTAAAAAATGGTTTGGTAGCCGGGCCACAGCCTTTCACAGACACAGAAAAAGACACAGAAAAAGACAAACTGGAAGACGCCGGAAGCTCCTCTGCGAAGCAAGGCTTTTACCTATAGGGATGGAAGAAATCTGCGAATAGAGATCCAACATACGGTTCCCATCGACGTCGACAAGGTAGTTCCCTCGGCTTTCTTCGTAGTTGCAGAAAAAGTGCACAGCTTCTGCGTTCTTTGAAACAGGACAGGGAAAAGAAGCTAATTTTTTGAGTATGCAAAGTGCTTCATGCGTATTCTATCTCACCCTTGCAACTACCCTGCAAGGCGGACTTATCCTCCCTGTACTGTAGACTGAAGAAGTGAAACCAAGAGGAAGCGGCTTGTCAAAAGGAACCTGCTCACGGGCCACTTCCAGGCTGAAAGAACCCCAAGAGAGGGAGCCACACGCAGGAACCAGGTCCCTCTGCCCCCTACTCATCCCAACACTCGAGCTGGGCCCAGTTGGTGCTCTGTCCCTCTCTTATCCACTGAGGTCTGCTGTGCTTGTCTCACCCTACAGCAGGGGTTACAATGTGCGTTTCAATGCCCTGGGGCATCCAGAGACACTCCTTGGCGTGTCGCAGGAGGCCCACTGCCCAGCAGTGAAACTGCACATGAGCCTAAAAAATAGCAGTCAGGAGGTTCGGTGTGCCAGGCAGAGCTGCTGTGCGTGAGGGACCCGTGCTTGCAAAAGCTCTCCTATCTCCCCCCCCCATCCTCCTTACCACTATTTTCAGGCTCCTTATTGGCCTTGCAACCCGGAGGTGAGTGGCCAGTGATGTCATCACATGATGCAAAACTCACCATCACCATTCACTTCTGGGGTGCAGTGCTGGAGAGGGGAGTTGCTGGCTGGGTGAGTTTGCCCCATGGGGAAGGCCCCACCGTAAAAATGGAAGGCTTTTTCTTGCCCGCAAAACAACAGAAGAAATTACCTGAATTCCATTCAGCTGTTTCATTAATTCCTGTAAAAGATCAGGGGGGAAAACACACACACATTATGAATGTCACTAGCAAAAATGTTAGCTTTAATAGGCTGATGTTAGTGATATGATTGTTGATATGGTGGGGAGTAGAGGAACTATCACTTAGTAGTAGAGCAAACTGCTTTGCATGCAGAGGTTTCTGGGGCCAGTTCTCGGCAGCAACAGCTGGGCGTAGAAAGACCCCTGCCCCAAATGCAGCAGAATGCTGAGACGTACAAAATTATGCATGGGTGGGATAGAATGGAGAGAGGGATGTTCTTTTCCCTCTCTCACAATACCAGAACCAGGGGACTTCCACTAAAATGGGAGAGTGAGGATGGATAAAAGGAAATACTTTTTTTTTTTACCAAGCAGGTAATTAACCTGTGGAACTCCTTGCCACAGGAGGTGGTGATGGCATCTGGCCCAGGTGGCACTAAAAGGGGACTGGACAGATTTCTGGAGGAAACGTCCACAGCAGGCTACGGTCCATAATGGTTAGTGCAACCTCCATACAAATCTCAGAATACAGATGCAGGGGAGTGGCAACAAGATGCAGGTATCTAGTTGTCTTATATTCTCTTCCTGAGGCATCTGGTGGGCCACTGTGAGATACAGGAAGCTAGACTAGATGGGCCTTTGGCCTGATCTAGTGGGGCTCTTCTTATGTTCTTAGAACTACTGCCAGTCAGTATAGTCAATCCAAATGTCGGTAGACCACTATATATTGCAATATCTTTGCAATATAGTCTGGCACTCTGTGGTGCCTTTTGAAGACTGAAAGCATTGGGGGGAATCAGAAGAAGGTTTGCCCCAATTTACCCTAGATTTTGGTCCAGGGACTTCGGTCTTCATGAGTGGCCCATCGTAATCAAACTCCACATCTATTTTGGCCGCTGCCTGGCTGATCCCTCTGTGCCCTGCAAGGAAGGTGTGAACTGGTTAAAAGCAGCTTAGAACCGATTGTCCGCCACCAATTTAATCATGCATTATAGTCGAATAAATCTGCGTTTTCCCAAAGCTTCAGTGTATGAGGGCCTGAGATTTGGAGGCAAACTGGATGCAGGTCACAGTTTAAATCTACCACGCACATTCTTTTTCCTTCCCTATACAGCACTGTATAATTCACATATTGCAAAATTCCTGTTCCCTAGATAGAAAAGCTCACCAAACCTAACAAAACAAAAACACAATTCTACTTTGGAGTTACTACACAGCAGGGATTTCGATGCAAAACTCATATTGACCAACAGAGCTGAACAAAGCCTAATACAAAGGAAATCCATGCTCCTATTTTACAGGTGAGTAACACCACAAGACCAGACAGCGTGGAAATTTTGTTCACTTGCCATTTGATTGCTGTGGTTAACGGCAGGGGCATAGCTAAAGATGTGCGGGGGGGCAACAAGCTTTAGGGGGACAACAAGCTGAGTTTGACACTAGTGGTCAAAATGGGGAAAACCTTGGTAGAAATCATGTTACATATCATTGGAAAGGTAATTTAATGCAGAATGCAATGAAACAAACTAGAGTGTAATATCTTTATCAAAAGTTATTGCCAAAAACAACAACAGAGAAAATGAAAATACAATTGTGACATAACTTCCTGTTGTGATGTCACTTCCGGGGCAATTTTGCCCTCTGCACTGGGCTACACTTTCTTTAGTGGAAATGGCTGGTCACATGGCTGCGTCAGAGACCCTTGTGGAGTTTTCTACCACAAAAGCATGCAGAGAAGTCCCAGCGGACCCTGCTGTACCTTCTACCCACCCCCGGTCTATAGGCTACAGTGGGAGAAGCTGCCGTTCCTTTAAGAGCTGGGAACTCTGCCCTCTGCGGCTTCTGCTATCACTTTATCACTGTGACCCAGCGACAAGTGAGGCAACAAGGGTCAGAGAGCAATGGACAGGGAGGATGGAAGAACCAGCCAAGTTTCTGGCTCCAGGATTCTGCCACCAAGTAGCGCGGGAAAGCCTACGCAAACTCCCAGAAGGGTTTTGCAAGAGCTCATCTGGACTTGGGAAAGCAGAAGCAGCATCTCTGTCCTGTGCCAGGGAAAGAGGGCACAGTGAAGTGGGCTACTGCTGTGGAGCCCCGGGTTGTTCCACAACAGATGCCTCCCGTGACAGATCACCATCACCCACAATATTTATATACCGCCGCTTTTCAACAACAAAAAGTTCACTAAGCGGTTTACAGACAAATCAAACGGCTCCTTGTCCCAAAAGGGCTCACAAGCTAAAAAGATGCTGAAGAATCATCAGCAAAACAGCCACTAGAAAAGACACTGTGTTGTGGTGAAGTGAGGATTGTTACTCTCCCCCCCCCCACTAGGGGGACTAGGCAGAAGGGCACCAGCTACCTCCATTGCTGCTCCTCAGAGACCCTGAGGAGGAAATGGGGATTGGAGAAGGAAGTGTGGAGGAGATGAGAGACCCCGGCACTCTAGCCCACCACTCTTCTCCTCTACACTTCCAGATTTGGCAAATGTAGCAGGAAAAATTTCAATGAAGGTTGGGGGGATCAGAGGCAGGTGGTGGGCTCCCCCTGCCAATCTGCCACCTGAGACAACTACCGCGGTGTAGCCGACTGCCACGCTGCTCCGGGGCACACTGCTCAGCCTGCCGCCCCCCATTCCAGAATTGTGGTGACATGATGATATTACCGCAATTCCTTCTGACAAGGCTGGAGGGGCTGGCTTTGCTCCGACCAACCTTGCCGAGAACCTACCTGCCCCACAGTCATTCTTGACGTGGTTGTGCACCGCTCAGAGCGAGGCTGGCCACTTCTGCTGGCGGCCTTGCTCTGAGCAGCGAGGCTGCTGGCGGGAGTGTGTGTGCGTGTGTGTGCACGCAAGACCGTAGCAACTGGATCACTGCAGCAGGGACAGCATTGCCCCCCCCCCTGGAAGAGTGCCACTTGCGGGGAGGGGTCATAGGTCCCCAAGCTAAAAAACGGGACAACTATCTTAAACCTTCTCCTTCTAGGTCTTTAAAATGACTCAATCCCCTCCTTCCCAGAAATTTATCACAGTCAGCAAAAATCTCATTTTCCAAGGAATTCTATTCTCCAAATGTTCTCAGCTGTGATTGCTTAAGGGGTCTTTCTGGCTGTGAGAGCCACAGCCCTTTGCCAACAGGAATCGTGGAGCAAGTAAACAAGCCCTTGCACAACCGCCTGGAAACGGAACCTTCTTTATAAGATGTTCTCAACATGAGAACCTCTCCAGGATGAACAAGCTGGCTTGTAAACATGGATTCTCCCCATCTAACCAGTGGTGGACCTAGAGGAGGGCAGGGGAGACAACTGTGCAAGGACTGGGGGTGGTGGTAGTGTGTCACTTCTCTCCCCCCCCCCCGCTGTGCCCCTAACTCACCCACCCAACTGCAGGCCAAATGGAGCTAGCAGCCACTGCTGGCTCCATTTGGCTTTAAGGAGTGGAGGGGAAACAGGCAGGCATTCTGCCTCCCCTCTTTAAAGCTAAAAGGGGCTGGCTGGATTCTGGCTTTAGGGTGGGCAGGCAGGCAGGCAGGCAGCAGAGATCTGTTAGTCACCAGCCGACCTGCCCTCCACTTTTTGAGGGCAAACAGGACCAGCTAGCTGTCAACATGGTGTACACAGTTTCTTCCCTCCTTTTGTCCTCACAACAACCCTGTGAGGTTGTTAGAGAGAGAGAGAGAGAGAGAGAGAGAGAGAGAGAGAGAGAGAGAGAAAGAGAGAGAGAGAGAGAGAGAGACTGACCTGACCACAGGTCACCCAGGAAACCTCAAGACTGGGTGGCGATTTGAACCTGCTCCAGAACAACAGCACCAGCCTGGTGTTTTATTAACCTCTTTGTGAACTACATTTTGTTGGCGTGGAATATACAGAATACACATTTTTTTTACAATAAAAAAAGTTGCTCAGTGGTCAAGCATCGAACGTACAGATGGGAAGCAGGACACACAAATCAGGTGGACAGAAATCAAGCAACCAACTTCTATGTGAGAATCGTACCCAAGCGCACAATAAATGGAGTGAGATGTCAGCGTTTGGGACTGGCTTCGAGTGTGCCCTGGGGACAGGAAAAAGGCCAGCAATGTTATGCCTTCTGTCTTTCAGTCGCAATATTTTCTCATTCCAGCTTTGCATTAAAATGCTGCAACACAATTGTTGGATATTCCTCCTGTTTCTGGATCTGTATTTTTCCTGCAGATACTATACTGCATGTAGCATAGCCAGCTATAGCTCTTCTCCTCTTTTCCTACAGAAAGTGGTGGGGGGCAGAGTTCCAACAAGAGAAAAGCGGGAGGGGAAATGACTGGAGAACAGGATGCTTTTGAAACACTGGCAAACAACAAGTGCCACTGTGCCAAGCCTTTCCACGGCTCAGGACGGACTGCCTGGCTCTCTGTGGAGGCAACGCCAGGAATAAACCGGCCAATCGCTGCAGAATTTCCCATTCCCCACTGGAATATTGATCCGGTTTGTTGGAAAGCACTGCAACAGAAGAGGCTGACTGAGCAATTCATTTAAAGGGAGAATCGATACTTAAAAGCAGACGGTGTTTACATTTGAGTGTGGATGGGAAAAGATTTCAACACTAGCTGCGAAACCCTGTTCGATGGGCACTCTGTCTTTTTAAGTGCCTGAGCCCTTCAGTCAACAGCTTTCCAGGCTTCCCAAGGAAAGGACAGGGCTGAGGAACCTCTGCACATCTGCTACGGAACCTATGCACACTGGTCAAAAATTCTGGGGAACATTTTGAGGTGCTGCACATCTAATTCATTCAGGACACCAGTTAGATCTATGGCCCCAAGGTTACTCCCTGTGTGCACCCTAGAGCATCATCCATACTCCTCGGAGCACACAAGGCAGGAATTGGTTTACAATGCAGTCCTATGCATGTCTACGCAGGAGTCTCTCCCACTGAGTACAATGGGGGCTTTCTCTTAGGTAAGCACATACGGGATTGCAAATTTATATAGTTTATTCATTTACCTTTCTGTAGATAATTTTGCTCAGGGGTGGCTTTCATTCAAATAAAATGATTATATTCTTCACATTTTCATCCTGCCCTTCCTACAAGGAGCTTAGGGTGGTGTACATACTTCCTTCCTTCTTTTTGTTCTCACGACAACCCTGTGAGGTAGGTTAGGCCAAGATAGTGACTGGCCCAAGGTCACCCAGGAAGCTTCATGGCTGAGCAGGGATTTGAATCTGGATCTTCCAGGTCTAACTCCTGAACTGCTACACCCTAAATGGCAGTGGAAGGCAGCAGCATGATTGCGGCTTATAAAATTATGCAGAATTTATCTGTGGGACTGACTGCCACAAGATGTGGATGGCCATTAGCTTAGATGGCTTTAGAAGGGGAGTGGGCAAATTCATGAAGGACAGGTCTATTGATGGCTGCTAGTTGCAACGGGGACCCAGTACCTCCTGGTTTAGTAGTGGGTGTGCCCTTATCTCTGGCTGGTGGGCTGCCCAGGGGCATCAGGCTGGCCACTGTGGGCAATGGGATGTTGTAATAAATGTGACATGGGGCTGTTCCAGCAGGGCTCTCTCTTGTCTTCTGACAAGTCTCTCTCTCTTGTCTTCTGACAAGTCTCTCTCTCTCTCTCTCTCTCTCTCTCTCTCTCTCTCTCTCTCTCTCTCTCTCTCTCTCTCTCTCTCTCACACACACACACACACACACACACACACACACACACACACACACACAGAGCAGAATCAGATGACTTCCAGTGAGGACACTTTACTTGATAAGCTTACGAAGAACCCACAGGTTCCTTGAGATATTGTTTAAAAAACAATGACTTGATCTAAGGAAAACCTGAAAATTTTTCTTGAAAAACCTGTGTTTTGTTCTGTGCACAGTCCATCACTTACCAGCTGCAAAAAGTCTTGAGTTCTGTTGCAGAGAATATGTGAGGTGTCGACTCAGCAGCATCAGTGCCATGTTGCCTTATTCCTTATAAAAATAAATCAAAACTCTTTTTTTCTTCCTGCCAAAGACCTGGGAGAGAGACAGAAAGAGAGCGGGGTGGGGGAGGAATAGAAAACACAACCCAAGTCATTCTCGCGCAACCACAGAATGTGTACTGCGCAACAGACTTTGAATGTGGAACCTGAAGCCATCATGATTTTAATATCAAGTTCCTAGATCTCATGATCTAGCCTTGCAAAATGAGCTAACAGATCTGGGTCCAAAATAAGAACCGCTGCATATCGTTGACCTTCCCAGGAGAGGCTGGTATAAGGGTTTGGCCACCACACATGCATGCATAAAATTAGAACCAAGTCTTGACATCAAGATGTAACAGTTGTCTTGGCTGTCACTGCATTAGGGTTGCAAAGTGCAGAGTACACAGTAGTGCAATTCCACCCCTCAATCAATCTGCAAAGCCTTCCAATTTGAGAAAAAAAAAAATCTGGTGCCCTAAACCCACACACTTTATTTCCTACTTCTCTCTTTTTCTGCCTATGGAAACATTTTGAAACTCCATCTTTCCATCCACTACTCTCTATGGAGTGGCATCTGAAAGGAAAACAGAATACGGCCCCGAAGGAAACAGGCACACTGCATTTGCTATGAAAGCAACCTGCTTTCCACTAGCCCCCACTAACCCCCAAGACGTCATTTAAGTTGTGTCATTACTGAAGTGTGGCGTAGCTGCAAGGCTTATACAGGCCTTTCTCCGGCCAGGGGTGCATTCTTTCCCATCCCACAACCGATTCTCTTTCTCTGTCCTGCACACTGACACCTTGGCATGCATCCTAGCTGGAAAAGCAGCTCCAATCCAGTTCGATCATCACCAGCAGCTATTCAACACAGGCTGACCCACAGACCCTGCAGGGGTCATCCCCTCCCAGCATCCAAGGATTCTTGCTTAACAGTATTGCAAGCGCTGATGATTGCTGATAGTTGCCTTGGATTGCACCATTTCTTAGGGACATGAGAAGACGCAAAGATTTCATTGCTGGGTCAGACTGACCGTTCCAATCTCCTGCGGCAGCACTGTGGCTATTTCTCAGAATCTCAAAGCAAAGGCCTTCTTTTTAGGGGCTGCCAGGGGCTTGGGGGAACGGGTTCAACTGAGAACAAATCCAGACATAGAATAAATCTCTTTTTTATCCACTGGGATCAAGTAGGGAGACTTCAATCACTTGCCTACCCAAGTATAGGTATAGAGTCCAATGTGGAGTCCAAATACTATTTAATTTAGGATTCTCTATGGCACTGATTCTCAAACGTTTTAGCACCAAGACCCACTTTTTAGACTAGCAATCTATCAGGACCCACCGGAAGTGATGTCGCTAACTGGAAGTGATGTCATGGCTAGACGTGACACCATCAAACAGGAAAACTTTGAACATCCCCATAAGCAGCGGCGTCATGCTGCTGGAACGCTGGGCGGGAAGAATGGGTGAGCGGCAGCCTGCCCGTTGCGTACCTCTGTGTTTCGCCGGCGAAATGGAGCGGTACGCAACGGGCAGGCTGCTGCTCACCCGTTCCTCCCGCCCAGCGTTCCAGCAGCATGACGCCCCTGCCCATAAGACAAAACCAAATTAAAAGTTTACAATCAGCAAACATTTAAAATTGTATTTAAAACAAAGAACCTTCCTAACTCTCCTAAGCAGTTGCTGATCTGTTTTTAAAAAATTCCCCAAACACTCCAAAGGTTGCAATCCTATCCATAGTTACCACACCATAGTAAGCCACACTAACATTGTTAAAAGCATAGACATAGTAGTCTGTTAAAAGTCCAGATATATAACATTTCCCCAAATGCAGTCACATACCACATCATGTTAAAAATAAAAGTACACATTGACATGAATGGGGGCCCATCTGAAGTTGGCTTGTGACCTACCTAGTAGGTCCCAACCCACAGTTTGAAAACTGCTGGTCTATAGGCTGGCAGGGGCAGATATTCTATTTTCCAACAGCCCTCAAAGAAGCAGTTGGCGTGCCACACGTAGTTTCGGATGCTTGCTCAAAAAAGGATATGGTGGTGCTCAAAACGGATAACCAGAATTCTCACGAGAGCCAGGATGGTGTGACGCCGCAATTTTCAACCGCTGTGACACGGCACATTGGTGGGCCACAGAAGTTTGGGGGAGTGTCAAATATCAGTGGGGACATGATGACCCTCTGGCTGGTAACACGGGGTGCCTTGTCAATGGTCAGAAAATTTTCTCAGTGTGCCATGAGATGAAAAAGGCTGAAAAGCCCTAGGGTCGTTGTTCGTGAGTTGGACTCAAACCTAGAAGATCCAGGTTCAAATCCCTGCTCAGCCAGGAAGCTCCCTGGCTGACCTTGGGGCAGGCACCCCCTCACCTGCCTCACAGGGTTGTTGTGAAGACACACAAAAAAGGAGATGAACTATGTCCAACACTCAGAGCTCCTTGGAGATAAAAACATGATGAGGAAAGGCTAAATATCTGGGGCTTTTTCAATTGGGACGAACATAATTAAGATGGAAGAAAAGGTGAGTCATGGTGTGGGGGAGAGAGAAAGAACTATTGCTTGTGATGCTAGAATCAAGGGTGATGCAGTGGCGCTGGTCAGTGGGGCGTTCAGGACAGTTGTAAAAAGGTTTCTTTGCAAACTGTATAATGAATTTGAGCCTCAGGCTGGTGATGGCCGCAAATTTATAAGGCTTTATAAGGGGGAATCAGACAGATCTGAGAAGGAGGATGGGAAGGTAGATCAACCACAATGAATCCTCCAGGTTCAGACGGCACAAGATTTGCTGAGGGCCAATCACAGGAGAAGACCTTCAGCAATCTGCTTGGGGGCCTCTGAGGGGCATTGAGCTGGCTCGACAATGGGAAGGGTAAGGGTGATGCTGAAGTGAATGGGTTCCCCATTGGCAGGTCCAAAGTTCTTAAAAGGAGGAATCCCAGCCTGTTTCTGTGGAAGGAGCTCGAGAAAGAATTGTTTGTGGTTTATTATGAGCTGTTGAAATATCTTACTGTAAAAGTTCTGGATAACACTGTAATTATTTGTAAACCAAAAGAAAATATTTCTTCATCCAGCATGTAATTAGTCTGCAGGAAAACTCCATCACAGGTTACAAGCAGCGGCGTCATGCAGCCGGAACGCTGGGCGGGAGGAACGGGTGAGCGGCAGCCCGCCCGTTGCGTTCCGGTCCGTTTCGCTGTCTTCCCCGCCCCTGCGGACCGGAACGCAAAACGGACCAGAACGCAACGGGCAGGCAGCCGCTCACCCGTTCCTCCCGCCCAGTGTTCCGGCTGCATGACGCTGCTGGTTACAAGCTATGACGGGTATGTCCAGTCTGAGATTAGCTGGTCGCTCATCATGCAGGCCGGGTAGGAATTTTTTTCTGTCATCCAAATTGGCCAAGTATGGATAGCAGTTTTTTTGCCTACCGCAGACTGGGGAGAGGGGGGACGGTTGTTTCACGATTTACAGTTGTGTTTAATAAAGTTAAATCCCAAGCTCAGTCTGTTGTCTTCCTTGGGGGGTGGTGCAAGGGCAATAGGCTACCTTAGAATGAAAGTTGCAGGGAAGTGGCAGCAGGATACAAGTTGTCTTGCAGGCTCCCTAAGGCATCTGATGCAGGAATCTGGACTAGATGGGCCTCAGCCTGATCCAGTGGAGCTCTTCTCATGTTCTTATGTAATCTTGCCTAATGTTGGACTAAATATTATTATTTGCCATCTTGTAGCAAGTTCATTGGAATTTTTCTGTCTACAGACATTTCTTTTCATTCACTTTACAATTTTAAACTTCATATTTTGCCATATGTATTCAAAATGGATGCTTGATACTTTAAAAATAATAGCCTAATTTTTTAATTAATAAGGGATTTCAGAACACTTACATTGGTTGCCCAAAAAATTGGGGGCATGTGAATACACAAATCAATAGTGCATACACATATGCACACATACATGAACACACGAACACACGAGCATGCATGCACGCATGCACGCACGCACGCACAAAGAAGCTTCCTGTATTCCGGCACAGTCTTTCCTGCAAGAAAGATTAAATTGTGGTCCCACAATGGAGATAAAACATTCATAAAAATGTACGCACGCAAATACGCTCAGCTCACTGCTCCACACACACGCACGGAAACTTGTGCTGTAAACCTGCAGGAACAAAATCTGAGTGGTTGTGGGCTTGTGTTTTACTCAACCCACCCCAGGATATGCAGCAGCTCGGTGTGTCCCCAACACGTTTCCATGGCACCCATGAGAGGGCTGGGATGTGAGCAGCCAGAATGAACCAATGAGGGGAAAGCAATGGGGACTTCTGAGCCATAAATCAACCCGGCAGTTCTTCAGGAGAGCTATCACACAGTTGCTGTAGCAACCGATTGCACAAAACGCACACACCAAAGATGTGTATAATTATTAGACGCAAGACAGCGACTGAACTCAGTTGAGTAACCAGCCAACCACAGCCTCACTAGGCCCACCAGCGAGGATCCCTCTCGAAAAGTGAGAGAAAATTGACATTCTGTAGAAAATAATGGGAAAGCCGGATAAGAGGAGAGCTCTCTGACAGAGTTCTAAGACAGAGAGCAGTCTCTTGTCCTTCTACAATTCAAGAAATGAAATTATGTAGCGGAGTCTGCAATGAGTCTGTTGCAACTAAGAGCGCAATCCTAAACTGGAGTTAGGCCGGCCTAAACTAAGCCAGCAAAGTTTGGCCAGTGCAGGGGCCACTATAAAGCAGCGTGTTTAGACTACTCTCCGAGTCAGGGAGGATGGCTCACATCTGTGTGCTGGCCTCTTGGACTCCGACAGTGGTCCAAACATGTGGTCCAAACATGTCAGGATGTGGGCTCAGTGTCCCAAACATCCCTGCCACCGCCAAGCCCGAGACCCCTTCCGGTCACTTCTCACAGCATCCTTATTTTCCCTCCTTCACCAAGCACTCAACGCAACAGAGCTCTGCGGGATTCTGGGGGTATGAAAGTGGTGGTATTCCGGCACTGCTGCTGCTCCCTGCCTGGCAAGCTAGGTGCCACTTCCGTTGACTTGTCACCGCTCCTCTCCCCTGATAAGCCCCCATGGGGGACCCCACAGAGGGCCCTTTGCTCACCCAAATCAGAACTGAACATAGGACTCCAGGTGAGGTCACACCAATGCGGAGTAAAGCGAAACCACAACTTCTCGCGACTTGGACGCTATGGTTCATCCTGTATCTCTCTCTTTCTGAATTCACAACTACAAAAACATGAAGAAATCACCTTCCTTCCCATGGTTGGAGAGGGATTCTAGGATCTTCAGAGCCACTAAAACCAGTTTGCTGTGATCAAGACATCTAAACACTGTTGTTCATTTTGGCACAAGCCACGTGACTGCCCCCAAAGGCCTTTTTGATCACCAACATCCAAGACTTTGTGGCACCTGGGATGGGATGCCAAACACTGCCACACACACAGCTGCCTCCTGCCAGCTCATCTCCCTGCCACCATCCTCTCCCTGGCAGCCCTTGTCTCCAGCCTACTCCCTTTTCCAGCTGCTGCTGACTTGCTGGGCGCACACAACCATCCACTCCGCTCTCCTCCTGTGCTCCCTTGCTTTTGAAAAGAAAGAGGGCTGAAAGCATGGAAAAGGGGACACTGACCAAGAAGCTTTTATACACTGGAGAAGGCATGACGTCATTTTCTTGAAGCCATGGGTCACACAATATGGCTGACTCAGATCATCGCCGCAAAGGAGGAGGATTGCCGCGAATTCACGAATAAAACTCTCCCTGCACGCGTGTAAAAGTTAATTTCAACCTCTTTAAGCATGCCTGCGTGTTCTGCATACGGGTGTGCGAATCGCTGAACGAAAAATGGGATTTAATTTCCACGGAAAGATTCATGTATTCACATTACATCGGTTCAATAAAACTACCGTTCAGTGAGTACAGGATTTTTTTTTTATGGGGCATGACAGTTTTATTTTTGCTTGTGTAGATTTCAAAAAATAAGTCTGTCAAAATAGTGCAATCCGAGCCGTGGTGGTTGTGTAAGCCGGCAGCAACCCATGCGTAAACCAGGGCTGAGATTAGAGAAACGCCGCTCGCACGCCTTTTGCGTGCCTCGGTTCCAAGCCAGCGGCTCAGCTCTTGCACAGGCGGCGTAGCGGGCTACGAGAATAATACACGTTTTTATTTTGGTAAGTTTTTACTTCAGGAGTAAACTATTCAGTCCTAAACAGTACGCGCAAAGCAATCTGAAATGCTTGGAATCAGCATTGTTTTGAGTTCAAAAACATGGCCGCTAAGCCCGCCCCCTGGCTTCAATTCGCTCCTATTAATTCTTAAGGCAGGGCCATGGGTTGACACTGACCTTCCCAGACTGTGGGTCGGGCTCACCAGTGGGTCTCAAGTCAATTTCAGGTGGGTTGCGAAGCACCCAGAGCAGCCATATTGAAAATATGGGAAGATGGGATGCTGGAAAGGGGGAGGGCTGTGTGGTTGCTTTGCTTGTGCCAAGGTTGTAAATAAGCTTTTTCCTTTCTGATCCACTGTGCTATTGGAAAATGGCTGAGAAGTAACCTTATTGCTGCATTATCAGGAAAGCAGCAGGCTCTGGCATCACAATAACGGCACTTCCGACCATGACATCACTTCTGGTGGGTCCCAGACAGATTGTCATTCCCTGCTAACTGGGCAAGAGGCACTTTTCCAAGTGGTGTCCTCTTATATTTAGCAGGGGGAGAGCAATTGGTCCCTCTTTACCCCAGCGCAGTGTCTTTCTCGTGGCTGTTGCTTGGGGTGTTCTCCATTCTTTTAGATTGTGAGCCCTTTAGGGACAGGGAGCCAGTTAACTTTAATGTTATTATTTGCCTGTAAACCGCTTTGTGAACTTTGTGTTGAAAAGCGGTATATAAATACTAGTGATTGATTGATTGATTCTAAAAAGTGGGTCCCGATGCTACAACGTTTGAGAATCATTGGCCAGTGATGGCAAACGTTTTGGGCTCAGTGTGTCAAAAACTTTGGAAAATGCTTAAATTTACTCTGCTGGTGTGTCAATCCCCCTCCCAAACAAAAGAGAAACAATTCTTTATATTAATTCACTAGCTTTTCCTTACCCGGCATTGCCAGGGTATTTATTTATCCCAAGCTTCTATTAGACACGAAAAGGAATGAATTCTACCAATCAGCTCAGCGATCCCAAAAACAATGGATTCGACACTGATGCCGGCCATTTTTGACCATTTTCACATGGGGCCCCCTGTGCACCCCCACCCCCAGGGGCGCTAGGGGGCCCCACCCCCGCAGTGTTTGTGGCCAGGTCGGAATGCTTGCGTATGCCGAGTTTGGTGCCAATCGGTCTAGGCGTTCCAGCAGGGCATGGCGGACGTTTTGTTTCGCACCCCTTCTTGCCCCCCACACCAAGAGGGGGTGGAACCCGGACTCCAACTGCGTCAGGAGCGTCGCCACTTGTCTTGGCGACCCTGGAAACTACGGATTCCAAGCCAATTTCGCCCGTTTCGACCATTTTCACATGGGGCCCACTGTGTACCCCCACCCCCAGGGGCGCTAGGGGCCCCCGACCCCCGCAGTGTTTATGGCCAGGCCGCAAGGCTTGCGCATGCCGTGTTTGGTGCTAATCGGTCCAAGTGTTCCAGCAGGGCATGATGGATGTTTTGTTTCACACCCCTTCTCATCCCCCACATCGAGGGGGGCCCGAACCCGGACTCCACCGGCATCGGGAGCATCGCCACTCATCTTGGTGACCCCGGAAACTATGGATTTGATGCCAATTTTGGCCGTTTTCGACCATTTTCACACGGGGGCCCCTGCCCACCCCCACCACCGGGGGCGTTAGGGGGGTCTGACCCCCACAGTATTTGTTGCCAGACCGCAAGGCATACACGTGCCAGGTTTGGCGTCAATCGCTCCAGGCGTTCCAGGAGGGCATGGTGACGTTTTGTTTTGACCCTTTCTTGCCCCCCCACGCCAAGGGGGAGGCCAAACCCGGAGTCAAACGGCATCGGGAGCATCGCCGCTTGTCTCGGCGACCCTGGAAATGACGGATTCGACACTGATGTCGGCCGTTTACAATCATTTTTACGTTGCACCCCCTGCACACCCCCACCCCCGGGGGTCCTAGGGGGGTCTGACCCCCCCCCCCAGTGTTTGTTGCCAGACTGCAAGGTGTATGTGTGCCACGTTTGGTGTCAATCGCTCCAGGCGTTGCGGAGCCTATGCGGAACATACATACAAACAAATGTACAAACGTTCTCTTTTATATAGAGATATATATATAAAAAAATACAGTCCAATCATATGTGGTGCTATGTATTGTATAAAGAAGCATCAAATAATTGAAAAAAATAAAAAAATATGTAAAATAAACTCAATTTTGGTCAGGTGTTGTTTTGGGGTGACACACCAGTGTTCAGCATGTCATAGGTTCGCCATCACTGGCCTAGAATGTCTCCGAGGATTGGAAAAGGAGCTGAAACCGAAAAGGAAGTGAAGTAGAGAGAGTAGTGGTGGCCTAGAACATCTCCCTGGAGACATTCTGGTCCACCACTACTCTCTGTATTACACTTCCTTTTTGACTCTGGCCTTTTTTTCCAATCCCAGGAGAGCAGACTAAGGACTGAGAATGGCAGCTGTTGACAAGTGGATGATGCTCATTTGCTGCCACCCAAGGCAACCACTTCTGTTTTTCCCATGGACTGAGAACTATTGTTGGCACACAGTGCCAGAGACAGGTGACTGGGGCAAGCCCTGCGCTGGGCCCCCATGGCACTTCCAGCCTGCCACGTGATAGTGTATTGGGTGCTACTGCCAGTCAGGGTCAGTCCAGCCAAGTGGGATTTATGATGTTCTGAACCCTCTGCCAAAGGCTGACCCAAGTGACCTCTGACACTGCCCGGATCAGCTACAGTGCACAGGAGAAGCCAGACAGTCACGTTACGCAAGAGCAAAATTAAGGCACAGGACAATGTGAGTTCTCGCCCTGGAGCAGCTCTCAGCCCCCCTCTCACCCCACAAATAGCAGTTTTTGGAGACAAGAGAAGCAAACGTCAAATACAGGCACATCAGCTGTGCCTTCAAGTAACTGAACTAGGCCACGTTAATGTCAAGACAGAAAATAAACCGAACGGGGCAGTCGCCGTCACATTGTGTTCATCAGTTCAAAACTGCAGGCTCTCAGAACCTGTTAATGGTCGAAAAACCTGATGCAAGAAGAATAGAATTCAACCCCTTGACCTCAAGAGACCTCTTTGCTTGGCAACTGTCTTGGTTAAATACTTCCTATCTCTGCAACACTTCGTCAAATAACTGGTCCAATCCAAGGAAGAGGCTGGAAGTCTGCACAGCACCGCCACAGGGCTGGGTGGGCGCCTGGGCTCAGCTCACCACCCTGGGCCCTGCTCTGCAGCAGATCCCCTCCCCCCATTTTTCAAAGGTTGGTGATCTTGTGACATCATCAGGCACGTCCCAGAAACCTCTGGCTTTTGAGTGCCTCTGGCCTGGTGCTGCTGTCCACAGAGGCACTCCAGGAAACCTTCCCTGCAGCCTTGCCTGCAAGCTGTGCAATGCAACTGCAACATGGAGCGCACCTTCGTCCAGTGCGCCGGATGCCAGCAGCCCCACCACCATAGGGTGCTGTGCACTGGGGAAAAAAAAAGGAACCTTCCTCAACAGGTTCAAATTTATTTCCCATTTTTAAGTCGTTTTGGTCCTTGCGAGTTTCTGCTTCTAAGATCTACTGCAGTTCTGTCCCTTCCACTTGTTCTTATGCTGCTTGCTGTTGTTCTACCCGGTTTGAACTACTGTCAGGTATTCCAAGAGTTTTTTTTAGGCTGATGGACAAGTCAGAAGCACCCCAAATGTATTTGCATTCATTCAAATCTCAGGGAAGCCTCAAATCCTATCAGCCTGCAAATGGCACTTCCTCACTGGTTTCCAACTGCCACGCCTGAAAGGTGACAGGAACAACTCTGGGTTCTGCAGATTCAGAACGCTGGGGCAGTGCACTCTGCATGGCCTGTGCTGATTAGCAGTGGCCCTTCAGACAGAAGGGATCGAACAGGGACCTTCTGCATGAAGAGTGTGAGCGCCTCTCCTAAACGCCAGGTTTTCCCAGTTGTAGTCTGGCCTATAAAGGGCTGGTTCACCCCTGAGGCCGTTGCCTCAGGCAGCAGGTTAACGGGAGGACACCCATGTTTGCCTCCACACTAATCCTACTCCTCCCACATCCTGGCTTGAAGACAAACCAGGACAAACCAACAAGAGTGAAGGAGCAAAAGGAAGAGGAAGTGTGAAGGGGAGGAGAGTGCTGGGTTAGGGGAGCAGAACTTGGCACATGACACAGGTCACTTCCAGCCACTCTGAATACCTTCTGGGTGTTGCTGGTGTGAACCAAAAATGACTTCTTGTTGCATCCTGGAGGCTTCTGAAGAGGCCAGGAGGCTATGCGCCACCTCTGGAGGCCAAGGTGCAGCCCCGAGGGAAGTTACTGCGGCGCCACACAGTCCCCTCACTGATTTAATTATCTATGGATTTTGGTATCCGAAAGGGGTCCTGAAATGGATCCCCCAAGGATACCCAGGGCCCACTGTCCTGGGGGGGGGGGGAGAGAGAGAGAGAGAGAGAGAGAGAGAGGAGAAAGTGGTTTCGTCATTGCCCAAGAGAGAGGGGAGTGGTGGGCAAAACTTCTTGCCTTAAGATCTTTACTTCTTCAGAAGCAAAGCAGTACTTCTTAGGGTCCAAATTCAGGTTCCTGGAAACACATTAATGAGCAAAAAGGAAAAACAAGGCAATGAGCAGATAACCACTCGTTCAGAAGCCACAAATTACAGGATCAGAGCAAAAAGAGATTAAAGACCAGGTATCCCCTTCTCTGCAGAAAGGCACAGGGCAAAGAACTCCCTGGATCTCCAGGGGAAGGGCATGCCACCATCTGGGCATGTCCAGAAGGCCCACTTCTGCATTCTTGCCAGCTGAACTTGGGCAACGGTGAAGCACAGGCAACAGAGCACAGGCAACAGTGCCAGTGCCGAGGCTGGCGCGGGGAAAAGCCCTGCCCTGGGGACTTCGTGGCACTCCATGCCCAGTAGTGTCATTCAGTAACAAGGAGACGGAACGCGAGGCGGGACTTACCCCTTCATTGACAGGGAGCCCGCGACGTGTCGCCGCCTGCCTTTCCGCCGTGGGGACTCCTTCTGGGTGGCGCGCCCCTCCGCGGCTCTCCTAAGCACCCAGCGCGCCACCCAGGCAAGCGGGCACCCCCTCCGAAGCCAGGGGTGCCCGCGCGGCGCTCGGCAAGGCGGCGACGCGTCAGAAACGGGCAGCCAATCAGGTGGTAAGTCCCGCCTCGCGTTCCGTCTCCTTGTTACTGAATGACACTACTGTCCACGCCTGATGGTCCCTGGACACTACGGTTGCCACCAGTACCGAGGATTCAGGGGGAGGCTCAGCCAGGGGGGCTCATCCACCCAGAATGCCACCTGATGGGTCTGCTGACCCTGTGCTACAAAAGACCCTGAACACTTACCATGCTGCTAGTGCTCTGCCACAAAACCTGGAAGTGCAGGTGTGTGCCTGTGCCTGAAAGCAGGGGTCCCACACTCCCAGGAGTCACAGCAGTGCACAAGGAGTGTGGCAAGCAGGGGGACGATCTGCCTCTTGCGGGAGTTAGTGGGGAGCAGGCCAGCGCAGCCCTGGTGGCAGGCTGGAGGGAGGCTGCAGCGGCCGACGTTTCAAGCACCCTGAACCTGCCGTCCCACGGGACCCCTTACCTCTCCAACGGCCTCTGATGCAGCCGGCCTCAAGTCTGGCAGCACCTTGGCAGAATCCAGGGAGCAGAGGCAGGGCCAGTTGGTGCCCCGCTGGATAAAGGCGGCCGTGACGCTTCCTGGGTGTCCTTGGGCCCTCAGCCTCACCTACCTCGCAGGGTTGTTGTGAGGACAAAAGGAGGGAAGGCATCAAGTGCACTGCCCTGAGCTCTTTGAAAAAAGGGTGGTACGAAAAGGTGAAGAAAATAAAGAATTTCGGGGGGAAATTCTTTACGGTAAGGGCTGATCGGCAGTGGGACGGATTGCCGAGGGAGGTGGTGGAGTCTCGCTCACTGGGGATCTTCAAGCAGAGGCTGGACAGGCACCTGCTGTAGATGCTCTAGGAGGACATCCTGCTATGGGCAGAGGGGTGGACTAGATGATCTTGGGGGTGCCCTTCCAATTCTATGAAATACATAACTAGGCGGTGCATCCACCGTAGGTAGCAGGAAGTCCTGAGCCAGTTTTGGCTCTTGTTCTGATCAAGCAGGGTCCTTCTTATACTTTTAAGCCAGGGAAAAAAGCCAACTATATCAGAAGTCTAAGAAACAGCAGGCTAAGGGCTCCTCCCAGGGGAAAAGTACCAGAGTTGGGCATGGAGTACGTTCATATTCAAGCCAGGGCTGCAAAGGGTTCAATGGGATGGATCTTATCTGTTTGACTTGTGTGGCAGCATCTCAGGGGAGGAATCGTCACAGCGGAGGGAATGCCCACCAAGCACCGTATCCCTTAACCACTTCCCAACCTCTGGCGGAGGCGTTTTCCAGGCCTGGTGAGCCTCACGGCGGAGCACAGCCGCAGCACCTTTTTACCAAATGCCAGAAAGTTAATCGAACTGAAGTGCCCTTCCTCACTGCTGCCAACGGTGGGGAGTTAATGTGTTGATCAGAGACTGAAGTTCCACTGTGAGCTCACACGACAGGGCCACAAAACCCAAATTAATGCGCAGAAGTCATACCTGTGACTTTTGACCAGACTTAATAGCTCATCTTCCCTGTCTCCCAAGAAAATCAGGCACTGGACCATGGAGGAAGAAAAACCAGAGAGGCTACACGGTTAAGATTTATAAAGTTATGGACAAAGTGGAAAGAACATTTTGTCCTTTCCTTGTGACATAAGAACTCAGAGTCCCCTGCTGAATTGGACACCGCAGGCGAAGTGAAATGGGGGCTGGGGGGGGCACAGGCCACCTCCGCAGCTGTCCCCATTTGGCCGTGTTCACCTCCTCCGTTCACCTCACTCTGCCACTTCTACATTTGAAATAGAGCAGCACAGCAAGGCTAGGAACCAGGGAGAGAAACTGCCCCAGTTTACAGAAAGGGGACAGCATACTCCTTTTGGAAACAGAGTGGTGCTGCTCTCAGCTTCCTTGTCCTGGCCGTCTTTGGCGCTCTGTTTCCAAGAATAAAACAGCCAATATTATCATGCCATTGTACAAATCAATGGTAAGGCCGCACCTGGAATATTGTGTCCAGTTCTGGTCGCCGCATCTCAAAAAGGACATAGTGGAGCTGGAAAAGGTGCAGAAGAGAGCGACAAAAATGATTACGGGGCTGGGGCACCTCCCTTATGAAGAAAGACTGCAGCGTTTGGGGCTCTTCAGCCTAGAAAAAAGGCGCCTGAGGGGGGACATGATTGAGACATACAAAATGATGCATGGAAGGGATAAAGTCGATAAAGGGATGTTCTTTTCCCTCTCTCAAAACACCAGAACCAGGGGGCATCCGCTAAAACTGAGGGTTGGGAGAGTTAAAACAGATAAAAGGAAGTACTTTTTTACCCAGCAGGCAGTTAATCTGTGGCCACAGGAGGTGGTGATGGCATCTGGTCTAGATGCCTTCAAGAGGGGATTGGACAGATTTCTGGAAGAAAAGTCCATTGTGGACTATAGGCAGTGATGGGTTGTAGCCTCCTTACATTAGTAGTAGGCTACTTCAGAGTACTGGGTGCAAGGGAGTGGCAACAGGATGCAAGCATCTTGTTGTCTCATGCCTCCCTGGGGCACCTGGTGGGCCGCTGTGAGATACAGGAAGCTGGACTAGATGGGCCTTTGGCCTGATCCAGCAGGGCTCTTCTTATGTTTTTAAGCAGAGAGGGAAGGAGAAGGAAAAAGGTGAGAAGGGGCAAGGATGGGCAAGCTGGTGGAGGAAGCTCTTACGCCACTGTCACGGATTCCTGACCCCATCTCTTGGCCACCCCTTCTCTTCTGTTGGTTTTTCTTCATTGGTGAGATGTGTGTGTGATCTGGCCAGTTTGGTAGACGCAGCAGTGTGTGTGCAAATGCATATGGCAATGGTTCTCAAACATTTTAGCACCAGGGCCCACTTTTTAGAATGACAATCTGTCAGGACTCACCGGAAGTGATGTCATTAACCTGGAAGTGATGTCATGGTGTTCTGCCAAATTCCCTGCTGGGCCTCCCCAAGGGCCCCAATGTCCACACTAGGCTAACTAGTTTCCCCTCCAGAGCGGCCTCAGAGATAGGCAAGAGGGAGGGGGTTCAGTCACCCACTGAGCTTCCTCTCTTCCAGCAGCTTTGCTTGGGATCACCGGCTGGCCAGCCTCCTCCAGACTGCCCTCATCACTGGCTTAGCTCACGATACCCTAAGACTAACACCAACAAACCCCACCAACAAACAATAGGCAGTCAGCTTGCCTAAGCCCAACTGTCTCCTCCACTTGGTGGCTCCAGGGGTGTGGCAGCCATACAACTGTCCTCCAGTTATTTCCCACAATGAACTTACCTTAGCCAGTCTTTCAGCCAGTTCATCAGTCCGTCCAACAGTCCTTCAGGCAGGCAGTCCAGCCAGCACTCCGTCCGTCCAGCACTCCGTCCATCCAGCACCTACCTGGTGCTCCCATCCAGCACCTACCTGGTGCTACACCTACAGCACCTATCCAGGTACCATCCTCCAGCACCTTCCCAGGTGCCTTACTCCAGCTCCTGCCTCCCACTTTATACATCTGCAGGCCTATCAGAGACTGTTGCTAGGCAGACTCTAGCATCAGCCACACCCATCTGCACCTGTGCTGGCCTCCCTTCATAGCCAGGGGCCCCATCAGCCTACAGCTGTGCTCCGGAGGCTTGCAAAGACCTTGGGGGTTAACCCTGTAATCCCTGGCTAATCTGGGACAAGGGGCCATTGCTGATACCATTCCCTATCTCCTTGGGGGTATCTCCTGCCTTTTCCAATACTGGAAGTGACACCATCAAGGGGGAAGTGACATCATCAAGGGGGGAAAATTTCAACACCTCCAAATAACAAAATCTAATTAAATTAGTAAGTTATTTAAAAGTTTACAATAAGTATAAGCTTTTGAAAAAAATTAAAATAAAGAAGAACCCTCTTAATCCTGCAAAGCAGTTGCTGATCTGTTGAACAAAGAATTCCCAAAACATCCCAAAGATTGCAATCCTATCAACACGGATCTGGGAGTAAGCCCATGCATACAATATGCATTGTAAAAAGCATATACACAGTAGCCTGTTAGAAGGACACATCTGTAACATTCCCCCAAATACAGTCACATTCCATGGTAGCATCAAGTCTAATATATTGAAATAAAATACACATTGAAAGGCTGGGGACCCACCTGAAACTGGCTCACGACCCATCTAGAGGATCCCAACCCAGATTGAGACACACTGGCAAATGCCAATACAACAAGAAAATAGGGGGTTCATAATTCAATCACAGCCTCAAGTGTTGATCAGTTTAGGCCAGGCCCTCGTGATGACCATACGGAGCCTCTATGTTAAGAGTCAATATGGCGGGCTGGCTTTAACGCTATTTTGGCGATCAAGCTCAAACGGGCCCTGTGCCTCCCCCCCCCCGCGCTGCAGCTGGGAGCGGGCTGCCTGCAGCCATAGCCAGCCCCTCGCATGGAGGTAAACCTCCATTCAGAGGCCAGCATGGCGAGCAGAACTCTCACAGCCCCTCATTCAGGGCCGGCTCAGGAGTGGCGGGGCCCAATGTGGGGGCGTTCCTGCGGGGCCCCCCAGTCACCAAGACAAGCACTTGTGGTGCCGCACACTGCACCTCAAAATAGCTGGGGGTGGCATGATGATGTCACTGCCTACTGCTCCCAGGAGGCCCATTTTGGGCAGTTTGGAGGCAGGGGCAGGTGGGAGGGCCCAAGGTAAAGCTGCTCTGCTCTCCCCACTGACGTGTAGCCCAGAGAAATCCCAGCTCCAGCCACAGGGGATATGCTGTGCTGGTGCAGGGCCCCCCAAAGTGCAGGGCCCAATGTGACGACATTGGCCACACTGGCTTAAGGTCGACCTTGCTCTCATTGCTGCTTCTGATTGGCCTGAACTTGGGCCACTCTGGACGCAGTAGGGATCTGGCAAGGACTGCTTGCATGCTGCTCATGGAGGGCAGAAGATTTAGCCGAGAGGGTTAATGCCTCCGTTTGCCCAAAGATAACACCTGAAGATCTCAAGGTCGTGAGCTCGGGACTGCCGGAAGTCTCTGCGAGCAGCAGACCTTGGAAACTGCGGCTGATTAGAAGCTGAGCTCCAGCTGCCTCGTGGGAGGAGGAGTGTGCTGAAATCAGCTGCATCTCTGGTGGCAGCAGGGAAGCCTCATCAGCCAGCAGACGACAGACGGGTGGCTAAAGAAAGAAGGCTAAATCCGGAAAGAAAGATCTGTAGGAGTGTTGTTCTTGGAAGACAGAACATTCTGTAAATTGTAAAAACCTTCGGGTTTGTGAGAAAGTCTGCCTATGTAAACCGCCTTGAGTTCAATCATTGGAGAAATCTAGTGATATTAAGAAAGGCGGTATATAAATAAATGTATTATTATTAAATGGGGGGGGGTTTCACAAGGTTCGTGCAGAATTGGGCCCTGAACCTCCTAAGACCAGCCCTGGCAATATGTCACTGAATACTATTTGCGCCCGCGAGCATGCATTACACTCCCCCAAAGGGGACTAAGTTGCATTCTTTGGATCCAGGGAGCTTAGAGGCAAAGCAGGCAAAACGCTTATCGCTGCGCTGAGCAGCCACTCACTCGGACAAACGGCTCTTTGTTGTCTTCCTTTTCAAACGGAGGCTGGAGACGGGCCTGCTTGAGAGATCTGGGCAAAGTGGGCGGCTTGCCTCAAACTCAGGATCAAGGACTCTCAATTCCCACCTTCCTGCCACTTTGAATTCCGAGCAGTCTTGAAAGAGCCTCCCACCCCCCAAAGCTGGATCAAGGTTTCATACCAAAGACAGCAGTGTGACTTGACCTGGTCGCCTGGGGGCAGGGCCAGTGGCATCGGTGTACTTCCCTTGGCCTCCTGGGGATAGGCATGATTTTGTCTCATGGGGACTACAGCATATGCAAAACTCATCCTCTGTGCTGTTTGCCATCTCTGGTACCACTGGGGCAAAAGGCGCAACTGCCAAAACAATTCCTCAGCCAATGCCTTCTTCAGTGGGGACAGGAGGAACCTCTAGCCCCAGTGGTAGCAGAAAGAGCTAACAGCACAGAAGAAGAGTTTTGCACATGCTTCAGTCACCAGTAGGACAAAAACATCACACACCTCTCCAGGACATCAAGGGAAGCCCCAGCCCCACCACAAACCTGGGGGGGGGGGAAGCCTACCTGTATGGCAAGAGACTCATAGCTCAAGGCAGGAGCTGACTCTGCCTGAAAACTATTCTTCCTTGCTACACGTGAGAAAAGGAGAGTGGCCTATTTGCAAGTGTGCTTTAAGGGTCACAAACATTTTCAGTACAGTTTTAGCTTCAGGAAGCAATTCAAAGCCACCCTGGTGTGCTTGAATAGGATATACCCAACTAGGCATGTTCCCAGAGCACTTTCAAGCCTTCTCTGGCTGGGAGGACTAAAGGGGTTTCAAAGAAGAGGATAAAGTTGATGTTCTCAACTGGATGTTTTCCACCACCACGGACTTTCGGTGATAGTGCTGAATCATTGAACGCAGACAGCACCGGCAGTGCTGTGCTCGGGCCCAGCCTGCACAGCATTCCCAAGGAGGACTTTCCAGATGCCCTAGAAACAGAGCCGCAGAAGAGTCCTCTGGAAGCCAGAAGTGACATCACAAGAGGCAAAGACCATAGAGAAGACCATAGAGGGCAGTGTGCCATGAGAAGAATGTTGAAAACTCTCCAAGGTGTCGAGCAGAAATGCTTCCTACCACTTGCTACCTGATCCTTTAACTGGCAGGTACCAGGGATTGAACCCAAGGCAATCTGCACACCTAAGCAAGTGCTTTTTCCAACAGCTCCTCCATGACTGATGTTCCTTTAGCAAATTGGAACAGTCTTAATATTGCACCATACAGACCACCAGCAAGGCCCAGTACTTCATCCAAACGACTAGGGGTCTTTGAAAATGGTGCACATTTTGCAAATTTTGTTATTTTAAGGGCAGAAAGCGGTGTTTTTGTGCTCTTATTCTCATTCTAAGTTCTCATTTTTATTAGTTTTGAATGTTTTAAAAGTGCACTAGGTAGGCGATATACTGTAGCGTCCACAGATGCATTTTTTTAAAAAATTGGAAAAGTAATCTATTTTAGTTTCCGGAAAATGTCTTGAACACCAAAATGTGGTGTTCAGGTACTAGCTTTTTGTTACCTGGCGTTGCCCGGGTAACAAATGTCATCGGGACTGTCACCAATCAGCTTAGCGACCCCAAAAACTGGATTTGACACTAATGTCGGTCATTTCGGACATTTTATTTTGCCCCCCTTCTCGCCCACCACGCCGACGGGGGCCGAACTTGGACTCCAACGGCGTCAGGAGTGTTGTCACTCATCTCAGCGACCCCGGAAACTACGGATTTGATGCCGATATCGGCCGTTTTCGATCATTTTCATGTGGCACCCCCTGCGCACTCCCACCCCCAGGGGCGCTGGGGGGCCCTGACCCCCACAGTGTTTGTCGCCAGGCCGCAAGACATGCGCGTGCCGAGTTTGGTGCCCATCGCTCCAGGCGTTCCAGCAGGGCATGGCGGACGTTTTGTTTCGCACCCCTTCTCGCCCCCCACGCTGAGGGGGGCCCGAACCCGGACTCCGACGGCGTCAGGAGCGTCGCCGCTCGTCTCGGCGACCCTGGAAACTACAGATTCTATGCTGATTTCAGCCGTTTGAACATTTTCACGTGGGGCCCCCTGCACACCCCCACCCCCGGGGGTGCTAGGGGGGTCTGACCCCCACAGTGTTTGTTGCCAGGCCACAAGGCATGCACATGCTGAGTTTGGTGCGTGTCACTCCAAGCGTTGCAGAGCCTATGCGGCACGCACGCACGCACACACGCATGCGCACACACACGATTTTATATATATAGATTTTAACACTAAAAAGGAGATTTTATGGTTTTATGCATTTTTAACAGCAGCAAAAACACCCCTACAAACGACCAAATGAAATTAATTAGGGGGAAATTTCCTCCTTTCAAGGAAAGCTAACTATCCTGTTTCAGAGACTGCTGTTAACTGAGGCCACAATTCCATAAAAGCCAATAAACAGCGTTTCTCGTTCCCAGAATCTGGACTACAGGGCTACCAGAGGTGCACTTGCGAAACCATCATGCCTTTTCCCTGTTAGCCATGGGATTCAGCAAATTGTGTTCCACTTCTACAACCCTCTGCAAAGGGACGGTTTCCTGGTACTTGACATCTCCCCAGGGGAACGAAGCCGCAACCACTCACAACACCGATACTGCACCTCTGTTGGCTGAACATTTATTTGCATGTTGTTTGACTGGAACCTCCCGGGGACAAACACCTGAGGGAGATTACATTTCAGTCATTCAGATGCCGGCAGAGTCTAGGGTTGCAGTGTGTTTCTAAGTTTATCTTGCCTGGAAAGGAAACTCCAGGGATGTACTAGGCATCTTGGAGGGAATCACTCCGAGATACTTATAGACCGCTCTGTGACAAATGTCAACAAATGCAGTAAGCAAGCAGATTCTCACGTTCTTCTCTGATGGGGAAACACCACCACAGGGAGACTTTCAGCCCTGAGTTTGGCTGATGAGTAAACACGTTCATCAGTATGCATCACTTTAGGGCAGTGGTTCATACACTGTGGGTTGGGACTCACAAGTGGGTCATGAGCCAATTTCAGGTTGGTCACAAAGCACCGAGAGCAGCCATACTGAAAATAGGGGAAGACGGGATGCTGGAAAAGGGGAAGGCTGTGTGGTTGGTTTGCTGGTGTCAAAGTTGTAAATAGGCTTTTTTTTCCTTTCCGACTTACGTTGCTATTGGAAAATGGCTGAGAAATTGCCCACATTATTGTTGCATTCTCAGAAATGCTCTGGCATCACAGTGACAGCACTTCTAGCCATGACATCATTTCTGGTGGGTCCTGGACAGATTGTCATTCTAAAAAGTGGATCTTGGTGCTAAAAGGTTTGAGAACCACTATTTTAGGGCATGAACAGACCTTGGCCTGGCCCTGTGTAGACACACCCTCTGTGCTCACTGTATGTATGCACAAAGCCGTGGTTCCCAAACTTTGATCAACTGGCAGGTCCCTTGACTTACTAGGCCTTTGGTTGCAGCTCCCCATTAGGGCTGCAATCCAATACATTGCACAGGCAGGCAGGGGTTTTTTTGTTGCAAGGATTCTGCAGCTCCCCTGGCTGGTTTCTGCGGCTCCCTGGGGAATCACAGCTCACAGACTAAGACCAAGCAGAAGCAGCCTTCAGTCTCTGTGGGCTACTCCCCCCCCCCCAAATAGGGTGCCTGGCTACCAATTTTGCAATAACAAAAATTACTCAGCACAGCCGTAAAAAAAAAAATCAGGTTGCTGCAATGAACAAAGATATTCTGTGGCGGGTGTGTGTACATGTCAGCCAGGAGGGGAGCCAGGAGGGGATTTTTGTGTGAAAGGGGCAGGAAACCCAACTGCAAGGGGGATGAGAGAGGCTGGTCAGGTGACACTCTACAGAGGGCCTCCCTGTTAGCCAGGATGACCCCTGGTCCCCAGTATCCTTGTAGCACCCCTTTTGCCATTAGGGGATGGGTGGGGCCAGCAAGGAAGGCAGCCGTGGGTGCAGGTGAGAGGGAGTGGCAGTGGCATAGCTAAGGGCATCCCCTTGCCCCAGGCATCATGCCCTGAGGGGGTGCCAACCCACACCCCGATGGCTGATCCTGAGGCAGGGTGGTGGTGCGTGGCCTTCCCAGGCCTTATACGGCCTCCTGGAGATCTCCAAAAGGCACTTCTTTCAGAGGCCTCCCAAGGCCTGGGAGGAGGGTATATGTGGGGGTGCCAAAACTTTGTGCCCCCCATGAGCCAGTGGCCCTAGCTATAGGGTTACCAGCAGCCGCGTCATGCAGCCGGAACGCTGGGCGGGAGGAACGGGTGAGCGGCAGCCCGCCCGTTGCGTACCGCTCCGTTTCGCCGTCTTCCTGGGGAAGACAGCCTTGCCAAGCTTCTATTTTTCTTCCTAAAGCTGGTTGATAGAAAAGCCTTGCTAGATCAGGCCAAGGGCCCATCTAGTCCAGCTTCCTGCATCTCACAGTGGCCCACCAGATGCCTCAGGGAGCACACAAGATACTTGCATCTCATTGCCACTCCCCTGCATCTGGCATTCTGAGGTAGCCTGTTACTTTTGCACCACTGCCAAGGAAGACACTAGACTGATTGGGATTTAACTTTATTAAACACAAGTAACTAGTTATTAAATCATGAAGCCTACTGAACACCGGTCCCTCCTTCACCAGTCTGGCAAAAAAACTGCCAGCCATAGCCGATTTTGATGACAGAAAAAAATTCCCACCCGGCCCTCATGATGAGCGACCAGCTAAACTCAGACTGGACATACCCTTCGTAGCTTGTAATCTGTGATGGAGTTTTCCTCCAAAAATCTGCCCAGTCCCCTTTTAAAGGCATCCAGGCCAGATACCATCCCTACTTCCTGTGGCAAGGCGCTCCACAGACTAATTACACACTGGGTAAATAGATATTTTCTTTTGATCATTCTAACACTCAGCTTTAGTGGATGTCCCCTGGTTCTGGTATTGTGTGAGAGGGAAAAGAGATTCCCTTTATCTACTCTATCCATCCCAGTGCAGAATTTTGTATATCTCAATCATGTTCCCCCCCTCAGGTGCCTTCTTTCTACACCACTTCTTTTCACATAACAAAGCAGTAGTTCCCACAAAGTCTGTTTTAGTGCTCGGTGGCAGACCTATTAACATGATGATTGTCAGCATGCAGAGAGAAAGAGAATATAAATACAGGTGATCAATCCCTCCAAGTCAGCTGGGGGCTGGAAGTGTGCACAAACAGGCAGGCAGAGGTGTCAAGTCTATGGAAACGGGCATCTTGCATGGGGCACCCAGCTCCGTGATATGACAATCCTCCTGTCCTGAGACTGCAGCATCACCCAGAAGCCTGTTCTGCTGTAGTGACACCAAGTCCTACACAGGCTTTTTGCGACTAAGTCTACAGGCTGGTGTGAGCTGCAGGAGAAGTATGACTGCAGAGCTGATCCATCCATAAGACTAACAGAGGTAGGGTCTCTCTAGCCTACCACTCTTGCATTATGAAACCAAGGTCCATATAAATCAGCACTGCTTGCAAGAAACCCAGCACATGCCACCAGGAATTGGCCAAAAGCCCCCTGGTTGACCATGGTTCATCTTTTGCCAAACCCTGATCTAATCTATATAAGTAATGGCAATAAAATAGAATCATGCTAATATTAAAAAAGAAACACCCAAGTTGCTTGTCCACCAGCAGGGATAAGGAGAACAAACTGCAGGAAGTGTAATGTGTGCTTTGCACAAGAGGCCACAGATCCAAACCCTTGTATCTTACAGGGAGAGGAAGACTTTAAAGGATTGCTCTAATATCCAAAGAACCAACACGGCATAAAACAGATCAACATCCGATTGCAGCTCTGAATGCTGAAATGGCCATTGAATACTGCATATGTATTTGTCTTCAACATGACTAAGCACAAACCAGATCAAAGTGCAGCCTTATAAGTTTTATAACCTAGCGTTATTAATATGACTACAGATATAGTTTTACGGCATGCTACAATGCAAGATCTTTCTACCTGTGCTGAGCAAAGGTTCCTTTCTGCATGCATGCACCTAATGGAGGAAGGAGCAATTTTTTGTTTCAGCCACGCGCGTTGCAAACGAACCCTGTTTACATAAATCTGCTGTCCGAGACCTACAGCACGGCTCTCCCCATCCAGCCCCCGAATACACAACCACCAGTTCCCCTTAAAAGCACAAAAAGCACCACAGCAACAGTGCCAAATAACTACCATTACTGTTGGTCTTAGAGAAATCAGAGACTTTGGAGTTTCTTCCTAGAAGGGCCAAAATCTACAAAAACATAGAGAGTTTGGAGGGAATGTGTCAAAAGAAATGTCACAAGGGGCCTTGTCACTCAATGGAGATCCCAGTGGAAGGAAACATGGATGAGTTGTTTATGGGAAGGAAATCACAAAAGTGGGGAGAGGTGGGGGGGGATGAGAAGCAAGGAGAGGAGGAGAAAGGGAGCCCCAATGGACAGAGTGCCCCTCTGAATGCCAAAATAGATTGAAGGAGAGTGGGTTTTTTTTAAAAAAAAAAATTAATCACTTGCCACATAAGAGAGGGTTCAGTATTGAAATAAGGACTGCAGGTGTTGAGCTTTCTCCTTGTCAGTCTATCCGCCTCTCCCCCCTCCCCCCCCCCGGGAAAAATGGATTTTTTTTTTCCTGGCAGAAAAAAAATAACAAGGAAGCCATGCAATTTTTTTCTGTGATTGGCATCAGTAAACATACTCAGGGCTGGGTACGTCCTATAAGCACAAACATCACTGCCAAACATCTGATTCCCCAGATGGAGACATCTCAGCCCTCATATAAAAACAAGCTTCTAGTCCTCAAAACTGAAAAGAAAGGCCTGAGAGCAATACCTGAAGAGGCTCCTTTTCCAGTGCAAGGAGCGGAAGAAGCAGAGACTAGAACATCACCAGGTAAGGGAGGCCTACACGTGGCCTGCCTCCTCAGGTGCAGGGGGGTCCTGAGCTGGCCCTGCCCCCACCAGCTAGAAGCCTCCATGCTCTGTTTAGTACTCAACAGCCAAGGATGAAAAACACAATTTATTCAACGTATTGTCCCTCCTTGCAGATTGGGGGAGAGTGGGGGGGGGCGTACACGTCATTTTTAATTTCTTTTCATTCCCTAACTGAAACCAGAACTAAAACTGCCTCAGGCATAGGGGCAGGACTGGCCTTAGGAGCTGTGAGGCCCAACTGGAAACATGTTTTTTTGCAGGGCCCCAGGATCACAGCCAAGCCATTGGAATCTCCAAGATATACACAAGATAGACTTTCTATCTCTATGGCAGAATGGAAAGCAATCAAAATGTGCACTGAAAAAGTGCATATGAGTTAATAGACCAACGGGATGAAAGCAAATTTTAATATAAAATGGCATACAAAACTAGATTATCCTTACCCTTAGGCACGGGGCCCAATTGGCTTAAAGCAGGCCCTGTATACAGAGGATCCTTTGTGGGAGGCCCAGCGATTCAAAAATTTGCCTTCAGAGAGGGGGCTTCCATGCAGAGCCAAGTACATTTATTCAGAAGTAGTGCTGCTGCATTTGCAGAGCTTTGTTAAGTGCAGCTCAGTGCAGGAGCACTTCCTTTGCACAAAGAAGGCCCCGGGTTCAAGTTCTGGCACCGTCCAAGATAGGGCCATCCAGGAGCACAGCTGCCAGTCAGTGATCCTGAGCGTGAAGGACCAATGAGCTCCTCTGCTCTACGGCAGCTTGTTGGGCAGCTGTCTGAACTTGACATTTCTGGGAAGGATGGTGGGGAAGAGCCAAGAAAAAATGGCTCCAGATCTCGCACAGCTGGGGGAAAGCAGCCTTCTCCGTGGGAAGGAGAGGGGTGTAGAAATGTTAGGAAGATGGAGAGGGACGGGTGTCAAGATGGGTCGGGGGAGAAACTGGGCAGCCCCAGAACGGGTCATGCATGGGCAACCCAGGAAGACACCTCTGGAATCAGGCAGGAGGTGAGGAGACACCCCACTTTACCTAAAAATGGGGTGGGGTGTAGGAACTCCCAAAGCTGATGGGGTTAGGGAGATGGTGGCGAATGATGCTGGGGCCCAGAATGAGGCAGGGGACAGAGAGGGCTGGTCACCTGCAGCAAAATGGAGCACCGTGTAGGAAACAATGGGGCAAGAGAGATTGGTGGTTGTGGGGAGAAATGGAGGTGGGATGGGGCACCCAGAATAGAACTGGTGAGGACTGAAGAACCAATAAGAGAAACTGGAAAGATGGGGAGGAGGGACAGAAAAACACTAACAAGCCTTTCAGGAATGGAGCAGCGATTTGGGAAAAGCCGGATTGGACAAGCTCCCCCCCACCCCCGGAAAGACCGGGGTGGGAGGGCTTTTCTAAACCGAGATGGGGCGATAATAGACATGTAGAGGGAATCAAGAAGCAGCAGAGCAGATTCGGGGGGGGGGGGATGAGATCACAGTTCCAAGTAAGAAGATGCAATAATGGAAGGGGGGAAAAGAGAGATTCGGAAGGGACTCCTAGAGCAGGGCGGGAAGGGGGAAGGTCTCGCCTACCCAAAGGCAGGGAGATAAATATTCCAAATAAAAACTGCGTGCGCGTCGCCGGCAGAAGGACGTCTCCAGCAGTGACCCTGGGGGATTGCAAAGGGAGGAAAAAAGAGAAGCAGCAGCAGCATTCTGGCCCCCCCTTCCCCACTCACCGCCACTAGGCAACCGCCGGCTCGCTCCAGCCTCAGCCGCTTTTCACGCCGGCTCCCAGCCTCGGCGAACCCCTGCCTGCGCTGGGGCAGCCAGACTCACAGCTGGCTCGCTCGCCAAATGCGTCGCAGCCAATAGGCGCCGCGTTCCAGCGGCTCCGCTGTGGCGCCGGCCAATGAGAGCGACCGCTTACAACACACCCACTCCGAAGAAGGGAGGGAGAAATGAGACCTGTTAATAAGAGTTTTTGAAGGGTGGGGGAGGACAGGGGAGGCCCCCCCCCCTCGCCGGGTTTATTCTCGAGAGCCATGGAAAACATGGGTTTGGGAGGTGGCACCTTTAATCACCCTTTGGTGATGGGCAAAGGAACCTCTTGCAAGTTTTGTGACTTTTAAGCATTCGTACAGACAGTGGTCCATTTCTAAAGAGTTGGGGTTTAGGAGATCCACACTTCGCTGGCCTGGAAGGCGTGCCTGCGTATCCTTGCTGGGTCACTTTGGGACAGAGGAAAAGGTACTTTGAACTTGCTCAGACTACCTTAAGCTCCGGATGCGTGACTGATTGATAGACAAACACAAAACGATGGTTTGAGGCTAATGATTGTGATGGGCAAAGGCAGGGGTTTTTTATAACAGCTCAGGATTCTTGCATATAATATTACATTGAAATCCCCCACACCGAAGGCTATCAGGCTATCGCTGACTCAACTTGCAGGACTATAAGAAGAGGCCAGCTGGATCAGGCCAAAAGCCCATTCAGTCCATATGAGCTTCCTGTAGCTCATAGTAGCCCATCAGAGACCTCAGTGAGCACACAGGAAAATTGAATCCTGGCATTCAGGGACAGCCTCCTTCTAAACCCAGGTTTCACATACATATCTCGGCTTGTAACCCTTTCCTGTAGAAATAAAAATAAACTTTTCCTCTAGAAATCTATCCAACCTCCTTTTAAAGGCAGACAGGCCAGATATCATCACCTCATCCTGTGGCAAGGAGTTCCACAGATTAATTACCCCACTGGGTAAAAAAAGTATTTTCTTTTTTACGCTAAACTTTCTAAGCTATAGTTGCTATTGCTGTGGCAGAGACGAGCCATATCCACCTAGGAAGGTCTTATCAATGGCTATTAGTCATGCTGGCTACATGAAATTTCCACGTTCAACGGAAGTTTTAGGGGAGCAACAGGGGGAGGGGATTACTCCCAGCATCTGTTCAGACAACTGTGGGGAAGAGCTGCTGGGCTGGATGGCCTTTTGGTCTGATCCAGGAGCCTCTTGTGTTATCTCCAGGGCTGGACTGCCCTCCCTAGACCTGGCTCTTTAGAAAAGCCTTCTGGGGAAGCCGATTGGATAATCTGCCCTAATTGCTGATTCTACTATTACCGTATTTCATCATCATGTTTGATATTGTCCTGATTACTAGTATCTCCATGCTGTTCTGAGTTCCCTGGTGGAAGAAAAGCGGGATGGAAATGTTTAGTGCAACCCTATACATATCTACTTAGAAGTAAGTCACATTGTGCTTAATGAGGCTTACTCCCAGGAAAATGTGTATAGGATTGTACCCCAAGAATATTACCTTTGCGCATCTGTTGATGCCTTTTCCCTTGTCCATCGGGTTGCTGCAACCTGCCCTCCACAGACTTGGAAGGAGCAGGTCTTCCACGCAGAAACAAACCCCTGCACCTCTGTTCAGCAGTAGCGTAGCTGGGTGTGTGTGCAGTAAGTTCTGCAGGTGCCACAATGCACTGTGTAAGCAGCCTCTACCACTCGCTGTTGGAACCATTCCGGGCACTGATGGCAACGTGCAGGTGCTCAGCCAGAATGGCTCTGAAGGCGAGTAGGAAGGGCAGCTTACATGGCTACCTTACTGATGTTTAGAACTTAACAAGTACAATGTGGAATTCACCCTGGGCACTGATAGGCCAGCACCTGCCATGTGAATAATGATCAGCAACACAACCCCTCCCTCCAATGCTACTTAACTGTAACGTTTTATAAATGGACAGGGCATTAATTTGCTGGACAAGTGCTGCACTTAGCAGCTCAAGATGGGAGTAGTCCAGGAAATTTTCTGCAGCTTTTTCCTTCTCCCTGGCTGAGAACACAAGTTAGTTTTTTTTCCTTAATGCTACAGAGAAGACACATTCTCCTTGAAGCACAATCTAGTGATGACAATTACAATAAGATAATCTTTTTACAAGCTACTCAGACACACAATGGATATTAGGCAGGATAGCTAAAGGAAACCTTCTCTCTGAGTTCCAGATGTTGGGAAAACATAGTTGGGAAACAACCATTATCTCCATGCTGGAACTGCTGGAAGCAGCACAGACAAAGGCGGCAAGCCTAAGCACGCTTACTTGGAAGTAACATGCATTCAACTCAGAGGGACTGACTTCCGCATGCACATGCATAAGAATGGAGCCTTAGGCAAGATACAAATTACTAATATATTTCTCTACTAGCCTTTTTTACCCGGCATTGCCTGGGCAACAAGTTACCCCAAGTCCGAACGTGGACTCAAACGGCATCGGGAGCGTCGCCATTCGTCTCGGCAACCCTGGACGCTACCGATTTGACACCGATTTCGGCCATTTTCACATGGGGCCCCCTGTGCACCCCCACCCCTGGGGGTGCTAGGAGGGTCTGACCCCCACAGTGTTTGTCCCCAGACCATAAAGCATACTGGTGTCAATCGCTCCAGGCGTTCCAGCGGGGCATGGCGGATGTTTTTTGTACCCCTTCTGGCCCCCACATCGAGGGGGGCCCAAACCTGGACTCCACCGCCGTTGGGAGCGTCACTGCTCTTCTCAGCGGCCCCAGAAATTATGGATCCGACACCGATTTTGGCTGTTTTCGACCATTTTCATGTGGTGCCTGCTGCATAGCCCCACCCCTGGGGGCGGTACCCCACCCCCCAGACCCCCACAGTGTTTGTCCCCAGGCCATCAGGCATCTGCATGCCGGGTTTGGTGGCAATCGGTCCAGGAGTTCGAGCGGGGTATGGCGGACGTCTTGTTTCAGACCCCTTCTTGCCCCCCATGCCGAGGGGGGGCGAAACCCGGACTCCAACGGTGTCGGGAGCGTCACCGCTAGTCTCGGCGACCCCAGAAACCACGGATCCGAAACCGATTTTGGCCGTTTTCGACCATTTTCATGTGGGGCCCCCTGCGTAACCCCCACCCCCGGGGGCGCTAGGGGCCCCCGACCCCTGTATTTTTTGTGGCCAGGCCGCAAGGCGTGCGCATGCCGAGTTTGGTGGTAATCGGTCCAGGCGTTCCAGCAGGGTATGCCAGATGTTTTGTTTTGCACCCCTTCTTGCCCCCCACGCCAAGGGGGGACTGAACCCGGACTCCCCCAGTGTCGGGAGTGTCACTGTTTGTGACACTACGGATTCGACGCCAATTTCTGCTGTTTGAGCATTTTCACGTGGGCCCCCTTGGGCCCCCACCCCGGGGTCCTAGGGGGGTCTGCCCCCCCCCAGTGTTTGTCGCCAGACTGGAAGGCATGCACGCATGCCAAGTTTGGCATCAATTGGTCCAGGCGTTCCAGGAGGGTATGGTGGACGGTTTGTTTTGTGCCCCTTCTCGCCCCCCAAGCTGAGGAGGGGCCGAACCCGGACTCCACCAGCGTTGGGAGCATCGCCGTTTGTCTCAGCGACCCCGGAAACGACGGATTCGACACCGATGTTGGCCGTTTGAGATCAAGTTTACGTTTCAACCCCCTGGGTTGAAGGGGGGTCCTAGGGGTGTGTGAGCCCCGCAGTGTTTGTCGCCAGGCTGCAAGGTGTACGCGTGCCAAGTTTCGTGTTGATCGGTCCAGGCGTTGTGGAGCCTATGCAGAACATACGTACGTACACACAAACATTCTCTTATATATATATAGACTAGCGTTTTGGTACCTGGCGTTGCCCGGGTACTTATTTATCCCAAGATTCTATTAGACACAAAAAGGAATGAATTGTACCAATCAGCTCAGCCAATCGTTCCAGGCGTTCCAGCAGGGCATGGCGGATGTTTTGTTTCGCACTCTTTCTTGCCCCCCAGGGCGAGACTCCAACCCTGCGTCTGCGTGCCAAGTTTGGTGTCCATTGGTCCAGGCGTTGCGGAGCCTATGCAGAACACACACACACGCACGCTCTTCTTTATATATCTAATGTGCAACGTGCTGACTGGAGTACGATCAGCAGCTTGTATAAACCCTTACCTACTTTATAACCAAAATCCAGAAGCAGAGCACTTGGGCTCGTTAATGAGAAATCGAGGCTGCTGTGGCTGTCCTTTTGCAACCCTCCCTGCTTTTCTGTGGGGCCTTCTTCCAACGAGGTGTGCAACTGGTCATGCCCAGAAGTTCATAAGATACAGTTGAGGAAGAAAATACACAATGAGAGCGGAATTGAATTTGCTTCTGAAAGTCCTCTCCAAAGTTATCTTCCCTACATTTCCACGCTCAGCGTTCTCCTCTTATTTTCTGAATGCTCAAATCTTTGAATTAACTCACTGACATGTTTTTGACATTAAAAATAAAAACATTTTTATACCAGCCTTCCTCCAAGGAGCTCAGGGTGGGGTACTTAGCTTCTCACCCTTCATTTTATTTTCATAATAACTCAAACACCTGGGAGTAAGTCCCACTTAACCCACCACCACTGAGCTGGTGTACAGTCTTATGACTGGGCTCTGAGTGAGCTTCTTTCCTACTGAAATCTCCAGGAACGCCTGACCTGCCATTTGAGAGCCAGCTGCTTGCTTGGCCTCCTAACTGCAACAGGACAAAATCTGGACTTGAGAGGGGTCCTCTGAAGAGAGTGGGATGTGTCATTAAGGGTTCCGGGTGAGGAAGCCGAGTGCAGGGTAGTCCGACACAGGAAGTGAGAACAGACCAGAACTAACGGGAAGCCTGAGAAAGAGCACAACAAGAGGAGAAATGCAGGAGGAGTCTTCTGACTGCTCAGACTGATGAACAAAGAATGACCTAGAAAGGAGACACAGTGGGAGCGCCAATCACAATAGGGGTCAAGGCAGTGGATAAGCTAATCCTCGCCCAGGAGGATGCATCTTACACCTCTGTTGTCCTACATACTTTTATTATAAACAAGGGATGCATTCTGCAGGATCTCTGCAGAAAACAATGTTTTCTCCAAGCCCCTGCCATTTTTTAAACTGGAGACACTAAGGGCTGAACCTGGATATGGAAAGCCAGATCAGAGTTCCCCAAACTTCTCTACTCCTCTGCTTTCTGGGAGAGAAGGAACAGTCCTCTGCAACGGGCAAGAGGCAATGTGTGTGTCTTACTCTGGCAACCTTCATATGAATGCTGTTCAAAAACAGGGGCATTTCCTTTTTTTAAATGGAGGATTATGCACACCTCCTGTTATTTGTTACTAGCTTTTTTTACCCGGCGTTGCCCAGGCAACAAATTATCCCAAGTCCAAACGTGGACTCAAATGGCATTGGGAGCGACCCCAGACACTACGGATTTGTCACCGATTTCGGCAGTTTTCGACCATTTTCACAGGGGGCCCCCTGCGCACCTTCACCCCTGGGGGCGCTGGGGGGGGCGTCTGACCCCCACAGTGTTTGTCCCCAGACCATTAAGCATACGGGTGTCAATCGCTCCAGGCGTTCCAGCGGGGCATAGCGGATGTTTTGTTTCGTACCCTTTCTCGCCCCCACGTTGAAGGGTGGCAAAACCTGGACGCCAACAGTGTCGGGAGCGTCACCGCTTATCTCGGCGGCCCCAGAAACCATGGATCCGAAACCGATTTTGGCCGTTTTTGACCATTTTCACGTGGGGGCCCCTGTGTACCCCCACCCCCAGGGCGGTAGGGGGCCCTGACCCCCGCAGTGTTTGTCACCAGGCCGTCAGGCATTCGCATGCCGAGTTTGGTGCCACTCAGTCCAGGCGTTCCAGCGGGGCATGTCGGACATTTTGTTTCGCACCCCTTCTCACCCCCCACGCCGAGGGGGAGCTGAACCCGTTTGTCTCGGCGACCCCGGAAACTACGGATTTGACGCCAATTTCTGCTGTTTTCCAGCATTTTCACGTAGGCCCTCCAAGACCCCCACCCCCGGGGTCCTAGGGGGTCTGACCCCCCCTCCAGTGTTTGTTGCCAGACTGGAAGGCACACGCATGCCAAGTTTGGCGTCAATCGGTCCAGGAGGGCATGGTGGATGGTTTGTTTTGCACCCCTTCTCGCCGCCCCACGCCGAAGGGGGCCCGAACCCAGAGTCCAACGGTGTCGGGGGCGTCGCCGCTTGTCTCGGCAACCCTGGAAACGACGGATTCGACACTGATGTCGGCCGTTTGAGATCATGTTGACGTTTCACCCCCCTGCACCCCCACCCCCGGGGGTCCTAGGAGGGTCTGACCCCCCCCGCAGTGTTTGTCGCCAGACTGCAAGGTGTCTGCATGCCAAGTTTGGTGTCAATCAGTCCAGGCGTTGTGGAGCCTATGTGGAACATACGTACACACATACACATGTACACATTATCTATCTATCTATCTATCTATCTATCTATCTATCTATCTATCTATCTAT
>JAJKFI010000083.1:5335543-5347829 GCA_029204185.1 Lerista edwardsae
TATCTATCTATCTATCTATCTATCTATCTATCTATCTATCTATCTATAGGTTAGAAGTAAACTGCAATCAGTGTATATGAAGCTTTAGAGCACGTATGTCAAATTGTGGGTTGAATAGCACTCACGGTGCCTGCTGAGAGCTGGAAGTGACATCATTAAGCAGAAGATGGCCAGAAATAAGCACAGATACACATTAGCCACAAATGACAGAAAAGTGCAAATCTTGGTCATGTTTTCAAGCTATGGAAGAGCTCAAATATCACGCAGGCCACCTTTTCAGCAGTGCCACTTCTGCCGCAATGTCACTTTGCAGCTTAGCAGAGCACAGGTACTCAGCACAGTGTTGCCTCAGTAGCAGCAGCACTACTGAAAGGGCAGCCTGCGTGACAATTGGACTTTCCTAGCCCCTTAGCAGAATCTCCCTCTCATCCCCTTCTTGGTCTGCCTGTTCCCCTGTAGCGTTCCTCACCTTCCGGGACTTCATTCTGTCTCTCCTTCCCAGTGCCTCGGCAAAGGCAGCACTGCTGAGAGCCCAATTATAATGCGGGGGGGGGGGATAAATTCCAAAGGAAAATGCTGGCATCTCCCACTTACCCTGCACACATGATCATTTCTGCTGGATTAGCTACCTCTTATATACCATAGCTTTACCCTACTTTTGCGCTTGCAATTTAACTAGATAAGGAATGAGAAAAGGGTGAACAAATGAACCTGCCTCACCACTTTGTCAAACGATGGGTCCACCTAGCCCACAATCATTCACTCTGTTGCTCTCCACAGTAGGTAGAAAGATCTTTTCCCAGCATCAGCCAGCCAGCTCTTTTCACCAGAGAGGCACTAAATTATAGGTCCATGGTATGATGAGTTGTCATTTCAGCTACATGGGTTGCCTGTTTGTTTCCATTCAAGATGGGGGTGGTTTTCTTGAAGGCTATGAAGGGTGCAGACTTCAAGCGAGTCTGTTCGACCCATTGGCTTTCTCAGGGAGGCCCCTCTTGCAGCTACCACTATCCTCTAGGGCAGTGGTTTTCAAACTTTTTAGCACCAGGACCCACTTTTTAGAATGACA
Organism: Lerista edwardsae; assembly: GCA_029204185.1. Classification (NCBI taxonomy): domain Eukaryota; kingdom Metazoa; phylum Chordata; class Lepidosauria; order Squamata; family Scincidae; genus Lerista; species Lerista edwardsae. The sequence goes on from JAJKFI010000083.1 coordinate 5,336,613, forward strand.
ATCTGTCTGGGACCCACTGAAAGTGATGTCATGCCAGAAGTGCCATCATTGTGATGCCAGAGCCTGCTGCTTTCCTGAGAATGCAGCAAGGAGTTGGGTTATTTCTCACCCATTTTCCAATAGCAAAGTAAACCAGAAAGAAAAAAGCCTATTAACAACCTAACCGTAACCTTGACTCAAGCACAACCACCACGCAACCCCACCCATATCCATCTTCCCATATTTTCAATATGGCTGCTTTAGGCACTTTGCAACTCATCTGAAAATGGCTTGCAACCCATTGGTGGGTCCCGGCCCACAATTTGGGAACCACTGCTCTTATCTAGGGCTTGGCTGCTGATAACCTTTTCTGTGGTGGTCCCTACAGTGCAGAACTCCCTTCTCCAATGAGGTTCCATTGAAGGCTTCCCTGCTGGTATTTTAATGCAAATTTAAAAACTTGGCTGGTTTGATAGCTTATGCTAGTTCCTTGCAAATTCCTCTGCTGCATTTGTGTCCCTTGTTTGCCCTGCTAATTTATCACTGCATTTGGCTATTTTTCTGCTGTTTTAAATTGATTGTTGTAAGCAGCCTTGACTCCTCTGCAGAGCAAGGCGGGACATAATTTAAATAAATGTAGTCCAGTATCATCTAACCCGAGCAGCAACTGCTCTCCAGAATCTCACACAGGGATTCCTCAATCATGCTGCTTGAGATCCTTTTAAATGGAGATGCCTGGGGCCTTCTGCAGATAAAGCGCATGCTCTGCAATGGAAAAACATCTCCTTCCCTTGGTCAATTCCTTTAACACATGCTCACAGGCAGAACCTGAATTCTAGGGTGCATAAATACACCAGGATGTATAGAGACAGTTGTATAGACCTGGAAGATCCAGGTTCAAATACCGGCTCAGCCACAAATCTTCCTGGGTGACCTTGGCCCTGCCACTACCTCTCAACCTAACCTACCTCACAGGGTTATTGTGAGGTCACAAGGAGGGAACTGTGTACACCACCCTGAGCTCCGTGGAGGAAGGGTGGGTATAAAATGTGAAAAACAAATTAATACCCCCACGGCTACTTTCTATAAGAAAGGGCAACCTCCTCTTCGTATCCTGCCGCATCATGGACCATTGTGCAGTAGGGCATGGTGTTTGTAGCCATAAAGAGGAGTGGGCATGAGTAAGCAGCCCAAGCCGCTGAACTGTTGCTGCTCTGCAGTGCTCTCTCTCCAGCTAGATGTCATAGTGACATCTAGTGGCAAACTGTTAGCATATCATTGGAAGCTCTGCAGACTTTTCCATGGCATAAGACAGAGGAGCAAGGTGAAAGTGTGATGATCTCAGAATTTAGATAAGTCACCCCTTAGTATGGGCATTTCCAAACAATAACATGATTTGAATAGATCCCCCCCACCCCAAATCGTTAACAAATCATTTAAAAGCAAAACATGTTAAAGTAATGCAGGAAGATGCCTAGAAGGCCTATGACAATGAGAAACACCTGCACGACTACAGCTGTACCCTTTATCCAATTGAATTTTGACAAATGGAGAATATGGGCATTTATACAATCAGTGAGCCCCCAATCTGGCTCTGGCCGCAGGCTGCCCTCAGAAACAGAGTGAGGGGGGAGAGTCTAATACAGCCACTTACTACCACCATTGTTGATGGCATTTCGGGTCCGGGGAATTTGCTCATATTCAGCAGAAAAGCCTGGGAGACCTGGACTCCAAACAGGATCCTGGCTGCCACCACTCTGTTTCATCCCCTCCCCACCTTTGTGCTGGCCGCCCCATCACTACCCACCCCCCCGCTATTTCGCCTTTCCCCTCTTCTTTTGGGGAGGGACCCAGAAGACACTTTGTACCCCCTGATAAAATTCCTCTCGGAGTCGAGAAAGTGAGCACAACCCACTGAGTTTTAGGAACGTTTGTCCTGACAAAGTCCCAGCGCCAAAGACTTCTTTTCCTGGGCTTTATGTTATGCTTGTGTCAAGTGAGCTGTTGACGTTGCTGCTGCTTCGTAGACCGACAGGGCAACATGAGGAGGAGAAGGGGCCGGGCAAGATCCACGGGGCCTGGGCCTCCAGGGGTGCTGGACCAAGGGCAAATTACATAGTACAAAAAAAAAATGTATTTAGGGTTGCATTTCCTCAACAGTTTTAATCCACTTTCAATAGACTTCTATTGCCCCAGTGCATTCTGGAGACTGTAGTTTGTTCAGCTCCAAGAGTTCTTTGACTCCTTAATAAACCACAGCGCTCTCAGAAAGCATTGGGGGAATCGAAGTGCACTGAAAGTGATTAAAGCTGTAGCGGAAATGCAGCCCAGGTCTTTTTCATAAGCACCAACTTGTATTAATACAATTCTGGATTTTCAGAAGGCGTTTGCCACAGTCCCCCACCAAAGGCTGCTGAAGAAACTTCACAGTCAGGGAATAAGAGGGCAGGTCCTCTTATGGACTCAGAATTGGTCGAGGGCCAGGAAACAGGGAGTGGGGGGTCAACAGGCAATTTTCACCATGGAGAAAGGTGAAAAGCGGAGTGCCCCAGGGATCTGTCTTGGGGCCCGTGCTTTTCAACTTGTTCATAAATGACCTGGAGAGAGGGATAAGCAGCGAGGTGGCCAAGTTTGCGGATGACACAAAACTTTTCCGAGTGGTAAAGACCAGAAGGGATTGTGAAGAGCTCCAGAAGGATCTCTCCATGTTGGGGGAATGGGCAGCAAAATGGCAGATGCGTTTCAACGTAGACAAGTGTAAAGTGATGCACATTGGGGCAAAAAACCAAAACTCCACCTATGGGTTTTAGCTATCTGTGACAGCTCAGGAGAGAGATCTTGGGGTGCTGGTGGACAATTCAATGAAGGTATTGACCCAGTGTGCGGCAGCAATTAAGAAGGCCAATTCCACGCTTGGGGTCATTAAAAAAGGGGTTGAGAATAAAACAGCCAATATTATCATGCCATTATACAAATCGATGGTAAGGCCACACCCAGAGGCGTTTCTACAGGGATGGCAAAGCTCTATGTTTTGCAAGAAGCCTTACCCTGTCATGTAAATCCCGCCTCTCCCTTGCTGCTGTAGCCAGTAAGCAACGCAAAGATAGGCTAAAACAGTGCAGGAGAGGAGTGATTTCCACTGCAAGGTAAGGCTTCTTGCAAAACTTAGAGCTTTGCCATCCCTGTAGAAACGCCACTGGCCACACCCAGAATATTGTGTACAGTTCTGGTCACCGCATCTCAAAAAGGACATAGTGGAGCTGGAAAAGGTGCAGAAGAGAGCGACGAAAATGATTATGGGGCTGGGGCACCTCCCTTATGAAGAAAGACTGCAGTGTTTAGGGCTCTTCAGCCTAGAAAAAAAGCGCCTGAGGGGGGACATGATTGAGACATAGAAAATTATGCATGGCAGGGATAGAGTCGATAGAAGGATGTACTTTTCCCTCTCCCAAAACACCAGAACCAGGGAACATCCACTAAAACTGAGGGTTGGGAGAGTTAGAACAGATAAAAAGTAGTTCTTTTTTACCCAGCAGGTAGTTAATCTGTGGAACTCTTTGCCACAGGAGGTGGTGGTGGCATCTGGTCTAGAAGCCTTTAAGAGGGGATTGGACGGATTTCTGAAAGAAAAGTCCATCGTGGGCTATAAGCAATGATGGGTTGTAATCTCCTTGCATTAGTAGTAGGCTACTTCAGAGTACCAGATGCAAGGGAGTGGCAACAGGATGCAAGCATCTTGTTGTCTCATGCCTCCCTGGGGCACCTGGTGGGGCCGCTGTGAGATCCAGGAAGCTGGACTAGATGGGCCTTTGGCCTGATCCAGCAGGGCTCTTCTTATGTTCTTATGAAAGTGACACTTGTATCTTCTGACCGGAACTACTAGGCCCCAGTAACAGGTCATCCAGGTCAATTCCCAGAGTTCCCAGCCCCCAAGCCCCACCCTTAATGTGTGTCCAGAGCACATGGTATTGGATCAAGTCTACATATGTTTTGGCATTGTTCGAAGGCAAAATTTACAGCCTGGAGCACAGAAGATATAAGGAAAAAGGTAAAATCAAAAAGAGGCCAGGTAAGTTCATTTCACATGGGCTTTGTGTCAAAAATCATCACATAGTAATGAGGGAAGATAGTGAAAGCCAGTTCTTAGATGCACAGGTGTTATTAGCAACAGCAAATGAGGACTTTGCTGAGATAGAAGAAACCCAGTAGCACTACTTGAAGTAAGGAAATTATCCCATTCTGATAAATGTTTTCATTTACTGCTGTTTCAATTTTGCTCATGCTAAGTTAAAATAGTCAATAGTTTTAAAAATGAAGTAACATCTGGTCTGTAGGAAAATTTAGGAAGGGGGGCCCAATCAGGATCCTGCCCCGGGCCCACCGCCTGCTCTCAGTGGCCATGGAGAAGCAGCACACGGCTTCACCTTATGGCAACGTAACCTTCCTGGGCTCTGTGTTGGTATAACACAAATCAAGTCAAGAGTAGAAACAGTCTGTAAGTCACCACTCACTTGAAACTGCTGCTATGTATATATTTAATTTGCTTTTAAACACATACCCGTACTCAGTTTGGTTTCTGCTTCCATTCAGAGGATGCATTCTGGACAGAACCGCAGAGGGTACTTATTCTGTCTGGGAGTCAGAACAAAAATCTTCACGACTTAGTTCAGTCTCCTAGGGGCTCACTTCTTTCAGAAGCCAAGTCAGCGGTAATCTTCCACAGCTCCTGTTAAGCGGAGACAAACTGATTTAGACCTTTTTAGCATCAGCAGAATTCTCATCAGAACAGACCATTTACACAGTGAGCATTCCCACAATTTGGGGCTCTGTAATGAATGCATGAATGAACTGAAGCTCCTTTCAATTTCACGTTACCGTGGGGGCTTTATGCTTTTGAGTTAAAACACAAAGAGCTTAATCGACCTAATCCTACGAGATCAAGAGACATTTGACTTCTTAGTATAGCAAACTGATTCAAAGGAACAGCCCTATCACTGGCACACAGACATCACGAGCAGTGGTGTCAGCCTACCGGTTCGCTGGGCGGAGTTTTCGTGGTCGCTGGGCGGGTTTCCACGGTGATCGGCAGCGTGCTCGCTGCGTCCCGTTGCATAATGGCGAAAGCCCGCCCGTAGGCTGACACCACTGATCACGAGTAGTAACCATGGATAGACTTGTCCTGCTCCCTATTAAAATCACCTATTGTTGCAGTGGATTCCACGTATTATTTATGGGTCGTGTGAAGTACTATTTCCTTTTGCCTACCAATTTCTTTCAGAGCGCAATCCTATACACATGTTGCACTGGCACTAGGCTCTTGCGCCGGCCGAACGCTGTTGCAAACCTGCTGTCAAGCACGCCTGCACTATGGCGCTAGACCAGCACACGCAGCAGTGCCGGTGCTCGGGTGCTGCTGTGACTGTCGGCAGCGCTGGCCATGCGCCAGTCAAGTGTCGGCGTCACTCAGTCAGCACAGGGCCTCCATGAGGGCATTTCCGGGCGGCACAGTGGGCGGAAACGGGGGTTGTAACGCAGGACGGCCATAGTGCCGTATCCTAAAGCCCGTCCCCGGCCAGGGCAGCCCCAATTCGGGACGCTCCTGTCCACATTCCTTTGAGCCTGCAAAACAGCAGGCGCAGATCCAAGCAGGCCCATAGGGGCGACCAGGGCTTACGCGGGTGCAAGGGGAAAACCTCCCCTTGTCTTGCACGTTGCTGCCGCCGCATCCTAATAGGCTTTAGGATACAGCCCTGTTATGTTGGCCTTACTTAGGATTGCGCTGCCTGGCTGCAATCCTATATACACTTTCTCTGGGAGTAAGCCCCATTGAAGACAATCAGACTTACTTCTGAGTAGAGAGGCACAGGATTGAGTTAAGGCCGTGGTTCCCAAACTATGGGATGTGACCCGACCCAATTTTTAGTGGTTTGTGAAACTGTCAGGGCAAATTAGGCTATGTGCATCAAGGGTTAAACAAGCTGCTATTTGGGGGTGGGGGAGCACGACTGCCCAGTCACCATCGTAGCCCAGTCACCTTTACAGCCGTATCCCTTGACATTTATAGATCAGGCAGCAGCCTCTAAGGCACCTGTTTTCACCCAGTGTGCCATGAAAGATCCGTGGGAGTTTGGGGAAAGGTCATTTATTAGTAAGGCCAGTGGGGAGTTTGAGGATGGGGTGCCTGGTTAGTGTGCCTAAACGGATAGTGTGCCTTGACAATTTTAGCACCTTGTCAGTGTGCGATGAGATGAAAAAGATTGAAAATTGCTGCTCAAGGGCCTCTAAGAAGTTTGGGAACCACTGAAATAAGGGGAACACTGAAATAAGGGGAACAAGCACTTCGTATAAAGTGATTTTCAACCTGTGCTACTCTATTTTGAGAGGTACGCAGTAATATAAGTGGTTCAATTCTGATTCACTGCACGGATTTAATGGCGATCTAATCAGAGAGCAATTAAGCCTGACATACAGCAGCACCTACCAACTGCTCAACACGCTCATAAACAATGTGCTGGGGAAAGGTGAGCTGAACAGGCTCTGCGGTGTATCTCCTCTTGCCATCTGTGACATCCACCAGCTCATTCAGGGCTTTTCGAAAGTGGCAGTATGCTTCACATGCAACATCCATGTGCCTTAAGGTGAAGTTGAGCCTAGTAAAGAGACGCCCATTTAAAAACTCTCCAAACATAACTGCAAGGCTTATCTCTGTTTTAAAAAATAAAACACCAGGGAAGCAACTGCCTTTCCTTAGCGTGGCAGCAGATGAACAGCTCCTTATCTTCAGTAGCTTGACAGCAAATGCTTCTCTGTACTGGAGTACAAATCTGACCGGGACAAAACAATCCTCTAACAGTTACAGGTTGGGCTGCCAAAAGGAGGCAGTGCTATAGGCTGTTTTTCACTGAGATGCTGCAGCCCTATGCACAGAAGCAGAGTCGTAACTAGAGTACAGCCTGAGGGGCACCTGCCGGGGGTGCTATGCCAAGCAGGGGCTCAAGACTGGCCCAGGCTCCACCCTAGTTACTGGTAGCTTTGCACTCCTTGTTCCTTCTCCCACGGAGGCTGGAAACTGCCGCAGCGAGCACCCCCAACTCTGGGGAGAACCCAGAAGTGACCACAAGCGGTGCAAATCAGTCTCTTCCGGGTTCTCCTTGGAGGAAGTAGCTCTGGCAGCTTCATGTGCCCCATTCCTTTGGAGACTCCCAGTCGCCACAGGAGAAGAAACGGGGTGAGTGAAGCTGCTACAGCAAGTGCCCCATCCTCCAGGGAGAACTAATGGGATGTCATGATGTCAATGTCCTGGGTGCCAGAGCAGTGCATTATGGCTTTGCAGGGAAGACTTTACTTGTGGATTGCTTAACTGTTTACACCGGATTGTTGTATGAACCTTTTATAACCCTTTTGAATCTAGATATTTTGTGCTGGAAGAGCCTGTGAAATTCTTATGAAACAAACAGCCTGCCGGCTCCCAGCTTGAAAACAATCCTAAGCATTTGCAATGATCAAGAAGGAGGAATAGCACTTGGTATAGTTTCTAGTTAAGAGTTCAAGGTGTAGCTCACCTCTTTTCGATTGACAAGTATACAGTGCAGGGGTTCTTCAAGTTGTGGGTGATTTGGCGCAGTGTTTTGAAGAAGGCAGCTGTTAAATAGTCATCATAAAACACTGCAATAGGAGAAAAAAATGGTTACAAGGAGACTAACAATTGGGCTTTTGGGTCCATGAATGCACAAACATTTACAGCACCATCCAAAGGCGCCCGTCGCGCCAACGCTACATCATAGTGTCGGTGCGACATTGGTAGAGCTGATGTGAGGGCACTGAGCAGCACCCCTGCATCGACACTACCGCAACAGGACCATCGCTGCAAACAGTGCCAGTCCTGTTGCGCCTGCTCCGAGTCTCCCTCGTGTCAGCCAATGCCAGCCAGCGCAAGGCTCCATGTTGGGGTGGGCATGGGATTGGTGGGGGGAGGGAGGCTCTGGGCGGGAGGAGGGCAGGATGTGGGTGGGTTACATAAGGCCAAATCTTAAGCCCGTCCAGGAGGCCGTGTTTAGCCTCCCCTATGGTAAGGGCGCAAACATGCCCTTGCCACAGGGAGGCTCCAGCCTCCCCAACCCAGCATAGGATATGGCGCTGGCCGGCTGGCCTCACCATTCCAACGCTGGGTAGGATTGTGCCCTTAATTTCTGAATGCGATTTAAAACATACTTAAAACATGTGAGTTTTTAAAATGTTATACATCTTGTCTCTGTCAGGATAGGATGGGCTACACTTCAAAGTAAATAACAATGTAATAGCAATACTTCACATCTATATAGCACTTTGGAGTCCTGAAGCAGTTCACATTTATTAGCTCAGTAATCTTTATGACACAGCAGAGAGTTAGGCCAGCATCTTATCACCATATCACAGATGGTGCTTGTAATTCACAAGTTCATATGCCCTATAACCAGCCCAGGGCCCATATGAGCTGTGAACTTTCAGCAGAGTGTGTCCTTAAGCACTTACAAGCCAAGGCAACAAGGCACACAGCCTCTGCTACCAGCCAAGGACCACAGCTAAGAGTTACAGCCTCAAACAGAGGAATGAACAGACTCTTAAATCTTAAGAAGTCCACAGGCTAAACTAGCCCCAGCTGCAGGGATCTATCCCAAGTTATAAACTTAACTTTGGTAAGCATGCCAAAGCAGGAAAACTGAATTTAGTATGGTTCCCAGTAATCACAAAGTCTATAGCTTAACTATAATTTATTAAAAACAACAAGTATTACAAAACTAGGAAAGGCTTAAAAGAACTAACAGAGACTTTAACTAAGATACACCTTAAAGTAAGAGAAACAACTAGCTGCCTAACACTAGACTAGGCCCCAATACCTACAAGGTGGTTAGCCTTGCTGGTTCACCTTGCTCTCAAGTCCAAGCAGGCAGCTGGTCCAGGCTGGGGCATCTTGGACTGACGTGGAGAAGGTGATCTGAAGGTTTGATGGTGTCTTCATGGTCTGTGTGCTGATCTGAGGGTCTGATGTGCGTCTGTACCCCCAAAACAAAATCTTTACACCTCTCTGGCACAATCAATTATCCAATCAGGATAAAGGTTGGCCATCTCCTGATGGAACGTTCAGAGGTCAAAGAATGGTCAGAAAAGGTTATGTACGCATAACACTGAACCTAAGTGATGGGTCTCAGCTGTGCAGAATCTTCCTGATTGCAGCACTAGCTGGATGGAACCTTCCTGATAAGATTTGTTCTTCCTGACCCCAGCTATCACCTCATACCTTTCTGCAGAAACAAAGCGGATAGAAAATTACACTGCCTGATTACATCAGGAAGTGAGCTGATTACCACCAGCTGATATTTTAGCAGCTTCAGCTCTTTCCCACAAAATGAAATCATGTTGACAAAATGGAGTCAAACCATGGCCTAGTCTTTTGCTCTTTACAGTGCTGAGGCTGCAAGAACAATGGCTTGCCTGAGGACACCCACAGAGTTCATGGCCAGGGTGAGATCCGAACTAGGGATTTGTTTGTTCAAAAAACGCAATTCATTTTATGCAAAATTAACATACAGAACTCTTAGCATCAAGAGATCGCAACTTCACGCAACATTACATTATTTTAACCATAAATCAACTGCATGTCTTAATAAGTGGTTAAATACAGGTACGTGCTGCTTAGCAAAGAGGATATGTTCTGAAAAGCTTGTTGTTAGGCGCACGTGTCATTGCCTGCACTATCACTAATGACAGCCAGATTACGTCCTAGAATGCCTTGCAGCAGCCCTATAACACCCCAGAATGCATTGTGGGAAAGCAGGAAGAAGGCAGCCAGCTGGCAAAAGTGCAAACCGAAAATACACAAACTGCTGATAGCCAGTTCAGCCAACATGGAATGAGGTAAGGAAACTGTGTTTGGTGGAAGTATCATTGTATATGTAGTCGATCGTTTGTCAAAACATTGCTATGTGGCGCATACCTGTAATCAACTACTAATTTCACCATCCTTGCACAACACTGCTTCTGCCTTTCCTATCTTGAGTGTAGGATTGAGCTGTCAGATGGCCCCAACAGGCTTGTTCAAAACACACAGAGAGAATGAGCTGTAAGGCAAGCACTGAACCCCTGGGTCTTCTGTAAGATATCCAGCTGAATTTTCTTACCATCAGCAGCTACTATCACAGTGGTGAGGTTGTGCAGCTCAGCAATCTCTTTTTCAGACCAACAGTAGGCATTATCAGGATCTACAGCAAAACAATGCAAATAGAACTGTATATGGTACCCAACAGATGGCAGCCTCAGTGCTAAAAGCATTGGACAGGCAAACAGTTGAACACAGGTGCTGTATCTGCATCCCTTCTGATAGGGTCTCCTCACAGGGGCCTCTCTAATTCTCCGTTTTAAAAACATACCCCTCCAAGTCATAGCAGAAGAACTTCACAGCCATCAACCACAACAGTTCTGAACACAGGGATCAGTTCTTCTAAGTCTGGTCTGAGCACCTCTTCCCAAACCATTTATCTCAGCCAAACAACTATTAATCATTGTTTAAGCATCAATTCTTTCTACTTTATATTTTGTACTTGGGCATTATGGTCCATCTTCATGTTAAATGCAACAGTTCTGTCTGGGATTTTCTCTTTTCTTTTTACATAGAAGCCCAAACAGATACTTACCGGTACAGAACTCATCTTCTAGCCAGTCCAGCACTCTGACATGAATTGTACTTCCTAAAAACCAGTAAGTTGTAGAAAGGACAAATTAACAAGCTGCAAATGCTTTTTAAAGTTCTACAAAGATGAGTTTCATTTCCAAGGGATGAAATGAAATGAACCAGATTGTAAATAGCATCTCTGGCAAGAGTGTTACTGAATACTAATTAGGACACTGAAGGCATTCTTCTTCTGTTGAGATAAAACACAAGAGAAACTTTGCCAGAAGTCTAATCTAAAAACTGGGAAAAAGCAGACCATAGAAGTCACGGCATAGCTTCTCTGTACACTGCAGTCCCGCAAGACTGTTGCTAACTCTTTGTTAAGAACTCAGTGCCCACTCATAGAACTACAATTTCCCAAGATTAACAAAATGTATTAAGTCACCATTTTAGATGCAAGGTCCAAGGTGGCTGATAAAAAGAAAATTTAAATGCACAATTTGCACATGAGATTAAGTGAACCGGATAAAGTATCATTCTCTCAGAGAGAGAGAGAGAGAGAGAGAGAGAGAGAGAGAGAGAGAGAGAGA
>JAJKFI010000083.1:5347839-5359701 GCA_029204185.1 Lerista edwardsae
AGAGAGAGAGAGAGAGAGAGAGAGAGAGAGAGAGAGAGAGAGAGAGAGAGGGGATTGGTTCTTCATCTCTAGGGACAGGGGGCCATAACTCACTAGCAGAGCATGTGCTTTGTATATACAAGTCATTTGCAGCTGAAAGGACCAGAACAGGTGGTGGTAATGACCCCAGAGAGCTGCTCCTAGTTCGATTAGGAACAAAAGGCTTGATGGACAAATGAACTGAAACAATATCAAGCAGCTTCATACAGTTTGATTGATTGTCCAACTGATTTTTTGGGATCAGATAAGCTTATAAAAAACCCAAAACCCTTTTACCTGCTGGTCCAGTGTGGTGCTTGTTTAATGCTACATTTCGTTCACACATGTCCAGAAGATCTTCACCAATATCTTTAAAACATTTAAGAAGTTGGTATTTGTCACACTTTGAGACATGGCCAACCAGTCCTATACCCTCCCCAATGAAGTGGAGCAAAACCAAGAGAAGTTTCCATTCTTCTCTTAAGTATCTCCAGCCTTTGACACATCACCTTGACAAGCTGCCCTTCTGAGCTTAAAAATAAATAAACCCCAAAGCAAAAGGAAACTGTGTTAAACCGATACCTGTGCAATAAACGGTCTTGGCAGCCTTTGCCACAATAATACTGACAATCCCAGTGCCTCCCCCAAGCTCCAGCACTACGTGATCCTTGAACAAATCTGGGCTTGAAAGGATGTAGTCCGCGAGCAGGAAGGCTCCTCTCCAGACCTTCAAAACAGGAGGCCAGTGGTAAGGGTGTGCCGATAGCAAAATAGAAAGAGGTGGGGGCAAAACAAAAGCTACTCACCTGCTTGCCGACATCTTCTAAAGGGGTTGCCATTGTATGTTCTGGAAAAGCAAAATGAGTTAATGACACACTTATTCAATGGCAGCAAATCTTTCTGGGAGCTCATACAGATTTTTGTTGTCACCAAAAGAGGCTACAAGATGGGGAAGGGGTATTTGGGGTCAGGATGCCAGCCAAACACAAGCAGCGCTTTACCATGGCTCTTGTGCCAGCCAAACCTTGCTCGCCGGCACAGTTAGGCCAGCAAAGTTTGGTTGGCACAAGGGCCACCAAGGCGCGTTTGAAACACTCTTGGAGTCAGGGAGGATGGTGCATGTCTGTGCCTAACTGTGCCAGTCAGGTTAGCATTGTGCACTTAATTCTGTGCATTTTTGCAACCCATCACATGAAATCAGGGGTGGATTTTTCCACTAGTGGTGCTGTGTCAGCACTTAAAGTTGTGGTTTTCGGAATACTTTGGATTTCTGAATACTGGGTAAGGGATGCCCAATCTTTACCTACAATGATATCAGGATCATGGTATGAAATTGTTTTATACTGTAGCGGCAAATACTTTTGTTACTGACCTATTTTAATAATAGAAGTATTCATGTCTCCTTGTTCTTCCTCTTCCAAGACATCACCACCTTTTGTCAAAATGATGGGACACACCTTGTTCCGTGAGCAATACTCAGTCTCTGCTTCAGGCAACGGGGGCTTCCGGACAACTTCCAGGTCTCCATCTTCATCCAGCAAATCTGTGATTTCTTTCAGGGCACTTTTGTTTGGAGTATCTTGGTCGTCAGCACTGTCCTCTGCATTTAATCTCTCTTCATATTTGTCCTGGCATCCCATGTTTTCCCTTTGACAGTCTTTCTCCTTCTCAGACTTCAAATGGTTTTTGTCCAAAAGGAGTCTGAAGTGTGAGAGAAAGACTAAGAGGAAACAATCTGAGGTCACACAGTGTCATCTAATAAACAGAATCACAGTCTATCATTCGTTTTACAAAACCACAATGGATAAATGCTGGACTCGCATATTTATACTTAAATATAATAAAACCTTATCTAGAGCTTTCTGCAGTCCCCCTTTGCCTATTCAATAAGCCTCAACTTAGGATGTTTCTTCTCTATGTGCCTCAATTCAGTATTATGAATGTATGATACAAGATGCCTCTGCTAAATTATTCTCTCTCTCCCTTCCATTGCTATGACCACCCTGTCACTCAAATCCCTGCCCTGGCTGCCTATCACGCTTTCCAAACAATGTCAAGGTTCTAGTCCATCTCATTCCAATGAAGCAACCGACAGGCAGTCACATTTCAAGTTAAAGCCTTGCCGTTAATAGTCTTCCAGGCCCCATTAAATTCAATAAATGCACCTAATGGGTGAACATTCCAACTTGGAGCCAAGAGCTGAACACAACAATGGATGTCCACTGTGGGATTGGGGCCATTTTCCAAAGAGAGGGAAAGGTTTGCCATTTTAGTATCTCATCTCCTGTTTCTACACAAGATTACCTGCTCTCCTCCCTCTTCCATCTCTGGGCCTTCTGTCCCATTGCTCCCTCTGCGTGAAACAGTCTCATTTTCTACATGCCAAGTCCCTTCCTTCAAATCTACCTTACTTATGTGGCAAAGCTCGCCTTTGTTTTGTTTTTAAATAATTTTTCTTAGGTAATTATACAACAAGCTACACAGTACAACTTGTTTACCCTGAGTGAGCCAAAAGGAAATAAAAACCAACACAAAGATGATGGAGAACAGTCTGTGATCCAGGTTCGTCTGTGCAAATTGTCCTAACAGCTTGGCAGGTGGCTTTTCTTATATTTCTCTACCCTCCATCTGCCTCCATTTCCACTGCCAAGTGTCCCTCTCATGCTCACTACATGCCAACTTCCCACTCCCCTCACACTATCTTATGCATTTTATTACATTGGTATACCATCCTTCTGACAAGGAACTCAGAACATAGGCTACGCTGAAAAAGGAACTGCTTAGGGTCACTGATGGGGGATTTGTGACTAGGTGAGGACTTGAACTCAAGCTTCAGTGGTGCTAGTGTGGGGTATTAATTGCACCAGACTCTGGGCAGCAATTAGTTTTATGAAAGGGCCACTCTCAGGACACAATCCTAACCTGGAGTTAGGCCAGCACAGTTAGGCCAGCAAAGTTTGGCTGGTACAAGGGCCACCATAAAGCACGTTTAGACCACTCTCAGACTCAGGGATGATGGTCATGTCTGTGTGCTGGCTTCTCTGACTCCAAGAGTGGTCCAAGCATACTTTACAGTGTCCCTTATGCCGGTCAAACTTTGCTGGCCTATCTCTAGAGATTGAGGCTAAGTGGAGGCCTCAACTCCCATCCCCTTCATTTGCCTCTGGGTGGACCAGATCTGGCTGCGAGGCTCACAGATGCTAATCCTAGTATAAACCTTCTGTTGTAATCCTGCTATAAATGTTTTAGAAAGTGGTCATCTTTTCTATATCCGGCCCAGCACTATTAGCCAGTGCTAAATCAAGATAAACTATTTGTAGCCAATGATCTGGCATTAACTATGACCAAACAACTTGTTCAGGGCTGGGAATGGTTTCTCCCTTTCTGTCTATAAACTGGTTTCATGCACTATGTCCCATTTTGCAAGACGCTCCACTGGTTTCCACAAGTAAGAATTCCTGAGAGCCTCAATAAGTGGACAAAGTGGGCTGATGTTACGAGCAAAATCCGTGATAGATGCTGACAAGTTCTGCCCACACTGTTCACGGTACCATCTTTTACAGATACATCTGCTAAAATGAGATGGATTTTGGAAGGAGAGAGGCAACCAAGGTGCCCAGTTACCAGAATCTGTGTAACTGGGGAAGCTCCACAACCATCCTCTGCACACCTCCAAGGTTTCTCTTTGCATTTGGTATTCTCCAGTCTTCCATTCGGTATGTTGGAAGACAGACAGTAGTGGCACAGGTGTCATGTATGATGTCTAAGAGACAGAGCTAAACTGGGACATCCTTGTTCAATCTCACCTTTGCCATGAAATCACTAGCTGGCCTAAGCCACGCCCCTCTCAGGCTCAGGGATGACACTACTGATTTCTCTTACAAGGTTATTGTAAGGA
Source organism: Lerista edwardsae (assembly GCA_029204185.1). Taxonomy (NCBI): domain Eukaryota; kingdom Metazoa; phylum Chordata; class Lepidosauria; order Squamata; family Scincidae; genus Lerista; species Lerista edwardsae. The sequence continues at coordinate 5,351,756 of JAJKFI010000083.1, forward strand.
GCATCTCCAGATGATATATGTGAAGCACACTCAAGAAGTGCAATACAAATGGTAAGGTAAAGGTTTCCGCACAACCGAATGGTCTATTCGTGGCCGACTGTAGGGGGCGGTACTCATCTTCATTTCAAAGCCTGTAGAGCCGGCGTTTTGTCCGAGGACAAGCTTCCGTGGTCATGTGGCCGGCATGACTCTACGCCGTAGCGCACGGAATGCCGTTCCCTTCCCACTGAAGTGGTACCTATTTATCTACTTGCATTTAGGTGCTTTTGAATTGCTAGGTTGGCAGGAGCTGGGACAAGCAACGGGAGCTCACTCCGTCGTGCAGTCTTGAACTCCCAACCTTGTGGTTGGAAAGCCCTGCAACAGCGAATTAACCCACTGTGCCACCACGTCCCTAATACAAATGGTAAGGAGGTTCAAATCCCTGCTCAAGCTGCCAGGGTGACTTTGGGCTGGTCATTATCCTCTTGGCTTAACCTACCTCACCCTAAACTGATTGGAGAAAGGATGGTATACGCCCCCCCCCCGAAAAATAGGGAAATAAATAATAAAATAAAGCCTCCTTAAAATAACACAACTGTAGAAGACAGACCGCACCTATGCTTATGATATGCAAAGGACAGTTCTAGATTCTAATGACGTCTTACCTGGCTGGCCAACGGCATTCAGCCGGACCATAAGATGCCGCTTGCTTGGGGTGTGGAGGTGGACGTCAGACAAGACGGTATCACTTCGCAAGGTCACATCATCCATAGTCTCTTCCTCTGCCCTACACGCACTACAGTGTGCTGCTGACATAAGCATCTGGAATCATGGAATCATAGAGTTGGAAGGGACCCACACAGTCATGTAGTCGAACCCCCTGCCTGTCATTCAGAATGATAAAACTTTAAATGCTACCTGTTGGCTTACCTGTTTTATTTAAGCTGGAGACCTGCAGCCCAAAATTTGGCTGCTCCAGAGCAGTACGGCAAGTTCAGCATCCCCTCTCAGTGTGGTCTTCTGAGCCAATTACCCAGATTCAGCCAGCACTGTTCTCAGCTGCACCTGGTCACCCCACCCCCGCCAGGTTTTAACGGCGCAGTCTCTGCCTCCTTCAAATAGGGAAGCCAATTCTGTGTGTGTGATGTGTGTAATTGTAGGGCTCCTGCGCCTCTAAGATCTGCCAGTCGGGAGAAATCCAACCACTGAACTTGTCCCTAACAGAGAAAAGGAATGACTGTGCAAGTTTTGCCTGCTGAATGTTGAAGTGGAACGCAGCGGTTGAATACAAAGGCGTTTGAGTGGTACAGCCCCTACCTGGCATGCAGAAGGTCCCAGTTTCGATATCCAGGCAGAGAAACAGTCCTCACTGAAAACCTGGACAGCTACTACCAGTCAGTGTTGAAAATACTGAGCAAGAAAGATGGACCAGTGGTCTGACAGGCAGCGCAATCCCAGCTGCTGTATGGGAAAATGCAGAAGATTACCCCGAGGAGGCAGTGGCCCTTGGTGCAGGAAAGTGCAGGATTAACACCAGGGAAGTAGCAGAGGCTGGGCTGCACAGCTGCAGCCACTTAGGAGCTTGTGGCAGGGATATAAAGAGCACCTGGAGGAAGGAGAAGCAGTAGGTTGTAGCTGTGGAGAGAGGGGTGGAACGAGTGGAAGTTTTGCTGACGTATCGGACTGAACTACTGGCCTGGACCACGGACTGGTGTGGTGAACTGATACATGGACTGACTTACTGGCTTGACTGATTGACAAACGACTAAGGACTAGCTAGCCATTATTGAAGGACACCTGCTCTGAAGCTCCAGGAGGAGACCTGTGGCCTACAGGCGAGCCACTGGGTGGTGGTGGTGGTGGTGGTGGTGGTGGTGGTGAGCTCTCTGTTGGTGATGGAGTCTGGTAGTTTGTATATTTATTGCCAGGACTGTCTGGGTGACTAAGTAGCCTAAGCGGGCATAGCATTTAGGAGGAAAGTTTGGAGCAGGGGCTTTGGCAAGACAGCTGCCCTGTAGCATCAACGCAACAGTGTTGCATCGATGCTACGTCACTAGTGCTAACGTGGGGGTACCAAGCAGCACTCTCACATTGGCACTAGCGCTCTCAGGCCAATGCTACTCGTAAGAGGCTTGCCATCCTATGAGTAGTGTTGGCCTGAGAGCACCGACAGCAAGCCTCCCTCGTGCTGGTCAAATCCGGCTGCGCGAGGGAGGCTCTGGGTTTGTGGGAGAAGAGGGGTTGGGGGCGGGACGAGGGCGGGCTTGGGATTCAACCATAAGGCCAAATCCTAAACTCTACTGGGAAGCCGCGTGGCCCCAATTTGGGCCGCATGGTCTCCTTGGATCTATACCTGCTGTTTAGCAGGCACAGATTTGAGTAGCACATTGGGGAGGCTGGAGCCTCCCCAACGGTAAGGGCACGAATGTGCCCTTGCCAATGGGAGGCTCCAGCCTCCACTATACTGTGCTTGGATTCTGCGCTGGCTGGCCTTGCCAATCCAGCGCAGTATAGGATTACGCTCTTAGCATAAGGCAGTGCCCCATGCAAACTCTACCAAAAGTGTGCTAGTCCCGTCTCATGCTTTCTTGGGCTTCTCTGTTGAGTCTACCCCTCAATGCCTCTCTGGCCAAACCTCTTTCTGCCTCACAGAGACTCTATGCAAGGCTCCCACCACTCTGTCGAACATGCTGTTCAGTTCCCTCAAAAGGATCATCAAATTTCTGCGCTCCGATCCTTCACCCTCAGCAACCTGAATATTTAGAACTCCACTGCACCAGCTCAGTCAATGACTAGGAGCCTCAGAGGCAACAGACTGCCTTTTCCAACCACACAGGACCACTGTGTGATTCTCCAGAGAGTCGAACGTAGTTAGAATGATGATCAGGCCACCACTCTGCAAGGAGAGCACTCAAAGCATAATGCGGAAGATCACACGGAGGTGGACAGCATCACCTTTGGCAGCAGAACTTTTTAAAAAGCCACCACCAGTGACACGGAGCGGCTCTGTCATCATCCTACACACTCATTACATACAGGACAAGGCTGTGCCCATGCAGTCAAATCACGAAATTAGAGAGAGGATTGTACAACGGAATGGCACAGTCTGTAACGAGGCAGGAGCAACCTGCTCAGCACAGTTAGAACTCTGGAGTTTTGGTCAACTCCGGGCCGCAGCAGTGGATCAATTCACTGATTTTGCTCCTGCATTTGTCGTAGGGCTGCAGGAACAAAACCCAGAGGATCAGTTCCTGGCTGTTTTAGGCTTCCATGGGTTTCTGCAGAGGCAAGTGGCAAGGGTGCGGTCCCATCCCATTTCACAGGGCTGGGATGTAGCTCCATGGCAAAGCACATGCTTTGACAGTAGTTCTTCAGGCAGGGTTAAGACACTCCGTTCTCTGGAATCTGCAGAGAGGCTATTGTCTCAGAGTGCAATCCTAACGTGTTAGGCCAGCAAAGTTTGGCTGGCACAAGAGATACCATAAAACGCATTTGGACTACTCTCAGAGTCAGAGAGGCCAGCACACAGGCATGCACCCCCCCCCCCCGAGAGTGGTCCAAATGTGCTTTACAATGGCTCTTGCACCAGCCCTCACAAGTAGCCAATGACAGCTTTTCCCTTCCTACTTACTGAAGCATGTCAGTGCCTTGCTGTCATTTTATGTTATTATCCCAGTGACTTACAGTTCCAGGTTAAGAACCTCAACTCCCTACCAGAGGCGGAAGAAGGGTGCAGCGGAGGATGACAAGTGCAATGGGCGCTGGCAGCAGTGAGGGGCCACTGTGCTGAACAACACACATTTCCCCCCCCGCCCTCCCTTACCCTCATATTGCTCCTTAATGGAGTGATTCTGGGCGCAGGGAGGCATGGCTGGGCAACGCACTGGGGGCACAATGATGGCCCAAAACTTACAAATCTTGCATGTGCATACTCAAACTTAATATATGTAGTATACTTAATATAGTATTACGAACAGCTAGCTGTATATGCTGTTCATTCATTCATGCGGTTAGCTTTTTAGTGACTCACAAGAGCCTAATATGAAACCCAGAAAATGCTTTTGAAAGGGTGAGCTTTTGTCACTTCCACAACAATTTATCAGTCACACTGAAAATAAATTAGATGGCTGTATCTCCTTTTGCCTTAAGAAAAAACAAACAAGCTTATTTAAGTGAGTGCAATCCACATAGAAATACAACAACTGTGCTCTGTCAATGATTTTTCATTTCAGGGCAATATTCACATGGGGGCCACAGCTCAGTGGGAGCACAGATGTTTGGCATGCAGAAGGGCCCAAGTTCAAATCCACTCAGCCAGGGCTGGGAAAGACTCCTGCCTGAGACCTGAACAGCTGCAGTGTAGACAAATACCAGGCTAGGGGCCCAATCCTATCCAACTTTCCAGCTCCAGTGTAGCTCCAATGCATCCTCAAAGTAAGGGAACAAATGTTCCCCTACCTTGAGGAGGTCTTGCTGACTGTACCCCCACTGTAGGATGAGGTGCACACCCCATTGGTACAACTATATCAGTGCTGGAAAGTTGGATAGGATTGGGCTTTAGAGGGACCAATAGTCTACTTCAGTAGAAAGCAGCTTTCTAGACCGGAAACTGCTGAAGACTGAGGTTTAGAACTGCATCTGGTGTTAAATGCAATTACAAGCATGCCCCGGTATCTGCTAAGGTACGTATCCGTAAGGTAAGGTAAGTAAGGTAAGGTATCCGTTCTAGACCTCCCTGTGGATACCTGAAACCATGGAAACTTGGGATGCTTTTTTAAAGACATGGGAATGTTAATGAGTTTGCTGCAACAAGATTAAAAAGAGATCTGGTTAATGTTCCCCTATCTTTTCAACAGGTGTGTCAGGATCCATGGTATCCGTGGATAACTGAAACAGTGACTACTGGGGCACGCCTGTAATTGCTACTAGAGAAAATGCTGAAACATATAATCTAGACAGAAACATAAATTAGGGTGCAATCCTAAACTCTCAATGATATACGTCCTTTCTTGCATTCATCCGAATATAATCCTTATAGATGCAGAGAATATAAATTTATTCTACCTACCTTTAAATGGTGCTGTTGATCCCCAATTCTTACACAGTCTTTCATTGGATCTGCAATGTAAACATCACTGATTTATTAAAAATTTCTTGTTGGAAGCAGCATGCTGTGTATTTTGTTCAATTAAACACATGTGTGAAGATGACCGCCTCTTTTTGAATTGTTACTACTACTTTGAAACTTTTTATGGGCTAATTTATTATGACCATATATCTAGCCTACCCTTTCTCCAAGAAGTTCAGAGTGAGGTACAAGGTATAGTCTGCCTCCACCTCACCCATCTTTAATCTTTACAACTACCTTATGAAGAATGTTTGGCCCAAGATCACACAGAGAACTTCATGGCTGAGCAAAATAAGATCCCAAAAATGAGCATTGTTTCCACTTCTTAAGTGCTCATAATAGTAGCATAGCTGGGGGGGGGGGTGGCCACACACTAAGTATTGCAGGCACCTCAACACACCATGTAAGCACCCCTCCTCCCCTTTGCCTTTGGTGGCATTCCAGGTGGCAAGAGCAAAGCAGAGGCAGTGGGGCCGCTTACATAGTGTATTGAGGTGCCTGCAATACTTAGTGCTGCTCCACCACCACCCCGCTACACTACTGGCTCATAGTTTTAAGGGCTAGGAGTTGTTTGGGAAGGTCCAATGAGATATCAACTTGGTTTTTGCTTACAAATGTTACCCATACAAAAAGCTTAAAAATGTCATTTAGGATTTTGCCCTAATCAACCCCTAAAGGGGTAAATCTAAATTTGGGAGTTATTGGTGTTATGGGTTGACTTGTTTTATTCTAAAATTAACAAAATGGGGGGGGGATGAGTAAATGTGCCTACTCAACCTGTTGCCTTTCCTGTCCTGTTATACAGAAGCTCCCTTTTTTAAACACTAAAAATTCAAATTTTAAAAAGCTTCAGAACTTGAAAAATTCAGCTTAGGAACTGTTAAGATACAAGCATGGCTGGTCATATGGCCATACACAGTGCTAAACCCTATTCCCAACTTTTCCCATCCTATTCCTGCAAGCCCTGTTAGCCTGGGCTCAACTAAACACTGCAAGAAAAGAGACACAGTACTATATTTATCAAAGTGTTGTGAGAGATACAGAGATACACTCACAGCACAGTCTAAATTTACACTCTTACAGCCCAATTCTATGCATGTCTGCCAAGAAGTAAGCCCCACTATGTTCAACAGGACTAACTCCCAGGAAAGCATGCATAGGGTAGTAACCTAAAATTAATAAGGTTGCAATCCTATCCACACTTACCTGGGAGTAAGCCCCATGTATTATAATAGGCCTGACCTCTTGAGTAGAGCTGCACAGGATTGGGCTGCAAGACAAGAGCGTAAATTTAGATTCACGTGACACATATATGGAGTTTGGAAGGGGAGGGGTGGAGAAGCTTGGAACGAAATGGAGAGGCAGTCTACCACCACCACCCAACCTTCATTAGGCTCAATATTTATGCCAAGAATAAGAGGATACATTTAGAGTTTGAGGGATCTTCACCCACCCGCAAAGTTAGCACGAACCACCCCTTTTTCTGGTCGTTACTAAATCCCGCCCTCCTCGCTCAGCAAGCGCGCAGAAGAGAACGCACTCCGTACACGCGCAGAGGCACTCTCTACACCCGGACTGGTAAGGCAGCCGACCGACCCCGGCGGGCGGGGGCCAGCAGGCGGACTGCGAGGCTCGAGCGCCTTTCCTGGCAGCCTAGAGGCGGAGAGCGCTCTTCTCACCTCCCCTCCCGGCGGGCGAGCTGAAGGGAATGAAGCTGGCGCCGCCATTTTTCTTTGCCCCAGCAACACCCGCCCTCCTACTTCCGGTAACACAGCGCGAGCGACCGCCTAACTTACCAGCGTCGATCATTTCTGCCGCCCCCTGCAATTGCTATGGCAACCAGCTCACGCTTGCGCCTCTAGTGTCAGCCCCAAACAGGTTAGATTGACAGGAGAGGACATCCCTTAAGAAGGGATAGGAGAAAATTGAGGCCAGAGGGTGTGCTTAGCAGCCATGTTTGCGGACTCAAAACAATGCTGATTCCAAGCATTTCAAGTGGGTTTTCGCACGATGTTTAGGACTGGATAGTTTACTCCTGAAGTAAAAACTTACCAAAATAACAACGTGTGATCGTGGAGAAACATCATTGGTAACCTAATTATGGGTTAATATGCAATTCCAAGGTTTAATTCCGCGTAATTATATTACTGAACATACCGGACGAAATGCCGCTTGCTGTCTATTTAAACTCGGATTGCACTGTTTTGACAGACTTATTTTTTGAAATCTACACAAGCAGAAATAAAGTGTGAACGGGAAGGAAAGAAAAAAAGGGGAGGGTGGGCAAAAATCAGATAAATATGTAAGAAAATTACATTAAAATCTCTCAATGTATAACAAAAGCAGTTGTCAATATGAGAGGAATTCTTTTTTACTTCTACGCTATTAAGAGTATTTTTTTAAACTTCTACACTCACCCCCCCCATAAAACAAATTCTGTTAATGTTCAGAATTTCGAAAATATTACAGTAGAAAATGGAAGGTGGGAAAAAAAGTGTAAACGGGAAGGGGGAAAAAAGGAGGGGGAAAATATTTTTTTTTTACCTTCTAGACCATTAACAGTGGGTGTCAGAAAATGGTGAATAAGACTGGTAGGAACAACAAGAAATTACACAGCTTCAAAAATAATGCACTATTTCAGTGAACTGAAGTTTTATTGAACCGATGTAATGAGAATACATGAATCTTTCCGTGGAAATTAAGTCCCATTTTTCGTACAGCGATTCGCACACCCGTATGCAGAACACGCAGGCATGATTAAAGACGTTGAGATTAACTTTTACACACGTGCAGGGAGATTTTTATTCGTGAATCCGCGGCGACCCTCCTTCTTCGC
>JAJKFI010000083.1:5408623-5456981 GCA_029204185.1 Lerista edwardsae
TGTGTGTGTGTGTGTGTGTGTGTGTGTGTGTGTGTGTGTGTGCTTGCTTACTTTTTTCTGTTGTGTACACATTGCCATGAAAGACAATCAGGTGGGTGATCTGGAAGCCATCTTTCAGACCTCCCAGCAGATGTGGTGGGAGGAGGATAAGTAGTTTCAGGCAGGTCTGGGGGGTAGAGGGGTAGAGTTTCAGGCAGGTCTGGGGGGTAGAGGAATGCTTAAGGTATTTTTTTGCTTAAGGACATGGATAGTTTCTCAAAATAACTTGGGACTTGAGCCAAAATGACTTAGAATTTTTGCAATTCAAGTCATCCTATGATTTTCAAGTCGAGCCAAGTTTCAGGGTCACTGACTTGTGATTCAGGCTTAGTGGCTTTGACACTTCCCTGCTTCCTAGCTTCCAGAAACAAAACAAAAGATGCGTGATAGAAATCCACAGAACTTGAGTTACCCTTCCAATCATTGTCTGTGTGCATGGAGGAAGTCCCAGGTTCAATCTATATGGTGTTTTTAGGTAGGGTTAGGAAGGACCCTTGTCTGAAATTCTAGAAAACTAGGGATGTTGGAGGTGGCAGACTTGTATGCCTCAGTTTGGGGAGAATCACAAGCCAATGTGTGTATTATTTCTGGCCAAACACATCTTCACAGGAAGGTGTGGTACAATGCCATGAAATATGAGACTGGATTCTATAGATGACAATTAAAAAGTGTCAGACAAGTCTTGTTAATAAGCCATCTCCATCATTCCAATGTGATGAGCGTATCTTGGAGTTACTGGCACATACTTTTGATGGACAACTAATCAACTGTGATCAATCACCCCCCAAATTGCATAGACACAGTATTTCATCTCCATCAAAACACGCTATCCCAAAGAGCCCAGTTAATCTCCTCATCATTGTGAAACTCAAAAGGGAGATTTCTCTCAGGTCGATGATCAGAGCCTTTTGGATCCTCACCATAATTATAGAGGTGCTAAGTTCATGTTAAGGAAGTTGCTATCATTATGATAATTGCTTATGCCCCCCTTAATCCCTCGGTGTCACTGTCATTGTCCTGGAGTGATATTAAAATGCACTGTATTAATCATTAAGCAGAGGAACAATGGGAAAACGTGGATTTCCCTTGTCGAGCTTTGGAATAATTTTGCTCCTTCATTTCACCCCTCAGGGATCCTCATTAATATTTATTTTACTTATAGACTGATTTTTTTTCCCTCTTGCCATACTTACATGGGCTCTCATTCTACAACCTCCCCATCTACAGTATGCACACATCAGTTTCATGGGAACTAAACCTGCCTGATTTGATGAAGGCAGATGGGCTTAGAAGAAACACATCTCCCCTTTTGTGTTTATTTTCAGGAGTGTTTTAAAAAGCATTCTTGTTTCCAAGCATTTCTTGTGAACACATGTGCATTGTTTGAAAGCTGCTCACAGATACATGAGATCTAGCACATTCTTAGAAGTATGGACATTGACCAGGGCTGGGTTCAGAGGCAGTCTGTCTTTGAAGGCCAGGGGACAAGCCATACTGTAGAGGACTATTGCCCTCGTGTCTGTTGGCTTTTCTGGACTGCTTTGATATGTAGGATGCCTTTCTAGACAGGAGTATGAACCAATGTGGCTCTTCTTATGAGAAGCAGATCAATGGCTATTCGCAATGACCACTAATTGAGCCTCAAGTATACCACTGAATACCAGTTGCTGGAAATCACACTTGTGGGCTTCCCAGAAGCATGTTTCTTGACATTGTTGTAAACAGATTATTGGACTAATGAGTCGTTTGGTCTGGTCCAGCAGGATTCTCCTGGAATTCCTATAATGATAAGAATCTCTGCTCCTACTCATGATTGGGCTTCATGACAGCACCATTAAACCAATCAGAGTTGCCCACATACTGCCATGTATTGGAAAAGGCAGGAAATACCCTGAGGAGACAGGGAATGGTATCAGCAATGGCCCTTGGCCCAGATAAGCCAGGGATTATAGGGTTAACCCCCAAGGTCTTTGTAAGCCTCCGGAGCACAGCTGCAGGCTGATAAGGGCTCTCTGAAGGGAGGTTAGCACAGGTGCAGATGGGTGCGACTGATGAATTAAAGCCTGCCCACTGATTGGCTGGCCTCAGTATAAAGCTGGAGGCAGGAACTGGAGAAAGGAAGCTGGATAGGTGCTGGAGGAAAGGCACCTGGGAAAGTGCTGGAGGAGAAGCACCAGATAAGTGCTGGATGGATAGATTGCTGGAGGGACTGCATGACTGATAGAGTGCTGGCTGGACTGCCTGCCTGAAGGACTGCTGGATGGAGTGGAACTGAAGGACTGGAGAAGGCTTATTGGGGACCATTGGGAATTGTTATATGGCTGCCATGCCCCTGGAGCCACCAAGTGGAGGAGGCAGTTGTGGCTTGGGCAAGCTGACTGCCTATTGTTTGGTGGTGGGGTTAGATGGTGCTAGAATGAAGGTAGTTTGGAGCTAAGCCAGTGATGAGGGCAGTCTGGAGGAGGCTGGCCAGCCGGTGATCCCAAGCAAAGCTGCTGGAAGAGAGGAGGCCCAGTGGGTGACTGAACCCCCTCTCTCTTGCCCATCTCTGAGGGAGCTCTAGAGGGGAAACTAGTTAGCCTAGTGTGGGCATTAGGGCCCTTGGGGTGGCCCGGCAGGGAATTTGGCAGAACATGCCATCCTAAACCAAATCAGAGTGAGAGCAAAGAAAAGTTCGTGGCACTTTGTGAGTTAAAAAAAGCTAGATAGAAAATTGCACCCACACTACCAAGATCAATAAAGAGACAATTTAAAGGGGGCAAAAAATAAATAAATCCGAAGCAATCCCAATCCGATGCACATCTCTAAGTTCCATATAGCCAATATGGTTTACTCCTAGGTAAATGTGCATACGATTGGAGCATTAATGGCAATCATAGAACCTTCAGTTTGGAGTAAAAACAAGTTGTCCCCCCTTTGGCTGAGCCCATGTTAAAAGTCCCCTGAGAATTTTTAAATTCCGCACGATTTTCTGTATATTGAGGAGGAGAGGTGGTGGTGGGGAATACTTCTAAAGTATGTTGAAACACACACTCACAAAATAGCCAAAGGTGCTTTTTCGACTTGTCAACACAAGATGGCATATATTTTACACTTATCTGACAAGGGTGATGGAAGGAAGCTTTTCCTGCAGAGACTGAAGCCGGTTGCAACCAGAACATTTGGAGAGTTTCTCCCTCAAATATTCTGATTTACAAGAGACCTTCAGGGATACATTTGGCTGGTGAGTCTAAAGCTATCGATAATTTCAGCCCGTCTCTGTGACAGCCCCATCTTCTCCTGGCTCCCTGGCCAGTTCTGCCGGTCTCTAAAACTCTGCTTTTCATTCCTTCCTATTCACACTCTGTTGTCTATCTGCCCTCTTTCTCCCAGTTCCTTCCCCACCAGCTGCCTGTTTCCTCCTCATGGATTTTTCTGAAGGCTGCTTTCCAACCACTGCTCGTGCTGGAGCCTCCCTAAACGGGTGGGGATGCCCGTCTTGGTCAACTCCCCCAATCCGTCTCCTTTCCTCCCTGGATTTGGACAGGAAGAGGGGAACAGCGTGCGAGAGGGAGAAGTGTGATGGGCGGTGCAATGGGATGGATCCGTGGATGGTTCCCTGTCAGGTAAGGGCCACCATTCAGCATACTGCTGTGTGCCTCCAAAGTTGTGAGTCACTTTGTTATTTTATCTGTTATTTTATCTGCAGTGAGTTTTCCCTTAAGGCAGTGGTTGCCCAACCTACCTGGCTCATGATGCTCCTGGGTAACAAAGGAAGTAAATAAAGACCCCTGAATGGAGATTTGCAACAGGAACAGCCTTCTTGCCCCACTTGTAAGCTTTCCAGAGGCACCTGATGACAAGAGGATACAGTTGTCCCTCTCAGAAGACCTCCTGGAGGCCTCTGGTAACATAAGAACATAAAAAGAGCCTCACAGGATCAGGCCAAAGGCCCACCTAGTCCAGCTTCCTGCATCTCACAGTGGCCCACCGGATGCCTCAGGGAGCTCAGTGGACAACAAGATGCCTGCATCCTGTTGCCACTCCCTTGCACCTGGCATTCTGAGGCAGCCTGTTTCTAAAACCAGAAGGTTTTAGAACATACCCATGTACCCAGATGCACATGCCTATCGTGGCTTGTAACCTGTGATGGACTAGAAATCTGTTCAATCCCCTTTTTACAGCATCTAACCCAGGCACCGCCACCACCTTCTGTGGCCAGGAGTTCAAAAGAATAATTGTGTGGCATTCACAGTGAGTCAAATCTGTGAGGCAGGATCTGCAGATACCAGGGACACACTGTACTAGACTAAGGGCACAATCATAAGTTGCACTGGAATGGCAAGGCTGGTGGGCCTGCGCCATATCTCGAGCATCTTAGGCACACTGGGGAGCCTCCCCATAGGGGTCCTCGGCTCTGTGCCTGCTCTATAGCAGGCGCAGATCCAAGGGAGCTGCACAGCCCGAATCGGGGCTGCGAGGCCTGGGGATGGATCCTTGGATGCAGTCTACTGGCCTCATCCCAACCCTAACCCAGCTAGTTCCACGGACGGGCCCGGGCCGCACCGCCTCTCCTGAGGACAGGCGAGCTGCTCCTGGGCCTGCCTGCCCTCCCGCGCATCCGAATCGCTCTGAAATGGAGCGATTCCAGGTGCAGGGAGGTGTGGCTGGCCTCCGCCATAGAGGCGGAGGGCTGCCAATCATCCAGGCATTCCGGTTCCTGGCACACCTGGATGACATCACTGCCCTAACCCCTCCCCAGGCCGGCATATCCACTGGCCTGCCCATTCCCACCCAGAACCACCCTTCCACCCACCCTCCCTCCTCCCAGAACCGCCCTTGCACCAGGCGAGTTGGGTTGTCACAAAGGCAGCTCAGCACCAGGACTTTGGGGCCGACGCTACTGCCAGCATGGGCCCAAGAGCTCTAGCACCAACGCAGGGGTGCCCTTCAGTGCCCCCACGTGGGCACTAGTGATGCTGCACTGACACTGATGCTGCACTGATGCACTTAGTGTGGGTGCAACGTTATTTCCTGGATTGCTCCCTGAATTGTCTGATCCTGTTGAATTGTCTGCTACTGAGTTTTTGATCCTGGGATGAGGTGCACGGGGACCCGCATCTTTCAGCAAGAAACCTAAGCCCACAAGAACTGGGGTGGAAGAGTGAGATCATTGCCTGCAGTGCTTCTCCTTAAATCCTAAACACATTGCACAAGTTTAAGGTGGGGGGGGGGAAATGCTCCCATCATTAATTCAATTGTAGCTATGTATAAATCCCTTGCACTCAATTTGTTCCAGTACAGAATACACTGATAGAGAAGTTTGTTTTGCATTCATTAAGAGTGTGTGTGTGTGTTGTGCGGGGGGGGGGGGAGAAACCCTTCCACCTACTTTGGATTAAAGGATTTTGTTGGAAAACAGCTCTTTCAGTGTGGGGATCTGTCAAATCTCGAGTAGTTTTCTGCCTCAGATCATCCCAATTAGCTTGGAACAGCGTGATAGGAAGGTCAGAGCAGTCCTGTTGTGTGTTGGACACAGTACCAAATTTGAATGCTGCACATCTTTTTGGTGATGCACATTTTGACAGAACTTAATAACCGAATTACAAGTCAGGACTCCTCTGGAGCTTGTCCCACCCTCTGCTCACATAGCCCCAAAGACGCTGTTTTTAAAACAGGGCCATTCAGAATGACGCCCGGCTTGCGCAGGAGGGCCCGTGGCCCATTTTTAATGAATTGGGCTCTTTGCCTGTGGATTTGCTCTTTTACAATCCTGTTGGCTTAATCAGACGAGGACGTCTCCACCTGATGCTGCAAAATCATATTATGCAGCAAAAAGGGAAAAGGGGGGGGGGGAAGAGTGAAACGTTTTTCCATAGCCTGGTCCCGGTTTAATGAACAGGAAGTGGAATAAATTCTCATCTGCCACTCAGGAAGTCTTTAGAGAAGGATAGGTTAGGGCCTCCCCCCTTTCAATTTCAATGTTCACATTGAAAAAGAGCTGATGGATTGACTGTCCTGCAATGAGAAAAATCTCATCTAATCTCTTATTTGGAGAATTCTCTGGAAAAGGAGGCCATTTAGCACACGGTTAGCAGCAGACATCACACTACCGGCCTTTTTTAGCGACTATAATCCACTACATAATGGAATGGCGAAGTCCAGCCATTTAGAAAGGGTCACGTTTTTCCAGGAATGGAAGTGTGGGATAAGCGCAAGGTTGTGAGTGGTGCAGAAGCAAAGGCTTGCACTGGGAGCTCCCCAAGGGAGTACTGGGTTCAGTAGCCAGATAGATCATCTGGCACCTGGGGCAAATACATTTTTAACACTTTAACCCCCCTCCCCCCCGCGCACACACACTCTGCCCCCAGAAGGCCTCCTGACACCTCCTTAAGGTGTGGTACCTTGGGCAGTGTACCCCCAGCCCCGCCTTAGCTATGCCACTCACTGGATTCAGGGAGGAAAAGCCCCGGGGCTCTCTGAAGTGCTCAGTGTGGGAAGTGGGCTGGTAGAGGCAACAATCTGCTGAAGGGTGCCCTCTACCCCAGGCCAATCCATCACCTCCTTTAGTCAGCCATGTGCCCAGCCACGACATGCAGGCCCTTCTCATCCTTTTTTTTTTTTTTTTTTTTTTTGCTCTTTTTCCTCAAAAAGGGGCAGGCCTGCAACTCTTGGCTGCCTCAAGTAGTGGCTCAGTTTTGTTAGGGTTTGCCTAAAGAGATGACCATGGGGCAATCTAAGGCAAGCTAACCAATGCAATAAACAGTAAACTGCATCTTCTAGGGCAGGAATTACGGAGTGCAATCCAATTATAGAGTGCAAAACCTGGAGTTAAGCCAGCACAGTTAGGCCAGCAAAGTTAGGCTGGCACAAGGCACAAAGCCCACTTGGACCACTCTCGGAGGATGGTGCACATCTGTGCGCTGGCCTATTTGACTCCGAGAATAGTCCAAACATATTTTATGGTGTCCTCTGTGCTGGATCTTCCAGGTCAATGTCCAATTCCAGAACCACTATGCCATCCTGGCTCCTTATGTTCCTTCACCGTGCCCTGCTCATCAACAGACACCTGGTCTGATACATCCCAAATTTGGACTCTACCTTCAGCTTTCAGGGGTGTAGAGTCTCCTCATTCCTGATTCATCCCAGATGGCTTTGTTGTCTATTGTAAGCATCGCAAAGCAGCTGACTTCCGTGGCTTTTTTTTTTAACTCCCTCCCTGAAGCTAAAGTCAGAATACTGAGCCAGAATATGGTGTCAAGTTTCTATATTAGACACACTTAGCTGGAAAATAATTCTCTCTGCTCATAGCATGATGGACTCACTCAGGGCCCTTTCTTTCCCAAATCCCAAAGGGCATATCCCCCGCTGCAGCGTCGGAGATGGAAAATCGATAAGTGGACAGTTTGACAAATATGATTGTGCTCTAGAGACAGGTGGGGACGAACCGGTGAAGTAGAAGGATCTCAGCCACAGTAACTCTCCATCCGTTCTCATTACACAGAGATGACGAGTAAGAAGGCTGCCGGGTCACCTAACTAGGATTGATTGGCCATGGAGGGGGAAAAATGGCTCCCCTTCCCTTGAATCAAAGTCACTTGCAAAGTTAAAATAAGCTTTTCTTTTAACAAGAACAGAGGACCACAGCCGCTCAGAAGTTTGGCTCCGGCACGCTTGGTGGATTGGTAAGTCTCAAGCAATGAGAGGAGCAGCTCTGAATATTTAATTCCCCAGAGTCCATATTCAGGTGTAACGGAGCTGTTTCTCTTAGGGAGACTGTGGTTCTGGCAAAAGAAAATGGAATTGCTCTTCCAAAAAAGCAGTTTACCTTTTCACACCCTGGTTTCCCTGCATGATTTTTTTACACCCTGCTGTGGTGTAGCTAAGGGAGGGCTTGGGGGGTTACCTTGCCCAGGCCACCACACTGAGAGCCTGATGCCTAGCAACACCACTGATCCCCCCAGGTGCTTCTGCTTTTCCTTCCTGGACTTGCAATGGGTGATTTCCACTATCTCACATCACTCCCTCCCCTAGCTGATTGATTCTCTAGGGGCCTCATCCTGTGAGGCTCTCTAATACCCATCTGTCCTGCAGGCAAGAATATCATGCAATGTCTTCCCAGTTGTTTTTTTTGCCATATGCAAAAAGGCTGTTTGAGCCAGCTCTCAGCCCTCTCTCCCAGTCACTTCTGTTTTGCAAAAGATTAAAGCCCCAAACCACAATTCTACAAATTGCAAGTCAAATGAGGTTTTTTGTTCCTCTCTTGCTAATGTTATGTCGGCGCGTCAGTCATTAATGGCTCCATTTTAAATTATTGTTCATAAAGCACATTCCTCTTTTTTTTGCAGCCAGTTAGGGTCACCCTCTGTAGTCAGGAATTAAACACCTTTCCATTTTCTTCTTCTGCATTTTAAGGAAACACATCAATTAGCAGATATCGCTGAAGGCAGGCTCCTTGCTCAACATCTGTTCTTTCATTACAGAGGAGCCAGCAAACTGCATTAGAGATAGGAAATACATCATGCACTAAAACTCCTGCTCAGACATCCGATACTAAAAGCACTTCACTGAAGGGAAGTTCCCCACAGAAGTCACATCATCAGGGTTATGCTAAATGTGCCAAAATAACCCCCCAGATTTCTGCTAATATTTTGGGCAGTTTTTCAGTACTTCCCTTGGAAATGTTCACTAATTCTGCTGCAGCATCTTAATTTGCTCTCCTTTGCTCTCAATTTCCCTTTACTTTGCAGGGTCAAAGATTGGTTAAATCTGATTGGTGGCATGGTGCTGTGATGCCATTCACTGAGTGATCGCTGATTGACTGCGGCTTCCCATGTGACTAATTCAAAAAAAGAGTAAGCAGCAACCAACCTGGAAACAATGGAACTGGAGAGGTTTGGGTAAAGGTGACTATTTTGGGGGAATGGTGTGAGGGAAGGTACCAGAAGAAGCCAGGATAACCAGGGGGAATACTGCCTAGTGGTAAGTGCTCATCCTTCCTACTCTCTTCTTTCCATTTTTAATGGGTTAGCAGCAGAATGGGGTGGTGGCCACACCCCACTGCCACCACCCCAGACTAAAGAGATCAGGCTGAGGAAGGCCATTTGCAAAAAACCCTCTCCCAGGGCAGCACAGAATCCCCAGGGCCTCTTATTTAAAAACAAAACTGCAGTGGTTACAGTGCGTAATCAGACATAACAACCCATGGACACAGACCAGGCAAGCAGAGAGTCAAAATGTTGAGTTTTTAGTTGAATTTTTTTCTTTTCTTTTTTTTAACAAACAAAATTAGGAAAATGGTGGGTGGGGGTAGAAAAAAGGAGAAGCAGGCAGATGGAAAATGCCTGAACTTGGTCAGATGGACACAAAGAAAAACTTGACCAAATTGTATTCAATAATTAGCTCCTGGGGAAGGAGTGGGGAAGCCACTTCAGAGCAGAGCCCACAAACTCTTCTCAGATGTTGTTATACTGGTGGAGTTTTCAGGCTTACTTAGACAGAAAAGAGAAAATGAAACAAATTTAGCTCCCCAAACCTGTCTAGCTAGAAACGCAGACCCAATTGCTAGCTACTTCCATTGTTTCAGGAATCCCGGTCTGGGGGAAAGCTGGGGAGATTCTTCATGAGTTCATGGGGATCTTCCTGAAAAGCAGGCAGCATTCACTGGGTACTTCAATGGCCAGAGTAATAAAGCACCTGAGCTAGATGGGGAATGGACAGATGGATGGAAGAAAAGTCCATCACATGTGATAAGTCATGATGACAGGAGGCAATCTCCAGGTTTTAGAGTCCACCTAACTCCAAAGGTGTGTGCAAGGGTGTGGCAACAGGATGCATGCACCTTGTTGTCACATGTGCTCCCTGAGGCATCTGGAGGGCCACTGTGAGATACAGGAGACTGGACTAGATGGGCCTTGGCCTGATCCAGCAGAGCTATTTGGATGTTCTTATCTCATCACTAGCCTGTAACTAAGGTTCAATCATAGCTTGATTTTTCTTCTTTAATACCATGAAAACTTTTCTTCTTTAGTACCATGTACTAAATGGTAGCCACCTTTCAGAAATGGCTACTGTTGTATACGAAGCTTTACAAAGTTAGAAATAAAGATCCCAAGCTATCAATATGAAAGAGAGGGAAAGGCTGGGAAACAGAAAGAGATAGAGAAAACCCCAGATTCTTTGTTAAATCCACCACCTTGCCAAACTGGCTGCAATGAGATCCTCTGTCCCTTGGCTGTCATATATTAGCTGCAATGTGTCTTATCCAATGATATACTCCTGGAATTGAAAGTTGAGACCAGTTGTTTGCCTGGGATAACATAAAGCCTTCTGTTCCCATCAGATATAATTCATGCCCTGTCAACAGAAAATTGGCTGTTTAATACAGCAAAATAACTTACTGCGGGGGGCAGAAGCACCATCCCTTAAGATATTGATGTCTCTTGATATTTCGGAAGTGTCCAAAATGGTTGTTTGCTTCGTAAAGGGAGGTAGTGTGCAAATCTCACACTGCCCAAGTTTATCCCGCCCCCGCACGAGGCACAGGGCTGGGACTGGTCAGCCCATTGGCTGACCAATGCCTGCTGGCCCCGCGGAGTAGCCCGCGCATTCGGGTGTTGGAGGTGGTCAGGGCAGGAGTGTCTTTGCAGCACTCCTGTCATTTGCAACAGCCTTTTGCAGCCTAATTTCACCTGGCGTTGCCCGGGTATTTATTTATCCCAAGCTTCTATTAGACACGAAAAGGAATTAATCCTACCAATCAGCTCAGTGACCCCGAAAACTATGGATTCGACACCTATGTCATTTTCGACTATTTTTAAGCAGGGGCCTCTGCGCATCCCCAACCCCAGGGGTGCTAGGGGGGCCTGACCCCCGCAGTGTTTGTCACCAGGCCGCTAGGCACATGCTTGCCAAGTTTGGTGCCAGTCGCTCCAGGCGTTCCAGCAGGGCATGGTGGATGTTTTATTTTGCACACCTTCTCACCCCCCACACCGGGGGGGGGGGGGGCTGAACGCAGACTCCAACAGCATCAGGAGCATCGCTGCTCGTCTCGGCAACCCCGGAAACTACGGATTCCATGCCAATTTTGGCTGTTTTTGACCATTTTCACATGGGGCCCCCTGTGCACCCCTACCCCCGGGGGTGTTAGGGGGGGGCCTGACCCCCGCAGTGTTTGTGGCCAGGCCGCAAGGCTTGCGCATGCCAAGTTTGGTGCCAATCGCTCCAGGCGTTCCAGCAGGGCATGGCACACGTTTTGTTTCGCACGCCGAGGGGGGGGGGCTGAACCCAGACTCCAATGGCATTGGGAGCATCGCCGCTCGTCTCGGTGACCTTGGAAACTACAGATTCGTTGCCGTGATGTTGCCTTTGCAGGGGGAATGTTAGTCATCACCTTGAGATATTCAAAGACTAATCAAAAAGGGGCTGGATGCTGAGTTAGACTTGGGCAAGCCCTGGATATTGCGATTTGCCCCGTGAGATCATCGAGGGCGTACTTGGCCAATAGGCCTGCAGCTCATGGCCCCCTTTTCTGCCATGAAGACGTATCCCCTTTGTCCCTGTATCAATTCAGGATTGTCTTTTACAGGGCGTTAGAAATTATGGGCTTGAACAGAGCAGAATACAGTCTGCATTCATTTCGAATAGGAGCAGCCTCTGCGGCAGCGGGGATGGATCTCCCAGCCAGGGAGATCCAGAGGATCGGCAGATGGCGCTCTGGAGTGTTCAAATACTATGTCAGGGACCCCGAAGCGCAATAGTAGAATGGCATCAGGGGCCCCTGAGGGGCGGTGGGCTCACCCACAATGGCGCACGGTGCACTGGCTCATACGGGGCCTTTTGACTGGAGGCAACCATCTCTTACGTTGGCAGATATGCTGCACTTGGTTTTAGCTGACAGTTTGGCTGTGTGTTGTTATATATATTCTCACAATGTGTTCTTTCCTTGCAGGTCCCCATGCCTCAGCGGTTCGGGTCCTCATCATAGGACATTCATTGGTGTTCTGGGCTAAGAAGAGGGCCTTGAACAGTTCCTTTGGCACTCAGTTGGGGTTGAGCCCTTACGTTTACACTCACTGGGAGCCCAGCAGAGGCATGTTATGGGGACAGTTGATGCCGTCATTTTTGAATTTCGTCTGGGACAAGGGCCCTCCCCAGGTATGGCTGATACACCTAGGCGAGAATGACCTGGGCCGCAGGTCATCTATATCCCTGCGTGTCCAGGCCATCAAAGACATAAACTTTGTAGTATGCCAGTTTGGGGGGACAGTGGTAATCTGGTCCAACCTCCTTCCATGCCAGGTCTGGCGCTATGCCAAGGATCCTAAACGCATCAAAGTCACCAGAAAAAGGTTGAACGCATACATGGGGAGGGCAGTTAAGAGAGTGGGTGGCACGGGCATTGCACATCCGCAAATTGTGCATGAACGGGCAGCACTCTATAGACCGGATGGGGTCCACTTGATGGAGCTTGGCACAGTCATTTTGTTGTCAGACTGGCAACAGGGTCTCCAGAACGTGGTTTCCGTGTGGGGCGGTGGGGGCCAAGCACAAGGCTGACCCCCCTGTGTGGCAGAGAACATGTGGGTATGGGAAATTTAGAGGTCGGTGGCCATCGTGGAGCGGCAAGGCAAGGGGGTGCTGGCCAGCTCATGCTTGCTTACCCGGCTGGGTGGTGCAGGCTTGTGAACCCAAGCTTGGGATGTTCCATGCCAACCTGGGTGCGCCTGGTGGCTGGCAACCTAGCCGCTCCAACCCTTTGGGGTGACCAAGAAGGGCACCTCGGGTCAGTGACCTTAGGTGCCTGGAGTTGGATGGTTTGCCTGTAGGAAAGGGGGGGAGGTAGATGGGCAGCGCCGTTTCCCCCAGGGGCCCCGCACGTATTCTAGTTGACCCTGTTGCTTTATAAGGATGTAAATCTATATATATAAAAATGGACGTTTGTGTGTATGTATTTATGTATGTTCCTTATACACGTCTCCATGCCTTGACCCACGGCCACGAAACTTGGCACACACGTTCCTTGCAGCCTGGAAGGAATCACTGCGGGGGTCAGACCCCCCTACGGCCCCCCGGTTTCCAGGGAGGGGGCCCAGATCGTCAGGAACCAAGGGGATTGCATGGGGCTACAGGTCTGCTGCCACCCTGTGGTCACAGACGATTCTGCAGCAGCTCAGCTGAAACTGAGCAGAACAGAAAGTGAAACTAATATAAAGTGCTTGGCCTGCGTGGCCTGAGTGGGCCAGGGAGGAAAGAGCAGGATCCACAGAGTTCCAGCAGCCAGTCGGATCTGAGAGGGGCCTATGTCCAGGGAGCTCACAGGCCACCTCTGCCTGTTTCTCATACGTGAGGGCTGGACCTGCAGACAGTAAGTGGGACCTTCATGTTGCTCTCTTAGGTTAGGGTGTCCCTGTTTCCTCATGCATTTCACAGTGATAGTGTGCGTTTCGGGTTCCACGTCAGCAATACTGTGTTATTTCAGGGACGAGTTCTATATCTCTATCTATGGATCTCACTATGTCATACTTTTGAGGGAGGTTTGCAGATTTGTGTGTATGTTCCACCATTACTCTGGCACGCCTGGAACGATGTGCACCGCACGTGGTACACTCCTTCCTTATGATCTGGACAGATATACTGTGGGGGTAGGGCCCCCCTTATGCCCCCAGAGGTGGGGGTGCACTGCAGAACAAACTCATTCCTCCTCCTAATAGAGCCTGGGGTTAATTTCTGCCCCCGGGCAACGCCGGGTCACAAACAGCTAGTAGTTAATAAAGCAGCCCTTATACCATACAGTCCTAGTCTGTGTCTTTACTACGGTGTGTGTGTGTGATAAACCAAAGCCAATCAGAACTTGGCAAAGGGCCTTTGCAGACCTTTGCAGGGCCTTGGTCGTAGTCTCAGAATATTTACCTGAGAAAGCTTGAAAAGGGTGTGGGGGGGGGAGGGGAGAGCCTAATTTCAAAGCAAATTACAAGTAAGATAGACAGCTGTTTTCTCCCTAGACATCACATGAATTGATTATGAGAAACTGTGCTGATCTTTGATCTTCAAAAGGAAATAAATTTGGATCTTTCAGATCATGCTATCTTCAAATATTTCAAACTTGGTGTACAAAATATCCTGGATCCTAAATCAGTGGGATCCTGACCTGGAAAATGACGGGCTTGCAAGACTTTGCTGTTGTGCGTAAGTGCAAGGGAGAATGATCCAGTGTTGGTCATTTGGAACCAGGAGCCCATAAATTTTTGGCACCCCATAACAAAATTATTTTTTAGTAATAGTCATGATATGAAATGAATCATAATAATAGCCAGAGAAGAAGCACAGACAGTGAACATTTTCTTTTATTGAACTTTCTGTATATATTTTATGTGTATAATAACTTTGTACATTTGTATATTCAATGTTGTATTCTTATATATAATTTTGTAACTTCATATATATAATTATACCAATAAACCATACCGATACCAATAAAGAGTACATATACTCATACTGTATGTATATATAATCATACCATTATAATTATACAAATACCAATAAGCTTCTCTTGAGAGGGGTTGCAGCCAGTGCTAGCCAAATTGCAGCTACAGTCAGGGTTACCCCCACCGCTGCCACAATCTTGGGGTGGTCTCTTTGGCTGCTGCAACAACAGCAGCAGGAAAGTGGAAAGAAAAATGGAATTTTTGGCGGGGGGAAGGAGTGGAGAGGAAGAGCAAGGAGGAGAGGGGGGCTTTCCTTGCAGTTTGGGGGCAGCAGCAAAGCATCTGGGGAGAGAATTAGATGGTGGGAAGAAAAAATGAGGGGCCACTGCATCTGCTCCTTTTTGCAACCCACCTGATCTGCTGCTGCAGCAGTAAACACCTCTGGTTTCCCACTTGCCTACCCAGGAACTTTCCACTGGCCAGACCCAGTGCATATGGCTAATTTGCATGCCTCCTCTCTCGGAAGCCTATATAACTGGGGGGCAGGTGCATGCTAATCTCCCATGCAAATTAGAAGCATTGCATGATGGTCTCTGCTCACATGTGGCAGTTCCTCCTTGCTTTTTCAGACACTGACTCAGATTGCTGAAAGAAGAGACACAGGGCTTTCAAACTGTACTCAGCAAAGGGAAAGAGCCAACTATAAAAAGCTGAGGCTGAGCTCACTATAACCTGATAGGGATCCAATCCATGAAGCTTATATAGCTGGCTTTCAGGCTGCTTTAAAGTGAAGGAAGGAGGCAAAGTTCCTGCAGTATTGAGACAGAACTGCGCATCGTAGATGAGCCACAAAGGGGGCGCAGCTGACACGCATCTGCTGGAGATCAACGGAAGCAAAAAGTCAGCGAGTGGGCGGGCCAGCCCACGTTTTAACTAGTGGAATGCCGTTCCCCTGCATTCCACCTCAACCCCACCACTGGCTGTCTGCCCTCTGTCCCTCTGGTATAGTGTCATAGTTTTGCTCGCTCCCTGGTCAAATGTTTTTTCCCTCCCACCAAATGACCTGATATGGAGAATTGGATCTAATTTTATTCTTGTTACTCTCATTGTTCCCATTAATGTTTAATGTTGTTGTTTTCTTATTTTACTTATTGTGGTTACATTGTACTTTGTTCTCTGTAAGCTGCCTTGGGCATTTGCTTCAGCATGGGAAAGGCAGGGTATAAATTCTTCAAATAAATAAACTCAGCCCTGCCTGAACTGGACATGGACTTTCAGTGAGGGCTGGCCTGCCATTCAACGCTGAATCTGTACAAGGATTTGATTCTCCGCAGGAGGAGAAATGGGAGGTTAAAAGGTAGCAAAGAGTGCATATGTGCTTTCCAAATCTCTAAGGGTACACTAATGGGTCAGGTTTTTCCATGTTGTTCTGTACCCTTCCTGTTCTCTAAATGCATTCACAACTGAAGGTTTCAGATGAATAATAACTGACACAATACATAATTAAGCATTTGGCACATCACTGTATGATAGTGATGGCTTCAATATTTCAAGACTAACTTCTTAAAAAGAATAATCATAGAACAAGCACATGGATAACATAGGCTTCTTGTTGCACTGAATTGATTTTTGATAGTCTGGACAATGTCCTTTAAAACTTACTTCATTCCAAGATCTCTTTTGCAGCTAAAGGTATTTTCAAGATGGAGACCAACTTGTAGTGACAGAGGAGGAAGAGGGCTGGTCTGAGATCTCCTGGCCTCTGAGGCAGTGTGCCAAATGCTATGTTGCATCCCCCTACCCAGTGATCTGCTCTCCGTGCTCTACCTCTCTCAATTATAGAGCACACAAGGAACTCTGGGGTGAGTGAGTTGAATGGGGAGGATGAGACCTGGAATAGAAGGTTAGTGAGGACCAATGAAACTTAAGTGTTGAAAGTGAAAGAACTCTCATCTGTGCCTAACTCTTTCTGGGGAAGGAAGATCTTTGGGCTTGCTCTGTTCCTACCACAACTCCAGACCTAACCTTCTTCCACCTGAGTCTTGACAATAAGACAGTCATGGATTCATTGGCTAAAGTTGTCTGTACTCTAAAGAACCAGGATAAAGCTGAAACCCTAACCCATCCCTCCCTCTTTCTTAATTAGCAAAAGTCTGCATATTCTGAAAGGATGTGCGTTGCCGAGATCCCCTAGGCATAGCCAATGTCATCCATATGCCGGGACATTGCTGAGTGTGCTGTCAACAGGAGCCCATAAATATCCACGGCAAGAAGGAATGTAGCACTCCAGCACTGAAAGACGTACAGAATGGCACAGTCACCAGGAAAAATCAATTTTAATTAGGAAGACAATTATATTTTCCCCCCAAAGGTTGCCAAGGTCCCAAGATTTATCTCTAAGGTGATGGAGAGGTAATCCTTCGTCATTGTGCAGAGCATACTGTAGTAATATTTTAGGTCTTAGGGGAGGAGCAGATTCCCCTGGGGTCTCGTAGGCAGCACAAATCGATGGGACATGATTATCCTGTCCCCAACAATAGTAGTTTATGATGCTACCCTTTGAATCATCTCGCTGAAAAATGAGTTCCGTTCACCCTTGATCTGTAAAAGCACCGGTTTGCTTACTCCATTTCAAGTTTGGTTTAGCAACAGTTTTCAGAGAGACCGAGGGCAGATAAATCTTTCAGCACTTTCTCCTTCATTTAATGGGAAGCTTCGGGTGTTTAAAAGGGACCTCATCATTTCTGCGCTAATATGAGATGTTGCAGCTTGACTTGTGATGGGCATATTCTATTGAATAGGGTTGCCTGGTCTGAGCCATCCAAGCCTCTGCTAGCCACAAGAAAGCGAATTCTTCAAAAATGGGAAGATATCTGGTTGCAGGACAAACCCTTATGACAGTGTGTGCATCACAATGCCTTAGGGCATAATCCTAACCTGGAGTTAGGCCGGCAAAATTAGGCCAGCAAAGTTTGGCTGGCACAAGGGACACCATAAAGTATGTTTGGACCACTCTCAGAATCATCCTCCTTGACTCCCAGACAGACATGCGCCATTCTCCCTGACTCAGAGAATGGTCCAAACATACTTTACGGTGTCCCTTGTGCCAACCAAACTTTGCTGGCCTAACTTTGCCGGCCTAACTCCAGGTTAGGATTGCGCTTTTAGGATGTCACAGCACACTCACAGGGGCGCTGTGGGATATCCCTGGGGGCCCCTTCTACCTGTTCCCCTGGGCATCACCATCTTGGGTCTCATGAATTCTTGTGAGATTTGAACACCGCCATCTTTGATCTCATGAGATTTTGTGAGATCCAACATGGTGGTACCTGGCTGAGGAGGCTGCAGGGGCATTGTGATCCAGGTAAGTATGGGAAGCATCACCCTATGATATAGTTTAGCTAGAAAGGGGACACAAAGCTAGAGGTGTCTTCTCCATTTTGCCCTAGTTGCCTGATGGCTCTAAAAGGGAGGGACCACTTGCACAGTGCATTGAGGGTGAGGCAAAACAATGCTGTGACACCCTCTAGCTACACTACTGTATAGGGGTGCTCACAACTGTGGCCCTGAAATAAATATCCTGTCATTTCCCTTGCTGCCTACTCAGAGAAATGCAAAAAGCTGCAGAATCTTGTTTGCCAGATGTGCTGTAAGAAATGCATAATAAAATGCAGTGAAATGCACATTTGTATTTGTATTTGCCCAGAATAAGCTCAACAAACCACTAACTGAAAAGAAACCAGTTCTGACCATGATCACACCTGCATTGATCCCTTTCGATTTGGACTAAGTGGGGCTGCCTTGAAAAGTACTGAGGAACTGAACCGAAAGAGTTTCAATAGGTCTAGGGATGGGGTCTGAATATCCCTGTTTTAGTCCAGATGATGGTGATGACGATGATGGTGGTGACAATGATGATAATGATATACTGCTTTTCAACGAGAGTAGTTCACAAAATGGTTCACATGGTAAAATCAATCAATCCATGGTTCCCTGTCTGCCAAGGGGAAAGCAGACCATAGCAACAGCCATGAAAAGATACTATGATGGGACAAAGAGGGATAGTTCCTCTCCCCCTGCTCAGCGGAGGACCTACTGCAGATCCAGGGGGTCACACAGACGTGGGCACCTGCCCACAGGGGCCCTCCCAAGGACCCTGTGTGCGGTGTCTGCTGGCCCTCCAAAGGCTTACTGCAGCTGAAAATCGGACATAATGGCCTTTTGAAGGCTGGACTAAGCCTTTGGAGGGTCTGCAGAGCACATTGAAATCTTATGAGGCTCCAGTGAGTCAGGGGCAGCAGCAGTGGTGGTGGTGGGCAGCGAGCAGTCAGGAGGGCACAGTCTGTGGTCCTTGCCCCAGGCAGCCTATGGCCCAGGGCCACAATTGCCCCTGCTAAATACAAAAGGAGCACCACTTTAAAAGGTTTTTCTTTGCCCAATTAGCAGGGGCCAGGATCATGGTTGAGGAGTGACACTGAGATTCTAATACCCATCATGGCAGAGTCCAAAGACAGGGTGGCAACTGCCTCCATCTGTGTGGAAGTCACAGAGACCAGTTCTTCGGGGGAAATCACAGCTTGCCTGATCAGAGGCTGGCCACTGGAGCAGTGCCCAGGGGACATTGAGCATTCACAAGGCCCCTAATATCTTGCAAGCAGTCTGGGCTTCCAGGCCCACCAATGTGCTTGTGTGGCTGTTGAGGAGGAGGCTCCACCTCTTGCCCACCAGGATCTAAGCAGAAACAGGGAACAAGAAGCTGAATGCTGTCAGCCCTGTTTCCTTCCTTTTGGCCGGCAAAATGTGTCTGAGAGGCAACCCTGGAGGATAAAATAGCTGTGAGCTATTCAGATTGCCTGTGGGTCAGATCTGACCCATGGAAACTCTTCATCTGGCCTGCAGAAGCTCTTCATGATGTAGCTGCAAAGTTCTGCATGCACCAAAGTTTGGAGGCTTCCAATAATGTCCCAAGGTATTGTGAGACTTCAGAACTCAGTAGCTCAGGGAATCTCGTGAGATCTTGGAAGACCAAAGATGGCGACTGATGGATTGTAACAGAAGAAGGAGGGTTAGGAGGCATAAAGGAGAAGGAAGAGAGAGACAGGAAGTTGGAGGGCAAGGAGTGGAGCAGGAAGACCCTGAATGAGACATTTGGAAACAGAGAAGGGAACTTCCTTCCTCTTAATCACTTCTAGCCCTCTGTAGGAAATGAATTTGACACCTATCCTGATTAAAATATTCTTCTGGGTGTGGGTTTTAAGCCCTTCAGAAACTCTCTCCTTGGTGCAGTTTCGCTCGTACACTGTCAAGGGTGTTGTCCTATGATGAGCAATGATTTATGAACTGAGATGGCTTTAACTCTGGCCTCGAGCAAACTGGCATCTTCCTCATTTCTTCTCCCACCTCACT
Source organism: Lerista edwardsae (assembly GCA_029204185.1). Lineage (NCBI taxonomy): Eukaryota > Metazoa > Chordata > Lepidosauria > Squamata > Scincidae > Lerista > Lerista edwardsae. Next base: position 5,428,474 of record JAJKFI010000083.1, read on the forward strand.
GGAATAACCTGGAGAACCCTCCTAAATAAATTAAAGGTATAAGTGAAAGTGATGGCAAACATAGTTGGAGTATTTAAGGAAGCCACAGAGAACTGCGCGTGATAATTTATTCTTGCGAGTAACCTAATGATCACCCAACAGGTTTGGTTAAGAAAGCGGTTTATCAGGGCCTCTTGATATACCAGGGTGAAAAATGTGCTGAGCACCACCCAATGATGGATTGCAAAGTTTATTCATACTGAAAAGGATTGAGGTTTCCTTCCTCTGGAGTGTATTAAAGTGTTTAGACACACTCAGGATTGATTCCTTTAAGACAACTGGTGCAGGGCGGAAGAAGTTTTCTTCCAGGTGAGGGTTTAATTTTTATTGAAAAGCTCCCACCTTCCACAAATGGTTTGCCAGGGCTGGAGCATGGCGAGGCTGTCGAAACGCTGTCAAAATAAGGCCATTCTTGAAAACGGCGGTTGACAAATCTGCTGCTGTTTTGAGGAAGGACGTTTTCCTCCTGGGGTCACAAATCAAGGGGTTGGTTAATGCAAAACCAGCAGCAGCAGGACAAGGAAACAGCAGAGGTGGTCACTTCAGGGGTGGATTGATGGCTTGCCCACTGCCCTCCGTCCCACCCACTGCCATCCCAACTACCTCCAGTGCTCCTGAATGTTGAATAGGTTAAAAAAGATGGGGGAAGGACAGCAGACCGTGGAGGAGGGGGACAGAGGTGGGCTAGATGTTGGAGAAGTTCTACCTACCCACACTCTTCTCCTTCACACTTCCTTTCTCTTCTGTCTTTAGGCACCCTGTTCAACTTCTATGGTCTCATGCCACGTTGTTAGTCACAATTTTCATTTATTCGGCCACCATCTGCCCTAGCACAGGCTACACTCCTATCCACACTTACCCAGGAGTAAGCCCAACTGACTATAATGTGACTTCTGAGTAGACATGTCTAGGATTGAGCTCTAAGGACGCAATCCTAACCTGAAGTTAGGCTGGCACAGTTAGGCCAGCGAAGTTTGACCAGCACAAGGGACACGGTAAAGTGTGTTCAGACCACTCTCAGAGCACAATCCTAGACTGGAGTTAGGCCGGCATAAGCTAAGCCAGTGAAGTTTAGCTAGCACAAGTACCATCATAAAGCATGTTTGGACTACTCTAGGAGTCAGGGAAGATGGCTCATGTCTGTGGGCTGACCTTCCTGACTCCGAGAGTGGTCCAAACATACTTTAAGGTGTCCCTTATGTTGGCCAAACTTTGCTGACTTAGTTTATGCCAGCCTAAATGAATTTAGGATTGCACCCTCAGAGTCAGAGAGGCCAGCACACAGACATGTGCCATCTTCCCTGACTCTGAGTGGTCCAAATGCACTTTACAGTGTTGTCACATCCTCATCAGCCCTGCCAGCCCCTCCCAAGTTGGGGAGGGGTGCGGCGAAGGGGTCAACGGAAGACATTTGGGTGAGCGCAGCGAAGCAACAGGAGACAGAAAGGAAAGCTCAGACCACTTTTATTCACCCTTTAACAAACCCTGAGATATGTCTCTGGGTTCGCAGAACCCCTCCACCTGTTCCACTCCACCTACTGTCCCTCCCCTCCGTGTATGGTGCCCCTGGCCCTTTAAGGAGGTGTGCCTGACTGGGGTAAAAAGTCCAACACAAAACTTCGCCCGTCCAGGCCAGAAAGTCCAACACAAAGCTTTGTCCATCCAGGCAGGAAAAGGTCCAACAAAAGGTGTTGCCCCTCCTGGGAAGTGAGATTGCAACCCAAGAGTATCACTCGCCTGGGCAGTGAGTCTGTGGACTTCCACCCACTCATGGTTCTGCTGGCAGTGTCAGTGTCGGGGATGGTCATGGCTCGTGGTTTGGTGAGGTCCCGGACCTTCACCTATCCGGGTGGCATCTAGTCAAGGGGGCAGCTCCTGCGACAATCTCAGGCCAGATGTCTGTCGTGAGTCAGCGTTGGGGGCCCTACCGGGATCAGCTCAGCGCCCGTGTGCCTCGCACCGTGCTCTTTCCGCAGTAAGCTTTCCCTACCCTCACTTCCTTTATCCTTCCCTTCCACCTGCTGATGGGCTGTAGCTGTCTCCCACAGAGGCTCTGTAGCTGGCCCCCTCTCCCATGCTGGAGCGCATCTGCCTTTTCCCTTCCTTTTCGCCGCGCGTCTCGGGCCGACGTAGTCGGATGACAGGTGTCCCTTGTGCTGGCCAAACTTTGCCTGCCTAACTGTGGCTGGTCTAACTCCAGGTTAGGATTGCGCTCTCACAATGCAATTCTATACCCCCTTTAACGCCGGCGCTGCACTCTTGCGCTGGCCAAACGCTGTTGTGAACGTGCCTTTATGGCACATAAAGTGCGTCTGCATCGGCGCTATGGCGCTTGGCTGGCGCAAGCAGCACCACCAACACTCGGGCACCACTGCGACCATTGGCAGTGCTGGCCATGCGCCAGACAGGCGCTGGCGCAGGCCTCTGCGAGGGCCTTCCAGAGGCGCAGTGGGTGGAGACAGCAGTTGTGACGCGGTTGTGACGCAAGACGGCCATATTGCCATATCCTAACGCCAGTTCCCGGCAAGGGTGGCCCCGATTCCAGCCACTCCGGTCCACATTCCTCTGCGCCAGCAAAACAGCAGGCACAGATCCGAGCAAGCCCATAGGGGTGACTGGGGCTTACCTGGGTGCATAGGGAAAACCTCCCCTTGCCCTGCACTGAGCTGCTTCTGCTTCCTATTGGATCTTGGGATATGGCCCTGTTATGTCCGCCTTACTAGGCCAGCATAGTGTAGGATTGTGCCCTCAGTATATACTCTGCTAGAGCAGGGGTGTCAAACTCATACAGTGGGCCAAGTCGCATCCATGATGCCTGCTAAAGGCTGAAAATGATGTCATTAAGCAGGAAGTGATGCCATTGGGCAGGTGATGACCAGAAATACGCTTTTGTTTCTCACTTAGGAGGAACTCAGCTGCCAATGACAAATGGGAAAATGTTCAAATCTTGATATTTTCAAGATAAGGAAGCCATAAGGCCCGTCTGTGGTCAGTGCAGGGAGCAGTGCTGACCCAGCAATGCCACAGGGACCAGCAGGTTAGCCTGCCTGGGACGGGGCCTTTGGAAGGCAGGGGAAGGCAGGAGGGAGGCAGTGGGAGGTGGAAAGGGGTGGGGGAGGGCAGGATGGGCCCCTTGGCCCCATCTGGTTGTTTAGTCAGATCCTAACCCCTGTCGCTGGACAGTACGGCCCAATCCGGGCCACTGGGACCTGCACCTTCTATTTAGCAGGTGCAGGTCTGAGCAGCCCCTTAGGACTGCCTGGGCCGTACCACAGGATAAGGGGACAAATGACCCTTTGCCCCGTGGTGAGCTCCAGCTACCTCCTACCCTGCCTGCCTGCCTGCTCCTGTGCAGGTGAGGATTGGACTGCCCATCCATTAGACCTAGTCCTGCTCTCTGGAGCAACAGAGAACAAATCTTTGTCCTCTTCCACAGGACAGCCCTTCATGTATTTGAAGAGCAATGTTTCTCTTCCAACCAGCCTTCTCGTCTTTCAAACTCCTTTGTGGGGAGTGGCTTCCCACAAAGAAAGAAGAACCATCAAAAAGAACAAAAGGAAGAAAACGTCCCCATTCTTTTCAAGTTGTTATTATCAAGTTGTTATTGATCAATGGAACAAATCACGAGGCTAGAAAAGCTGGTTGAATGGACAGATTTAAAATGATTGGAAATCCCCCACAAATACAAATCTTTTGAAGGAACAGCAGCATAGCTAAGGGGACAGGGGGATGCATTGCCCTGGGTGCCCTGCCTTGAAGGGGTCTGTGAGAACAGTCACAGACCTAACATTATGTCCAGGGGGGCAAAGACCCCAAGTGCAGCACTCCTGGGGTGGGTGGAGGGCGGCGACGAGGAGCTTTACCTTGCCAAGAGGTGAGCAGTTTCATTCCTCCCGACTGCCCCTGCCATCGTATGGCTCCAAATGGAGACCGGCGTGGTGTGGAGGCAGAGCAGAGCTGTGCATGGGGGCAGGGAAACAGCAGAGAGGGTGGACCACTCCCTTCTTATCCCTGGGTGGCCCATTGGCTGGGTCCACAATTGTGTTAGAGACCTCCAAAAGGCATCTCTGGAGGCACCTCTAAGATACCCCCAGATTAAGATGTCATATGGGGGTGTTAATTTGGGGGTGTTATGGTGGATATGGACATGGGGGTGTTAAAAATATCTGTGTCCCTGAGTGCCAGATGCCTTAGCAACACCACTGTAACTGGATACTAGGAGCGCAATCCTAACCTGGAGTTATATTAGGCCGGCACAGTTAGGCCAGCAAAGTTTGGCCAGCACAAGGGCCACCGTAAAGCGCGTTTGGACCACTCTTGGAATCAGGGAGGATGGTGCATGCCTGTATGCTGGCCTATCTGTCTCCGAGAATGGCTCAAACATACTTTACGGTGTCCCTTGTGTCAGCCTTACTATGCCGGCCTAATTCCAAGTTAGGATTGTGCTCTAAAACCAACGCAGAAGCAGATTCTTCTGCCAACTTCTGTCCAAATCATGTACAGTGGGAGTTGGGGCAACACAAGCATTGGGGACAGAGTGTCTGAGGAATGAGAAGGTCATCTCTGCTTTGCAAACTTGCATTTCCTTCCATTTATCAAGTCACACGCCAAAGTAAATGGGGCAGAATTTGCCAGTAATGAATTAAGCCGCTCCAACAGCCATCTAAATGCAGACGCGAGACTCAGTAGGAATTAATGGATTAAGAAGTGGTGGGGAGGGGAGGGGAAGAAGAGATTGGAAGCACAGGTGGCTAGGTGTAGGCATGCCATCTCAATTATCCACAGTCCAGGTCCTAATCAGCAGAGTGGCAAAAACGAAAACTGTTTTCCCTCAGAGACAATTTACCTTTAATTCTTTATCAGTGAGATTATTCTAAACTCCCCGTCTTGTAGCCAATCAAGTGTTTAGTTATAAAATCACCCATCAACAAAGAAAATCATGAGCTGGCAACGGGGGATCCCAGACTGTGGCGGCTTGTGAATGTTAACTCTGGAGCCGCACTGGGTCCTCTCGCACTGACCGTCCATCAATCCTCTTTATGGTTGGAGCCAGTGGTTATTCCATTTTCTATCGCCAGGGAACCTTTCCCATTTTTGCTGATCTTCCAAGGAGCATCTGCATGTCTGTCACACTCCAGAGGATTGTAGATGATTCTGGGAGATGCTTCGAGGCACACTGCCAACAAACACAGAGACATTGGCCAGTCTTATCCAAGAGCACAAAAAACTTACATGGTTCCTAAAGGCAGGTCCAAAGGAGCCTCTTCTTCCCCAAAGTGAGGAGTGAGAAAATACCAATGTACATATTGCAAGTGCTTCTCTGGTGCATTGGAATAGCCAATCTTGTAACGCCTACGCTTTACACGCTTGCTCCACACTTCTGGCTTCACACCCACACACAGGATCAACCTAGAGCATCGTTTCTCAGATTTGTGGGTTGTGACTGACTTGGTGAGTTGGACCCCGATGTCCAGTAGATCCTAGATTGGGCCCTCCCACCTGCCCCTGCATCTGGGTGGCTCCAAATTGGAGCCCTCTGGAAACCAGGCCTATGTAGACCTCAGAAGGCCTCCACAGGCCTCCAGAAGCAACGGGACTTCCGGGTTTCTTCTGGGTTTTAGAAAGTGACTTCCAGTTGCTTCCACGGGCCTGTGGAGGCTGGAGAAGTAGGTGAGCCACAGTGCTCTCCAGTACAGATGGGCCATGGTAGGTGGAAGTTTGAGAACCCCTGGCCTAAAGAGAAAGGGCATCAGCAAATCATGATGACTGGATGCAACCTCCAAGTTTTTAGAGGTAACCTATCCCTGAACACCAGATACAAGAGCCATCATGGGCTGGGCAGCAGGATATAAGGATCTTGTTATGTTGTCTTTTGTGGTCATACAGGCATCGGCTGGACAGATGAAGCTTGACTAGAAGGGGCCTTGGCCTGAACTAGCAGGGCTCATGTTCTGAAAGGTACTAGGCTGCATAAATGAAATATGGGTGAAAATACTGGTACAATGTGGGAACATAGAAAGCTGCTTTGTACAGAGTGAAACCCTCAGTCCATCAAGCTCAGTACTTTTTATACTGACAGTGACTGTCCTCCTTCCCCCACCCAGAGTTGCCAGGATATGCCAGGGTTGAAGTGGGAACCGCCTGCAGGGGCTGTACCACTGAACAAATGCCCCACCCAACTATCATTGTCTATTTTAACCCTAACCCTAACCCTAACCCTAACCCCTGCTAACTGGGCAAGAGGCACTTTTTCCAAATGGTGCTCCTCTTGTATTTAGCAGAGGGAGAATAATGCACAGTCTCTTTTATAATGGCTGCTGCTGCTGGTGGTGTTCTGCATTTTTCAGATTGTGAGCCCTTTTGGGACAGGGAGCCATTTAACTGTATTATTATTTGCCTGTAAACTGCTTTGTGAACCTTGTGTTCAAAAGCAATATATAAATACTTTTGATTGATTGATTGATTGATTTTGGCATTGATGCTGCTTGTTAATGTGGAATATGATGGTCTTGCCCTAGAGCAGGGGTTCTGAAACTCACCTGTTCTGAGGTGGAGGGTGCCATGACCCACCTCCTTCTCTAGCACCAGGCATCCTCAGAAGGCCTCTGTAGGCCTCTGGAAACAACCAGAAGTCAATTTCATGAACATGGAAGTAAACAGGAAGTGACTTTCCAGCTGTTTCTGGAGGCCTGAGGAAGCCTGGTCCTCCAATTTGGAGCCAGCCAGATGCAAGGGTGGGGGAGAGAGAGCCCCAACTGGACACTGGGTTGCAACCCATCAAGTGGGTCATGACCACAGTTTGAGAAACCCCAACTTAGGGCTTACTATCGGAAGCTGCCTTATACCAAGTCCTAATATGGCCCATTCAACTCTATGTTGTTCATACTGAGGGCAACAGCTCTCTATGACATTCGGCATGCAAAGCACAGACTCCGCCACTGTGCAGTGACCCCTCCTTGCTGTCTCTTACAAGAGGCACAGAGTTGGCCCCCTTTTAATGCCAGCCTCACCTGGGACAATGGGCAGAAGAGAAATCACTGTTCTTCCCTCTCGGTGGTGTTCATGAAAGACTTCCCATGGAAAAAAACACAGTTTTACAAACATCTCCCCTCCTCCTTTCCTTAGTCGGCTATGATGAAAGTCATTAATTTTGGAATCATGAGAACCTCTGGCATCTGTACACACATGCCCCGACGGGCTTAAGCCCCTGGTACCGGCCAAGTGTATTTATCTTGGTTAGCAAATAATTCCAAGCATACCAATTACAGGCAGAGGATGAAGATCACAGCGCCTCTCCTATTAAAATTTAGAGAGCATATTTCATAAATACCATATCTCACTTGATGTTCTTATCTGCATTAGTGATATCGGGGTTTAAAGGAGTGCAGGGGAATGGCTCCTCATCCATCAATTCGACCAAAAAAACCCAACAACAGGACTGTCAGTTGTTCGGATCTTCACATCTTGCATTCTGCGGGGATTCAACGAAACTTCGTCTCTGACCATGTTTATCTGTAGAAATGATTTTTATCTATCTTCTCAAATCAGAAGGGCTTCTATCTGCATCACAAACTATGTTGTAGAGTCAACCTCATCCAGCTAATGTGGAAGAAAACAAGCTAAACACACCTTATGCGCTTTTGTACCAGATAGTACAAACATCTGTACCATTTTTCTCTCCACTGGTAACTGCAGTTTCCCTGCTCCTGTTTTCTGTCAATTGGCTACTGCAGTGATTTCCAAACTTACCTGAGTCATGACCAGGGGCGGTTCTAACCGAAAGGGCGCCCATGGCACCCAATGAAAGCGCGCCCCATGGGGGCACACACGTCATGATGTCACAACGTCATGACATCATGATGTCATGACATGGCGCTGCGCGGCGCCCCGCCCCTGCCCTAAGAGGTGGGAGAGGGCGCCAGGCAGCAGCGCGTTCTCTGCACTCCGGCTGGCTCTTTGAGGCCAGCCAGAGTGTGGAGAACGCAGCACAGGGCCTGGGCGGGGGCAGGCCAGGCCGCGGGCACCATTTTGGGGGCATGGCACACTATGGTTATGGCACCCACTCCCAAGATGGCGCCCATGGCTCATGCCTCCCTAGCACCCCTTAGATCTGCGCCTGGTCATGACACCATTTAATGAAAAATGCAGAAGATTACCCCAAGGAGATAGGGAATGGTATCAGCAGTGGCCCCTTGTCTATGTCAGCCAGGAATTATAGGGTTAACCCCAGAGCCTTTGCTTGTAGCTAGTTCACAGCTGCAGCCTAGGATGATGATGAAAACCTGGGGAATAAAGGTGGAAGCTTGATTTGACAATCAGGTGTGGGTGGGACGAGAAGCTAGCTAGCTGTGGAATGAATTCGGGTGGCTGGTTTGACTGACTAATGGATTGGATGAAGGATACTTGATGCTGCTGAGACTGGGACTGTGGTTGGAACTAAGGTTGCTACTGGAGACTGTGGAAAATTATTGTGTGGTTGCCATGTCCCTGGAGCCACCAACTGGAGGAGGAGGGAGGGCCTGTGTGACTGAGCAGGCAAGCTGGCTGCATTTTGTCTTCTCATGGGTGGTGGAATTTAGTGGTGCGGTTTTGGATATAGAAAGGAAGCTAATTCTCCTACTGTGGGCATAAGACTGCAGAGAGGAAATCTGGTATAACATGCCACAAACAGCTTCTTCCTGGCTGAGCTGGGTCCTTCCATCTTGGATCTCACAAAATCTTGCAAGATCCAAGATGGTGGTGCCCAAATCTTGCAAGATTTTATCAATTAATCAACAGGTACTTGTTGACTTCTGTGTTGCATTGCAGCTGTGTGCCTAGCACCAATGCAGAGGTGCCAAGCAGCACCCTCACATCGGTGCTAAAGCATCGGACCAGCGCTGCAGTTAGCACTTGCCCTGTTGCTCCCACGGCTCACCTCCCTCACGTTGGCAGAAGCCGGTCAGTGTGAGTCCCTCACCATTGCTGGACGGCGCCATTGCTGGATGGGGGAGGGTGGTTCTGGGAGGGACAGGGGCGGGGGGAGGGCAGGCTGTGGGTGGGCCAGCAGGCATGCCAGCCCTGGATGGGGGTGGGCCCTGGATTCGGCCATAGGGCCAAATCCAAAGCCTCTATCCCGAGGCCACACAGCCCTGATTTGGGCTGTGCAGTCTCCTCAGCTCTGCACCTGCTGTTTAGCAGGCGCAGATCCAAGGAGCATACCGGGGAGGCTAGAGCCAGTAAGGGCACGAACGTGCGCTTGCCGCGGGGAGGCTCCAGCCTCTCCAACACAGTGATGGATATGGTGCTGGCTGGCTGGCCTTGCCCTTCTGGCGCTGCATCTGACCCTGAACCTGCAATCCTATCCCGCAGTTAGGCTGCCACAAGGGTCTTGTGCCGGCCCAGGAGTGTCTCAAACACACCATAAAGCACATTTGGACCACACTTGGAGTCAAGGAGGATGGTGCATGTCCAAGGTAGTCAAGAGTGAAGGGAAAAGACAACCCAGAGTAGGAAACAGCCCTGCCCTGCTGTGGTTGAGTATATGCTGGGAGAACGTTTGTCAGTCCCAGTGTACAGTATTGATGGAGCAGTGATCTAAGGAATGATCCAAAGGCATCTTTCGAGGTGCTGTGGTTCAGCAGTAAAAAGAAAAGTCTTTGCATGCACAAGGTCCTAGGATTTATCTCCGTAAATCATTGGAAATAACTCTGCCTGAATCCATGTACAGCCCATTGTATTCAACAAAGTAGAACAGGGCAGTGGCATGCCCACAAAGGGGGCAAAGTGCTATGATTTGCAGGAGCCTGAACTCCTGTGTAACATGGCCCCTCCTCCTTACCTTTGGAGCCATTTGCAGCTTGGAGAGCTGGCTTGGCGGCTTTGTTCTCTGAGCCACAAATGGCTATGAAGGTGAATGGGAGGAGCTGCTTTACTTAGCATCCCCCCCTTAGGAATGCCGCTGGGGCAGGCAAAGATCATTCCTGAGTTACTGGTGGCTCCAATGGTGATCTAAAATTTTGCTCCCCACATCAGTGATTTGCATTTTTTTCTCCCATCACTCTGGCTCCAGGTTCAAATCCCAACTGCATCCTGCTTGGAGCACAAGGGATTCCCACTACTGAATTGTGCCTGTGCAGGTGTTAAAACACCACCCTGTGAGTTACTGTAATTTCTTTGAGTCACGCTCTCAAAGCTTCACGCTAGTCACGCCCCAAAAAGGAGCTCCCAAGTGCCTAAAAACCTGCTGACGCTGTCGTAGAAAGTATTGAGCTGGGCAAAGCCATGATCTGACTCAGGAGAAGGCATAAATGCGTATTTATGTGTTGTAAAATCATTCATCAGCCTGGAGTAAAGACCAATTTTCCAATGTGTTCTGTCATGTATTTTTTAAGGCACAAGAGTAACTCCTACACTGTTGTGAGTTTTAATTTATTAGAGGCTTAACTTCACACTCCCATTGCAAAACGACCAGATTATGAGCTTTTCCTCTCTCCCTCTGCCACCATCCGCTTTAGCAGGGTCAGCTGCCATTTGAAGGTGAATGAGAGGGACCCAGCAAAGAATGAATCAGGATTTTTGTGCCCTTGAGACATTTCCAACAGGGGGAGGGAGAGAGTAACAACCCCGCAAGGATTCGTGTGCAAGATACCAGTGACTGGCAATGGAAAAGCTGAATTAGGGAAACAATGGAAGACGTAGGTGCCAATGGCAGATGCTCTACTGGAGGGAGACAAATGGGGAAGAGGAGGGGAACATAGTGTTTTCCCCAAGCACAAAAATGGCAGCACTGGTTTCCACGTGCACCTTGCTTTTTGGTATGTGCCTGGGCTCAGATGTGCCTGGCACCACTAATGCAATGGCTTTTCTTAAAAAGCAATTTAGGGCGCAATTCTAACCTGTGCTGGAACAGGCAGGCCAGCTGGACTGCGCTGTATCCAATGCAGGTTAGGAGCAGACTGGTGCCTCCACAGGGTAAGAGCATGTTCGTTCCCTTACCCTGGGGTAAGCAGTAGATGCCCTGATGAGCCAGCTTGGATGTGCACCTGCTGTTTAGCAGGTGCAAATCCGAGCACACCATGTGGTCAAAATTGGGGCCTCCCCACCTGCCAGAACGCTCTCCTCCTGCCCCATTCTGCCCCCCACCTGCCTTCTCCCAGAAAAGCCCCTGAGCTGGCTGAACATTGCTGGCACAGGGGCGACTTAATGGCAGCTTGCTCTGGCATAGTTGTGTCAATGCAGCTGCCTGCACTGAAAGTGTGCAACTTGCTCTGGCACTCAGCTGACGCAAGTGGTTTGTGTTGGCTAAAGTCAGGGGTTTGAATTGCCCTGCCTGTGAATGCATTGGAAGCATCCCATAGAAACTTGTTGCTGAAAGCACTGCAGCATCAAACCTGCTCTGTGGCTGGAACCCAAAGCCTTCCCCCTCTTGCAAAAATGAAAGGCACTTCAATCAAAGTCCCAATCCCTTCCAATGGATATAGTATTAAATGTCACTCCTGGTGGCCTTTTTTCCTTGACAGGGAGCATGAAGGGTTGCATACCGGAAACTTCCTGCAGAAACCACATGTGGGTCTTTGGAGAACCTCATACATTTCTACTCATGCTACAGTAAATGTGTAAGATGTCTTGTTACAGTTCCCAATTACTTCAAACAGTGGTTTCAAAGCAGAGGAAAATGCTATAAATATGGTCATCAGGAGTCCATGATCTCATAAGTTGCCCTAACTTTCCTTCAGCAGCAGCATCACACTATGACAACTATATTTCATGACAACATAAACCCTTTGACAATGTGATTCCTGATTTGGAGGAATCAGCCATATGATTCACTCAAGAAGCATGTCCCTCACTCTCACATGTGCTCACTTGTCTTCATGGGTATCATCGCACTGACTGGCTAACATAGAACCGCCCTGTTTGGGACCCATTGTGTGTTCCCTGATTGTTTGGGACCCACCATGTTAAATAAACAGGGAATTGGACACAAAGGTGGAGCAACCTGGGAAAAATAATGGCCTCAAAGGTAAGATCTCAACAGTAAGAGATTTCTGGGCCATCAAAAGCACCGAAGCCCACACTGAAGTGAGAACATCGCAACTTCCAGTCGCAAAAAGTACTATGCACATTTCCAACCTTGTGCCATGCGAGTCCTTTTCAAATGTGGTGCCCGGGTCCCTGATGATATTTGCTTGATGGATTGCTGGTGATTTCTTCATTGGAGCACCTTGGAGCTCTGGCTTTAAACCCCTGACAGCGTTAGCATAAAAGATTTACATTATGTTATGAGGGCCACACAAGAATAATAATTTCAAAATACATTGCCTCCGCTGCCGGTGCACCATGGGAAATCTAGAAGCGGCAGGCGGTGTGCCTGCTCAGTAATTACAAAATGGCAGCATGGGGGGGGGGAGAAGCATTGGAGACAAGGAACTGGAGACGAAAGCCATCTGTGTGCCTCGGCGAATTGAAATTACAGTAATATATGAAGACATTACCTGAAAAACCCGGTGCTATTTAAATGATTTACTATTACGCCCCAGCAAGCTTTAATTTAAGGATAAAGTCATTCGGCAAGCTAATCTGATAGTGGAGGCATTATTTCACGCAGTTAAGTTAATTTACACTAGCTGGTTTTGTTGTTGCAGTTGGCATTATTATCTGCACAAACAGCCGATCGGCCTTGACAGAAGCAATATACTGTTTAATACAGCATCTTAATTCAGCTGGCGAGCTAGCTAGGATAAAGGGTTGTTTATAAGCAATAATGGGGTGGGAAGTCATTTGCAGGGCTAAGCTGATAACACTGATGAGAACCATGGTGTACTTTCCTCTTACTGGGCTGTTTTTTTTAAAGGAAGGAACTATCTATTCATTTGTTTGCTTGTATAATAATGTTAGCCCGATGGGTTGCTTTTCCCATCGCTCTTCCTTTTCTCTCATTACAAAGGGCCCCATGGTGTTGTTCCGATTGCCCTGCAATTTATCCTTCCGATGCTCAGCTTTGTGGGCAAGCCAGTCTTCCACCCTTCTCTTGGATGGATCGGAGTCAGCTGATGGAGCCTTCCATACGTTCCATTTAATTGGAATTCATTTGGAAAGCATCTAATGTAAAAAGAGCCCCACTTGATCAGACCAAAGGCCCATCTAGTTCAGCTTCCTGTATCTCACAGTGGCCACCAGATGCCTCAGGGAGCACATGAGACAAGAAGTTGCCTGCGAGCACAATCCTAACCTGGAGTTTGGCCAGCAAAGTTTGGCCGTCACAAGGACCACTGTAAAGTGCATTGGACCACCCTTGGAGTCAGAGAGGCCAGCACACAGATGTGCGCCATCCCCCTGACTCTGAGAGTGGTCCAAACGATGGCCCTTGCCTTGTGTTGGTCAAAGTTTGCTAGCCTAACTGTGCCAGCCTAACTCCAGGTTAGGATTGCACTCTATGAGTTTCCACGTTTCCACTTGGACATAGGAAGTCTGGACATAGGCAACTCTTCCTACAGAACCAAATCCTTGGTTCTTGTATTGCCAAAATTTTCTAGTGGTAGCCCTTCAATCAGTAGCATAGCTGGGGGGGAGAAACAATAAGTACTGCAGGAACCACAACACACCATGTGAGCAGTCCCTCCCATTTGCTGTCAGAGCCATTCAGAGAAGTGGTAGCGACCTGCAGGTGCTCACTAAACCAAACAGCATCTCCTACACATTGCTGTCACTGCCTGGAATGGATCCAATGGTGTGGGAGGGGTTGCTGACACAGTGCATTGTGGTACCCACAGTGCTTACTATTTTACCCCCTCCTGCTATGCTACTGCCTCCAGAGTTTCTCCTACAGAACTTTTTCTTGTTCATGCTACCTGACCCTTTTACCCAGAGGTACCAGGGGCTGAATAGAGGATAACAGAATCATAGAGTTGGGAGTGACCCACAAGATCATCTAGTTCAACCCCATGCCTGTGTCAGGAAATCCTCCAATAGCATTAATTATTGGGCACCAGGAAGTGGGTCCCTTCCAGTTGATTGATGCTATGAATTCACCACTCTGTTCTTGGCTTGCCTTTTCTTGTAGGCAAACATTAAGAATTCCTAATCCTGCAACTATGGCATATGGCAACTCACCCCAGGATATGGATATAAGGATATATCATATAAGGGCATATATGGCAACTCACCCCAGCAACTTTTTTTTTATAGTTTATTGATTTTTATAGATTATAAAAGATGACAGAATCATAGAGTTGGAAGGGACCCACAAGGTCATCTAGTCCAACCCCTTGCCTGTAGCAGGAAATCCTCCTAGAGCATCTCCAGCAGGTGCCTGTCAAGCCTCTGCTTGAAGGTCTTCAGTGAGGGAGAATCCACCACCTCCCTTGGCAATGTGTTCCACTGTCGAATAGCCCTTACTGCCAAGAATTTCTTCCTGGAATTATGACTCCCTTTTGGGACAGGATATGTTAAGGGCTATCCTTTCTTATATGAACTAATTCCCAGAAGCATCCTCAAGGATATTACAAATATTATTTTAGAAGTGCTTGGGGACAGGTACTAGCTCTTGGATGTGCTTGATTCCCACCTGCTCTACCTGTACATTTCTAAATAAGTAGTGGGGCATTAAAAGCAACAGAAGCCTCGGTTACTGTCTAAACTGCAGGCCCTGGAACATGCTCCAGTATGAGGAAAGCAGGAAGCCCTGCTTGACATCTTTCTCCCTTTTTTGGATAAACAACTCCAAAGCTCTGAACATTAATTCCAAACGATTTGGAGGGATTCGATTTATGTCCTGGCAAAAAGGCTTAGGCAGTTCAAGGCAGCAGAAGGTAATGAGACCCGGGGCTAAGCCACAGCAAGGAACGCTTGCCAGAGAGGGAGATTCTCACACTCGGAAGTCTGTGTCAGGGGAAATCCAGAACAAGATGCTCATCATCCATCAGATTTTTTTAGGGGGCTTTAGCTTGCTTTACATCAAGTTTATAATTCAAGCGAGCCACAAAAAATGAATAACAAGCCATTGAACTTGCAAACTGGGCAAAGAGGGTGCCCCTTTGAATGGTGGTTCTCATAGAATGTGCAGCTGGAAAGCGAAAATGCTCTGTGGAGTCCAGCACAGTTTCTTTTCCCAACTGGCTGTTATGACTCATTTTGGAACATCATATCTTAAGGGCCATATGAGATAGCCCGCGGTCTGAGGTAATCTAGGGGGCCTTCCTGCATGTGCCGCCACAATTTACAGCATGGCTGGTGGCATCTAGGGGCAGGGCCTTCTCAGGGTTAGCACCAGAACAAGAGAATGTCCTCTCCATTGCATTACAAATGAAACCGTTCTGACATGGCCTGGAGATGTTTCCACTCAACTTGAGCAAACATGCATATGGTATCTACGGTACCTACAGTACCTGAAGCTTGACCAAATCAAGAGACACTAACAAGTACAGCTGGGGATGGGGTGGGGAGAGAGAATCAACATTTGAATGTTCAGTTTTATTTGAATTCCACATTTACTGGAAGAGGGAAGATGGGAGATCCAATCACTCCTGCCTTTCTTTCTGTGTCATACTGCTAGTATATCACATTGAAAAAAGCTTCATGGAAAATGTAGTTTCCTCAAGGACCTCTCCCATGTTGTGTCAGCTGCAGAGGGGTGACTTGATCACTTCCTCTTTTCTCTGTTTCACAACTTCCATACCAGAGGTGCATTTAACCTATAGCTCGGGGTGGCGGGAGCCATGGGCACCGGGCAGCAGTGGGGCGCCATTGCGTGCAGTCCATGGAGGAAACTGCGCTGTTCGGCCCACCCACCCTCCCTCGCCTCCATTATGCTCTGAAATGGAGCTATTCCGGACGCAGGGAGGCGTGCCTGGATGACGCACGGGGGCGGGGTGATGTCCTGAGGGTGCGGTTTCGTCGCCTGCCATGGGTGCGCTTGGGCCTCCGTTCGTCCCTGTTCCATACTGCATGGAAAAAGGCCAGCTGGCTTCTGGGAAATGCAATTTCCAGCTGTTATCCTTCAATGGTGTAGCCAACTTTCCTGTTTTCATGAACACTCTGAGCTTTCTATAGGCAAAACTACAAATCAGGCCAGGCAGGGGATTTCCCGGTTGTTATCGTTCTTGTCACCGATGTTCTCAATGTTCCAGTCCACACAGTGGCAAGTAATAGCAACAGCAACTTCTCTCTGCCATCAAGAGCGACGAAGGCAGCGGCGTCATGCAGCCGGAATGCTGGGCGGGAGGAACAGGTGAGCGGCAGCCCGCCCGTTGCGTTCCGGTCCATTTTGCCGTCTTCCCCGCCCCCACAGGGGCGGGGAAGATGGCGAAACAGACCGGAATGCAATGGGCGGGCTGCCGATCACCCGTTCCTCCTGCCCAGCATTCCGGCTGCATGACACCGCTGCACGTAGGCATATCAGTGACTTTCGGGTCTCTCCTCCAGGTGCAGCCCAGGCTGTACCTGCTTAGTTTCCAGTAGTCTTCAGGCTGCTTGGGCCACACCTCCTGCTCATTTGGGTTTTCTAGACATAGCTTGATGTATTTTTGAGCAAATCTCAAGCTAGTGAGTTGGCGGGCAGGGGCACCCATCTCCACAGCTGATTAAATCAATTGTGACATTTTGAGAATCTGAAAATCAAATAATCTATGGAGCAATTTTTGTGGCTTTGTGGAATCCAATGCCACAATGAAAATGCAACATATTGGCATGATGAAGAAAGGGGGGTTATAAAATACACACAGGGGAGAGAAATTGTATTAGGAACGTTGTCTGCCACAAGGTTATACTCTGGCTATATATTGAAAAAGGACAAATAGAATTGTGTTTTCATCTAGTTTTGCCTAAAGCTCGAAATAAAGAGTAGGTGGGGGAAATACCTCTCTGATAGTAAAAATATCTCCTTTGAATATTCCCATTGTATATTTTTATTAACTTTTTAAATTAGCAATCGCCTTACAGTTGATCTGCGAGTGAATAAAAGCCATTTACAAATGATCAGGACTGGTCAGGGAAGGTGGCGGAACCCATTCAGAAATGTTCCCCATTATCGGCAGGCTTAGTGCTCATCTGCATATAGATTGAGCAAGTCAATCAGGAATTTGCCCCAGGTATGTTTCTCGAGATATGATTACGGAGATATTTGGAAAACCCTTGCCAGCACATAATGGTCAGAACAAGTGGAGAGGAATAGGTTTAATTTGTCAAACACTCCTAGGTGTTGCCTTTTTGTAAAGAAAAAAAAACCAGAGGGAACAATATTGAGTGCTTGCATCTGCAGACGAAAAGGAGAGTGAGCCAAGGGGTTCTTTTCAAAGTCGGATTAGTGCATATTTGAAACACAGGCACGCAGAGAGAAAATCCCCACATTATAATGCGATTTAGAAAGCTACAGTAAGCTCCCTTTGCTGGTCTCCCAAATGACGGGGACCTGTTTTTCCCCGGCCAATTTCCACGGTGGCTAGAAATACCAGGAGGAGATGAGAGAGGAAGGGGGAATGAGATTAGATGCGAGGGCTTGTGCCAGCCACATGTGAAAGGGCACCTTAGGAGTCCCCAAAGCCCTGACCTGAACATCTGCAGAGACTGAGCCAGTAGTACAGCCAGAAGAAATCCATTGGACTGGAATTCTAGAACATTAGAATTTTCTTAGAGTTCATCTAGTCCAGCGCAAGCAACTGCATCCATGACAGGCGGCCACATAGCTTCTGCTTGGAGGAGTGGTCTGTCAATGGCTACTCTTAATTCTACAGTGCGGGTCCTTACCCCGCAGGTTCGAAACCTGCAGATTTCACCCAATGTGGATCTCGACCCACCTCAGGAGGGTCTCACTGTACCTCCCAGGCGTGACTGGAAGAGTCTTCCAGTTGCATCTGGGAGGAGTTTGAGGCACATGGAGGCTATGTGAAGGCCTCAGAGGTCTCCTGGAACCCTTAGAAAGTTTTTTTTGCAAAAACTGGAAATGTCTCTCCAAGGCCTCCAGGAGGCCATCTGTGGCTTGAGGAGGCCGCACTGGACCTCAGCAGGCCTCAGAACACCTCCTGGATGCAACTGGAGAGCACTTCTGGTCACACCCAGAGGTTTTCCGATGGTCCCAAACCCGTGGATGTAATTATCTGCAGGTTTCTGTATCCGTCATGGGTCCCTGCACATACGAAGATCCAACTGTACTTATTGTCTGTCTCCAGGTTTAGCAGGAATTTGCCTCTGAATACCAGTTGCTGGGGAGCAATGGTGGGAGAGGGGTCTGCTTAACTCTCCTCTTGTGGACGTCCACAACTGGTGTGCAAATGTGGGAAACCAGAAGCTGGATGAGTTGGACCTTTGGCTTGATCCATCAGGGCTTCAACCCCTTGTTCCTAGTCCTGCCATCAAGAGATTCAGAGACTGCGTCCTCCCCGCCTTCACATGCTCAGAAGGTGGCACTCATATCTCCCCAGTCATCTCTTCTCCAGGCTAAGCATCATGCTTAAAGCATGCCAGGCTTTTTAAATATTTTAACTGTTCCTCATAGGACTTGGTTTCCAGACCTCTCACCCTCTTTGCACTTTTCTTCTGGACCCAGTCCACCATTAGCCATGCCATTCTTCAGATGTGGTGCCCAAACTGGATATATAATATTATTTGAGGTGAGGTCTGACTAATGCAGATTCAGGGTGCAATCCTAACCTGGAGCTAGGCCAGCACAGTTAGGCCAGCACAGTTTGACCAGCACAAGGGACACCATAAAGTATGTTTGGACCACTCAGAGTCAGAGACACCAGCACATGGACGTGCACCATCCTCCCTGACTGAGGGCGCAATTCTAGGCAGTGCTGGACTGGTGAGGCCAACAGGCCAGCGCCATATCCAGTGCTGGATATGGATATGGACAGGCTGCAGCCTCCCCACGGCAAGAGAGCCCTATGTGCTCCTCAGATCTTCACCCTCTAAAGAGCGGGCACAGATCCGAGGAGATTACGCAGCCCAAATTGTGGCCGCACAGCCTCGCTGCCGGGCTTAGGAGGTGGCCATATGGCCACCTCCCAAATCCGCCCAGGTCCCACCAAAGTCCCGCCTCCCCTGTCCCACCAATCCCCGTCCCGAAATGGGACAGAGAATTCCTTGCGCCAACCGTCTTCGCTTCGAGCAGCGTCGGCTTCAAAGTTGGAGCGCCGATGTGGGGGTGCTGCTTGGTGCCCGCACATCAGCACTCCGCCCTTTGCATTGACGCAATGACGTCATGTTGATGCAAGAGGCACACTAGGACTGCGCTGCCTGAGTGTTCCAAACGCATTTTACCAATAGCAAAGTGAATAAGAAAGGGAAAAAAGACTATTTACAACCATGGCACAAGCAAAATAACCACACAACCCTTGCCCTTTCCAGTGTCCCATTTTCCATATTTTCAAAGATGGCTGCCCTAGGTGCTACATGGCCCACCTGAAATTGCCTTGTGACCCAGCTAGTGAGTCCTGATGCACAGTTTGAGAAAGACAGCATTAAGTGGTGAGAGTTATTTGTAATTTACAATTTTACACCTCTGTTTCCAACTGGCCTTCAAAGCTCTCTTTTCCCATATGTTGTGAACAACGGCTTTTATCAATCCTCTCCTGGACTGCTTTTGACTGTTGCCTCCTTATTTATTAAAAATGTCTCCATACAGTGATAATTGGGTTCCTAATATCCTAAGCAGCATAATGTGCAAATGGATTTTTTCTTCCTTTTGCAGAGTCGAAATAGCTTTTTATGTTTTTTTCCTTTTAAATTCCTCAGGGGGGTTGTTTTATCCAAACTCATGTAGTATTTAGCAAAGTAATCATTGCTCAATTGTGAAGCATGAGAAGTGTAAAATTATTATAATAGAAGGGGAAACAGCAAAAGCTATAATAGAGCTGACCTCATTTTGCTTGATTATTAATGGTGTTCCATCTCATTTACAAGGCCTAACCTTGTGTGATACAAATACGTCCAACAAGTGAACCTTTTTTAGCTTGCAAAACGTAATTAGATTTGCAATATATCACACACTTATTTTTTTTCCTCATTAAGCAACTGAAACCACAGGAATTGTAGCCAGGATATAAACAGTGTTTAAACAGTATCATGTCAATTGCATTCTTATCAGGGAAAACCTACAATGGTTAATTGTTTACAGTGGGAAAAATAAGAACATTATGAGGCTATGGTTAGATCAGGGATCTCCAAACCCCTGGCCCACGAGCCGGATCTGGGGTTTGTAAACACACTTCTACCCTGTGAGCAGCGCTTCCTGTTTTGTTGAAGTGCCGCTCCATTTCTAATCAATTCCCAGTGTCCCAGAGGCTGTGCAACTGGTCACCGAGCATAGATGTGAATGCCCAGAGAGTCCCTGCCACAAGCTTTGAAATGGAGCAATGCTTCAACAAAACAGGAAGCACCGTTTGAGATAGAGAAGGGTTTTCTGTTGCACAGCAGTTGTGAGTTTGGTGATTACTGGGCTAGACCTTCCTTCTTATCTGCACTCAGAGGAACCACCAATGAGACATCACAATCATCCCTTTGATTGGAGGGATGTGCTCCATTGTAATATTTTCTCATGAGTTGCCTTAACACTGCATGCCCAAAAGACCAGTTTCCAGTTTAATGTGCATCCTATTTTAAGTTCAGTTCTATCTATTGCATTTTTATATGGTCCTTCCTCCAAAAAGCTCAGAATGGTGTACATCAAGGGGTGTCAAACTCATTTCAGATAGTGGGCTGAATAGCATTCATGGCACCTGCTGTAGGCCAAAAGTGAAATAATCAAGCAGGAAGTAACATCATTAAGCAGATGATGGCCAGAAGTAAGAATGGTGACGCGCTGCTAGCATGTCGCTGCCTTTGCCCCACCCTCCCGGGAGCGCGGGAGGCTGGGGCTAGATGTTTGGGTCGTTGCCGGCTGCGAGGCTGGGCTAGCGCTGCTCTGCGCATGAGCTTGCCCCGGATCGGACGTTGCGTCCCTGCCAGTGAGCAGAGAGGATGCGTCTTCACTTCTCCGGCTGGCGCTCATCCTGGGACCTTGATTTGGCGCATGGCGAGCCAGCTAGAGCAGCGAATCACTTCGGGCAGCCGCTTTGGGCGCCCGGTGTTCCTCTGGCCGCTCGCCGGCTGTCGGGGCATGGCAGCTGAGTTGGCTTAGCGCATCTGCGCTTGCTCGCCACAGGGGGGTTCGAGGAGCCTGGCCTGAAGTGCAGGCCTCCCGATTGCGGCGGTAGGCGCGGGAGGCCTTTGGGGAGCACGGGGTTCAGCTGAATCGCATGCTTTTTTGTGCGGCAAGGCACGGCTCCCTGCCTTGGGCCTCAGATCGGGGGCTTGCCATTGGGGGTTTGTCAGCTGTCTCTGTGGGGTGCCTTCAGGTTGGCGGCTGTGCGACAGGGGCACATCTTGTGGGGTTTGTCTCCCACTTCAACCCCCCCTTGCTTCTGAGTAGGGAAGCATTTGGAGCCCTGACTGCAGCTTGGAGCGTCTGAGGGAGTGATTTGCACCTGTGGCCTGAGCAACAGCACGCACCTGGCTGGGGCGTGTGTATCCTTTGTAGTGGAAGCAAAAGCACTCACAGGGGTGGTGGGCCCCGTCCCCCCTTGGTCACTTAAAGGGTTCTTGTAAGTGTAAGGGGGAGTTTTTGGTTTTGTGGGCGGCCCAGTGGGTGGCAGACTTCATTTTATCTGGCATATGGCTAAGCGCAAGCAGAAGCAGGGGGCAAAGCCCCAAAGCGCCCAGTCCAGCAGCCTGCTCCCAGTCCTGTATCATCTGAAGATGAGGCCGATTTGGCCGAGTTGAGGGTGCTTATGGTAAGAGTTGAAGCCCTTGAGAGGAAGGTGGCTGACAGGGAAGTGGGCAAGGGTGATGGTGGCGGTCATCGGGGCGGTTGGTGAGTCTGTTCCCCTGCTCAGGAGGTCCACGCATCCCAGACGCAGTAGCAAAATGGATCAGGCCCTCTCTTCCAGGGTGTCATCACAAGAGGCGGGTGCCATTACCTCTGACGTGCAAGTTCCTTCTGGGCAGAGTGGCAAGGGGGCACAGTCAGCACCTCCAAAAGGGGGCGCTTTGTTGTCAGATCCTATGGGAGGATCAGGTGAGCCGGGGTGGGTGATGTTAACCCTTGAGTGTTGGTTTGGGATGAGTGGGAGGGAACCACCACTCCTCTTCCTACTGTATCTTCACCCCCAGATTATTGGTCCTAGTATGGCTTGTCTGCTTCACAGTTGGCTGCAGGGTTCCAGCCAGGATTCCAGCAGCTTCCGTGGGTGCCCCCTCTTGGCTTGTCTCAGGGTGCTGCTTTTGTGGGCTCTCAGGCAGCACCATGGGTGCAGGCAGCCCCCATCCATCCTGGGCTGGTACCTTTTGGAAGGTACCTTTTGGAAGCTATTGGAAGGGTTCAGGAGAATGGCCCCCCTGAGGCCAGATGGGCGTAAGCCTATTGTGCCAGCCATTTTGAGTGGTCTGTGTAGCTTGTTCCTGGTTCTATGCTCCTCCCACTTTGAAGCGGCTTTGTTTCAGACCGTGTCTTCAGTAATGCTTTTGGGGACCTTTTGCCTGAATGAGCTCGTTTGCTCATCAATGTTTGACCTATCAGGTAGGGCCATGGAGCGCGGTGATGTCCAGCTAACGTCTGACATGTTGTGGCTCCACCTGCGCATGTCAAAGACGGATCAGCGCGCCCGTGGAGCAATGATTTGCTTGCGAAGGTCTACGGACCCACTTATCTGTCCAGTTAGATCTTTAGGAGCATATCTGCTGTTTCGGGGTGATTCCTCTGGCCACCTGTTTTGGCACAGGGGTGACTCCCCTTCGACTCTATCTCAGTTTAGGCCAGTGTTTTTCAGGGGTTTGACCATGTTGGGCCTATCTCCCTCTCATTATGGATTACAATCCCTCAGAATCGGTGCTGCATCCACAGCTGCGGGACTGGGATTTTCACCTGCTGCCATTCAGCATATCGGGAGATGGAGCTCTGCTGTGTTCAAAGCCGATGTTAGGGAGTGAGCAGTGTTGACTTTCCATGACATTGTTGCCCTTGGCTGTTGTGTTAAATAACATGTTTATGTTCTTTGGCAGGTTTCTTTGGTTCATGCCCAGCAATTGTGCTCATATGTGGGCACTCCATCGCCTTTTGGGCTCAGAAGAGAGTGGCCACCAGCTCCATCGGCACCCAGTTGGGGCTGGGCAACGTAGCCAGCATTCACTGGGCTGTGTGACGAGGGATGTGATGGGGCCAGCTTTTGCCTGCTGTGTATGAATTTTTAGCTTCCCACAAGCCACCGCAGTTTTTGATAGTTCATCTTGGTGAAAACGACCTGGGGCAGGAATCGTCCTTATCCTTCAGGCTGCAGGCCTGGAAGGATTTTTGTAAGATTAGACAGTGGGTGCCAGGCATAAGGATCCTTTGGTCCTGTATGCTCCCCCGTAGGGTTTGGCGGTATGCCCGTTCACTGGCCAGGATTGTCCACGCTAGGCGGAAATTAAATATCTATATGGGTCGGGTGGCGGTGGCTCTGGGTGGCATGGTCATTTATCATCCGAAGATCAGGTTTGAGGAACCCTCAGTTTTTCGGGGTGATGGGGTGCATCTTTCTGTTAAGGGCACTGAGTTCTTTCTTTTGGATTTACAGCAGGGCTTAAGGGAGGCCTTTAAGATGGCGGCGGAAGGGGCCAAGCGCTAGGCTGACCCCTCCGTGTGGCAGGATGAGTGCGGGTCAGGTAGGTAAGGGCTTGTTGGTGTCCACTTGAGGTGGCACAGGCAAGGAGCTTGCTAGGCCGCTCATACGTTGCATAACCGGCTCGGTGAGTGGCCAGGCGGGCGTCCCTGCTTGGACGTGCAAAGGCTGCCCAAAAGGCGAAGGCCTGGGTGAGCCGGTGTAGTCATGCTGCCTTGCCTCTCGAGCGGCAAGGATGGCCCAGGTTGGTCAGTGGTGCCCGTTGGTCATCCAGACCAAAGGGGGAGGTTGATGTCTAGGGCCGTTTCCCCCAACCAGGACCCTCACTTTCTGTTTTTTGCCCTGCTGTAATAATTGCCTATTAGCATCCAAAGCCTGGACTCGCGTGCTTATTTCTTGGATGGGGGGTAACCACTGTATTCTTACATAGACACTCATTAGCTGCAAATGATAGCAGAGAAAATGTGCAAATCGTGTTCATAATTTCAAGGTAGGAGAGAGCCCAATCATCATGTTGGGAGAATCCAACATGGGGCTGGAGAATTTGCTTCCAGGGGCAGCATCTGGCCCATGGGCCTTATGTTTGATACCCCTGGTGTACATAGTTCCTCCTTTTGTTCTCACAACAATCTTGTGAGGTAGGTTGGAGAGAGAGAGAGAGAGAGAGAGAGAGAGAGAGAGAGAGAGAGAGAGACTGCTCACCTAGGAAGCTTCATGGCTGAGTGGGGATTTGAACCTAGATCTTCCAGATCTAAGCCCAACTCCCAAAGCACAACATTATAATGTTTTCACCACTCGCCAGCAAGTTTGCACATCGGCTGGACCTGAAGATCACTGAAGAGAGGCAGAATTTTCACATTGAAACCAATGCCCAGAAGGCAATTGGTGAAGGAATTACATCATTACCTTATCTTCAGTCTAGAGAAAAGTAACCTGAGAAGAGACATGATTGAGAGCGCAATCCT
Source organism: Lerista edwardsae (assembly GCA_029204185.1). NCBI lineage: Eukaryota > Metazoa > Chordata > Lepidosauria > Squamata > Scincidae > Lerista > Lerista edwardsae. The sequence continues at coordinate 5,453,093 of JAJKFI010000083.1, forward strand.
AAACTCTGCTGGATTAACTAGGCTGGCAGGCCTGCACCAAATCCAGTGCAGCTCTTGGGAGTCTCCCCTAGGAAAGGGCATGTTTGCACCCTTGCCCCAGAGGAGGCTCCAGCCTCCCCTATGGATTCCTCAGATCTGCACCTGCTGTATAGGTGCAGAGGCTGTAAAGCAGGATGTATAGCAGGTGCAGAGCAGAGGAAGTGCTGCACCCCCCGAATCAAGGCCATGCGGCCTGGGGACTGAGGCTTGGATGCGGCCTACTGGCCGTATTCAATCTCCGCCCCCTTCCCAGGCCAGTCTGCTTGCCAGCCTACTCACCCCACCCAGTTCCTCCCTCCTATCCGCCCTACCTATGCCCATAACTACTCTTGCACCAGCCAACTTCAGCTGGCACAGGAGGGGGCGCTGTGGCACCTCTGCCCGGTGTCATTGGGCTGCTGCTGTTGCTGCTGCCATCGGCCCAACGGCACTAGCCCAACACAGGGGTGCTGGTCAGTGCTCCTGTGCTGGTGCTAAGTGTGGCTGGGCCTACGCAAGGATGTTATGTCGGCCCAACATCACTCTGAGCATTGCGCCCTGAGATGTATAAAATTATGCAGGGGGTGGATAGAGTGGAGAGATGTTTTTTTTCCTCTCTCACAACATGAGAGTCAGGGACATCCTCTAAATTTGAGTGTTGGGAAAGTTAGAACAGATAAAAGAAAATAATTTTCTACCCAGTTGGTAATTAATCTGTGGAACCTCTTGCCACAGGAGGTGGCAATGGTGTCTGGCTTATATGCCATTAAAAGGGGATTGAATAGATTTCTGGAGGAAAAGTCCATCACAGGCTACAAACCATGATGGGTGGTGCAACCTCCTTATTTTTTAGACTATCCCAGAATGCAAGAGTATGTGCTCTCTGAGGCATCTGGTGGGCCACTGTGAGATACAGGAAGATGGGTTTGTGGCCTGATCCAGTGGAGCTCTTCTTATATTACTATATTCTGGAAACTTGCCAAAGGTAAGCAAGAGCACCCTAGTTGCACTACAAGGCAGGAATGCCTCGGGCAGCGGAATCCTAGTGTGCCCCTTGCGTCGACGTGACATCCAAGTGAAGATGGTTGGTGCAAGGGATTCTCTGTCCTGTGTTGGGACGGGGATTGATGGGAGGGGGACGGGGGAGGCGGGACTTGGGCGGGCTTGGGAGGTGGCCACGCGGTGAGTCAGCGAGGCCTAAGCCTGTCAGTGAGTCAGCGAGACCTAAGCCCGTCAGCGAGGCCACGCTGCCCCGATTCAGGCCGCACGGTCTGCTCATATCTGTGTCCACTCTTTAGCGGGTGCAGATCCAAGGAGATCACTGTCCTAAGCAGCGCTGGATTTGGCGCTGGCTGGCCGGCCTCGCTAATCCAGCGCTGTTTAGGATTGCACCCTGAATCTGCCATTTGTCATCGTTTTTGGTGACCGTCATATCTTTTCCTACAATGCACCACCAACCTGCAACTTGGTGAAGGCTTCAACAGGTTTCCCTTGATGGTTTGTTCTGTGCCAAGAAGTGAGCAGGAGAAAGGCAGTGGAAGCTTCTACAAAGCCCAACCACAAGAGATAAGGTGCTCAGAGAAGCACATTCTCTGGTTAGAGCCGTGTTTCGCAACCTGTGGGTCACAGCCTAATTTTTGGTGGGTTGTGTTACTGAAACAAGCTGATCATGGGCAACGGCAATGCACCATATGGAAAGTGTAATTGAGTCACATGCATTTGAAAAGGGTGAATGCTAATTGCAGGGACAATTTTGATGGTCTCAGCTGCTTTGCAATGATCTCTGCTGGTTTCCTGAGAGTGTTGCTGCTCTCTACTGCTGGCAGGTAAGCTATTCAGATAAGGTACAAAGGTGGAACAGTCTTGTTTTTTGTGCTTCTCTCAAGCGATCTATTCCTTTTGCTGTGGTTGCTCTATTCAAAACAGTAGTTTTGAAACACCTGTGTTATCTGACTTCACCGCATAGTCTAGTTGAAAGAGGATTAACTTCTGTTTCAGGGAGCCGGTGGGAAGGAATGTTATTCAACCAGAAGCCACATTGGCCAGTCCTGAGCCAACAGCAGGAGAAGAACTGGGCATCCTTTGAAACCTGCCAGCAGAAAGGGGACAGGAAATGATGGAGGAAAGAGAGACATCTCCATGGATGAAACACAAGTCCATTCTTTATCTAGGTGCTGATCAGTTGCAGGAAATCATCCTGCCTGCTCTTCAGCAAAAGGATTTGCAGTGGCAGAGATAATCTGGTGGATCTTTGAATTCAATTTAGTGCTTTTGTTTTAATAGCCACCCCAAAAGATGGCACCCAACTCCCAAACCAAACTAGAAGCTCTGTGGAATATTTACCACAATGTCAAGAACTTCTGGGTTCTTTTGAAGGTATCTAAATCTGAGAGCGCCATCCTAACCTGGAGTTAGACCAGCACAGTTAGGCCAGCAAAGTTTGGCTGGCACAAGGGCTACCATAATGTATGTTTGGACCACTCTCGGAGTCAGAGGGGCCAGCACACAGACGTCCACCATCCTCCCTGACTCCGAGAGTGGTCCAAACGCACTTTACTGTGGCCCTTGTGACAGCCAAACTTTGCTGGCCTAATGGTGCCGGCCTAACTCCAGGTTAGGATTGCACCCTGAATCTCTTTTGGAGAAGCAGGTAGTTTCCGATTCGTATTCAGCGGGTTAGCATCATCTGGGTTTGCAATCTGTGGATTTGATGCAACACTCTATTAGTGCTTTGATGACGTCTTTCCAACTATTGTTATCCACGTGAGATTTCAAGATAGGGTAGGTATCCAAATGGGAGGAAAAATCCATTCAACCAAGTCGTCAACTTATTTAATTATATATTAATTAGGTAGCAACGCTAGTTTCAAGGCGCATTGCCCCTCCTCGCTGCAATTAACCTCTGGGTCTGTAATTCTGAGGGCCATAAATACTAATCAAGGAACATCCTGGGATGGCATTTTCAATGTTCCCATTTTCAGGGGTTGTGGGGGAGCTGTCACTGGTAAAACCAAGATTAATGGTGTGATTAATAGGAACACTGATATACTGGAGATCTCTAAATGTCTCTCTTGCTTCCTGTAGAATTGATCCAAGCTAGAGTATGAAAAACTATTTTATTTCCGGAAATGGAAGGCTTCTGTACACAAGTGCTAATGAATGGCCAACTGGTTTATCGATAAGTTTCATCTGGAAATAAGGAGTATCTTCTGCTTACTCCCCAATAAAGCAGAAAACGAGGAGTTTGGGCTTAAAACAGGGCACAATTTTATTAACATAGTTCAATATCAGTGAGCCATCAATATCCACAGGGGAATCCGCTCCAGGATTCCTGTATGCATCCCGCAGATACAGAAATCCACGGAAAATTAAATCCATGGGAGGCCTGGCACAGCACTGCAATAACTTGCTTGAGGGGCATGCCCAGCCCCAGGAGGTCATACATGGCCTCCCAGTCATTTCTGGTTTGTGGGGGGGGACTTCCACATAAACTGCTCTGGAGCAGGCAGGCCAGCATCCAACGCAGCTTGGGAGGCCTGACCAGGGGAGGGGCCAGCCTCCCCTATGGGTTCCTCGGATCTGTGTCTGCGAAATTGCAGGCATAGAACTGAGGAAGCCGCATGGCTCAAATTGGGGCAGGGGATCAGGCCTGGGATCAGGCCTTCAAGCCCTTCTGCCCCCACCCCTCACAGGTGCAGTATTTTTTTTAATACTGAAAAAGGAGGCTTGCCACCACTACTTTGCAAGAAGCTCCCTGAAGCGTTTCCACAATTTTGGCCACAACCTCCTTGAAATGGCACCACCCCATGGAGCCCAGCACCTCAAATAATAATAATAATAATAATAATAATAATAATAATAATAATAATAA
>JAJKFI010000083.1:5456991-5482253 GCA_029204185.1 Lerista edwardsae
AATAATAATAATAATAATAATAATAATAATAATAATAATAATAATAATAATAATAATAATAATATGCTTTTCAACTGAAAAACGTGGTTTGAAAACACCACATTTACCTACTGTTTGGATGATTACAAAGGGAGTTTCAAAAACAGTTCAGGATATGGTCTGGGGAGGAGAGAGTTTCTGCCACTGTTATGGGGGGGGGGTGTCCTGAGGAATAATCCAATTGGCAGGAGGGGGAGGGAAGAAGAAGGAAGAGTCTTTGGCTGGCTACCATTTTTTGAGCTGGATCTCACTGGAAGAGCATTTTTTGTATTGAAGACAAGACATGCATGACTGCATCAGCCACAAAGAGAGAGAAGGTGTCCCCCCAACCCAAACCTTTCACCATGTTCTGTGCCCCCTGCACAATGAAATTGCTGAGCTTTGCTAACTGGGCAAAGAGGCCCTTTTGCTTGCATTGCTCCTCTTCAATTCAGAGGGGGAGAGGCACTGTCTCTCTAGATCAGTGGTATTCAAACTTCTTAGACCAGGACCCACTTTTTAGAATGGCACTCGGGCCGGAGCTCACCGGAAGTGATGTCATTAACCTGGAAGTGACGTTGTGGCAGCAAGTGACATCATCAATCAGGAAGTGCTGTCATTATAACTTAATAAAATGACACTCCTGAAATGCAAATTGGCATTCTTGGACGGCAGCCATTGTACAACCACGAAACATCCTGAACAGAAAGCAAGATTGTTGTTGTTGTTGTTCAGTCACTAAGTCGTGTCCGACTCTTCGCGACCCCATGGACCACAGCATGCCAGGCCTCCCTGTCCTCCACCAGCCTCCGGAGTTCGCCCAATTTCATGTTCATTGCTTCGGTGACACTTTCTAACCATTTCATCCTCTGCCGCCCCTTTCTCCTTTTGCCTTCAATCTTTCCCAGCATGAGGGTCTTCTAAAGAGTCCTCTCTTCTCAGGAGGTGGCCGAAGTATTTGAGCTTCAGCTTCAGGATTTGTCCTTCCAGGGAGCAATCGGGCTTGACTTCCTGTAGGATTGACTGATTGGATCTCCTTGCAGTCCAGGGGACTCTCAAGAGTCTTCTCCAACACCATAATTCAAAAGCATCTATTCTTCGGTGCTCTGCCTTTCTTATCGTCCAGCTCTCACAGCCATACATGACTACTGGGAAAACCATAGCTTTGACTATGCAAACCTTTGTTGGCAGGGTGATGTCTAGGCTTTTTATTAAGTTGTCTAGGTTCATCATAGCTTTCTTCCCAAGAAGTAAACGTCTTTTAATTTCATGGCTACAGCCACCATCTGTGGTGATCTTGGAGCCCAGGAAAATAAACTCTGTCACTGTTTCCATTTCTTCCCCTTCTATTTGCCAGGAAGTGAGGGGAGTGGTTGCCATGATCTTAGTTTTTTAAATGTTGAGCTTCAAGCCCATTTTGGCATTTTCCTCTTTCACCCTTATCAGAAGGTTCTTTAGGTCTTCCTCACTTTCTGCCATTAGAGTGGTATTGTCTGCATATCTGAGGTTGTTGATATTTCTCCCAGCAATCCTGATTCCAGCGTGAATCAACCAGCCCTGCCTTCCTCATGATGTACTCTGCATATAAGTTAAATAAGCAGGGTGACTGTATACAGCCTTGTCGTACTCCTTTTCCAATTTGAAACCAAAACTTCCTGACCCGCATACATGTTTCTCAGAAGGCAGATCAGGTGGTCTGGTACTCCCATCTCTTCAAGAACTTGCCACAGTTTGTTGTGATCCACACAATCAAAGGCTTTAGCGTAGTCAATGAAGTTTTTCTGGAACTCTTCATGATCCAGCGAATGTTGGCAATTTGAGCTCTAGTTCCTCTGCCTCTTTGGAAACCAGCTTGTACTTCAAGTAGTTCTCAATTCACATACTGCTGAAGCCTAGCTTGTAGGATTTTGAGCATCACCTTGCTATCATGTGAAATGAATGCAATGGTGCCGTAGTTTGAACAATCCTTGGCATTGCCCTTCTTTGGGATTGGAATGTAAACTGATCTTTTCCAGTCTTGTGGCCACTGCTGGGTTTTCTAAATTTGCTGGCATATGGTGTGCAGCAGTTTGACAGCATCATCTTTTAAGGTTTTGAGTAACTCAGCTGGAATTTTGTCACCTCCACTAGCTTTGTTGTTAGTGATGCTTTCTAAAGCCCACTTGACTTCACACTCCAGGATGTCAGGTTCGAGCTCAGTGACCGCACCATTGTAGTTATCAGGAACATTTAGATCGGACTTATATAGTTCCTCTGTGTATTCTTGCCACCTCTTCTTAATCTCATCTGCTTCTGTTAGGTCATTGCCGTTCTTGTCCTTTATTGTGCCTACCTTAGCATGAAGTTGTCCTTTGACATTTTTCATTTTCCTGAAAAGAACTCTAGTCCTTCCCATTCTATTGTTTTTCTCTGTTTCTTTGCATTGCTCATTTAGGAAGGCCTTCCTATCTCTCCCTGCTGTTCTCTGGAAATCTGTATTCAATTGGGTATATCTTTCCTTTTCTCCCTTGCTTTTTGCTTCCCTTCTTTTCTCAGCTATTTGTAAAGCCTTGTCAGACAGCAACTTTGCCTTCTTGCACTTCTTTCTCTTTGGGATGGTTCTAGTTGCTGCCTCCTGTACAATGTTACAGACCTCTGTCCAAAGTTCTTCAGGCACTCTGTCTACCAAATCTAAGCCCCTAAATCTATTTGTCACTTGCACAGTATATTCATATGGGATATGATTTAGGTCATATGTGGAGGGCCTAGTGGTTTTCCCTACTTTTTTCAGTTTAAGCCTGAATTTTGCAATAAGAAGCTCATGATCTGAGCCACAGTCAGCTTCAGGTCTTGTTTTTACTGCTTGTATAGAACTTCTCCACCTTTGGCTGCAAAGAATGTAATCAATCTGATTTTGGTGTAGACCATTTGGTGAAGTCCATGTGTACAGTCGCCATTTGTGTTGCTGGAAAAGAGTGTTTGCAATGACTAATGTGTTCTCCTGACAAAACTCTATCAGTCTTTGCCCTGCTTCATTTTGTACTGCATGACCAAACTTGCTTGTAATTCCTATTGCCTCTTGACTGCCTACTTTAGCATTCCAATCCCGTATGATGAGAAGGACATCTTTTTTTGGTGTTAATTCTAGAAGGTGTTGTAGGTCTTCATAGAAACGGTCAACTTCTTCCTCTTCAGCATCAGTGGTTGGGGCGTAAACTTGGATTACTGTGATGTTGAAAGGTTTGCCTTGGATCCGAATTGAAATCATTCTCATTTATAACGTCATTTTTGAGGTTATACCCCAGTACTGCTGTTCTCACTCTCTTGTTCACTATGAAGGCTACTCCATTTCTTCTAAGGGATTCCTGCCCACAATAGTAGATGTAATGGTCATATGAATTAAATTCTCCCATTCCTGTCCATTTTAGTTCACTAACTCCCATGATGTCGATGTTCAGTCTTGACATCTCGTGTTTGACCACATCTAGCTTACCTTGGTTTATAGATCTGACGTTCCAGGTTCCTATGCAGTGTTGTTCTTTGCAGCATTGTACTTTCCTTTCACTTCCTTTCGGTTGAGCTTCCTTTCGGTTTTGGCCCAGCTACTTCACTCTTTCTGGAGCTACTAGTACTCATGTTGTGCTCGTCCCCAGTAGCATAATGGACACCTTTCAACCTGAGGGGCTCATCTTCCAGCATCATATTGTTTAGCCTTTTTGTACTGTAATCCATGGTGTTTCTTGACAAGAGTACCGGAGTGGGTTGCCATTTCCTTCTCCAGCGGATCATGTTTAGTCAGAACTCTCTACTATGACCTGTCCATCCTGGGTAACCATACATGGCATAGCTCACAGCTTCATTGAGCTCAAGCCCCTTCGCCACGACAAGGCAGTGATCCATGAAAGGGAAAGCAAGATTAGGATCTTGTAAATAGTATCAAAAAGCACTGAATTAATTTAAAAAAAAACCCTCACTTGAAAATTCACTCACAAAAGGAATATAGCAAGAGTAAAGTCTGCAGTTTCCAAGATGGCTGCTCCCAGCTTTCTGCGACCCACCTGACATCAAGTTGTGACCCACCAAGTGGGTCCCAACCCACAGTTTGAATACTACTGCTCTAGATGTTCCCAGGGATTCTTCTGCACCTTTTGGGATTGTGAGCCCTTTTTGGACTGGAAGCCATTTCTTTATTTGATTTTGTCTGTAAACCACTTTGTGAACATTTTTGTGGAAAAGATATAAATATATTCATCATCATCAAAATATTCATCATCATCATCATCATCATCATCAACAACAACAACAACTCAGAACTCATCCTTTATGTAATGAATCTGTGGTGGTCCTTGTCACTGGACAGCAACTGGCCCAGATGATTTGAAAAGGGGAGTGGACAAATCAATGGAAAAAAGGCCATCACAGGTGACAAACCATGATGAACATATACAGCTACTGGGGTTTTAGAGGTAGCCTAGCTCTGAATGCCAGATGCAAGGGAGTGGCAACAGGATGCAGGTCTCTTCCTGTCTGGAGTGCTCTATTGGGCCACTGTGAGGACATATAGGAAACTGGATTAGATGAGCCTTCGGCCTGATCTAGCAGGGCTCTTCTTATTTTATGTTTAATAATAAGAAAATCAGACTTCCCTGTTTTCCACCATTAGCAAACAGGACAACAGAAAAAAGGGCTGTTTGGAGAAGCCGAAATGAAATCAGTAATACGAAATGAACAGTTCTTTGGTTCAGAAACCCATGCCTTCCTTTGTCTCAGTTCTCTCCTGATCATTGCCTCTGCAATCAGACAAAAATGTCTAACTTCCATAGTTATAGGATATTACCAGTGCATTCATTCTGTCACATATAAATATGGGCAATCATTTACGTTAGTAAACCGTAAGCATAAAAAGTCCCAAAGGAAAATGAAGCCCACCTTAATTATGGATTTGCATATTTCTCTTGTGGTGCAGATGGCTGTATAGATGAGCAAAAAAATACACAAAAGCAAAAACCAGTTGGGAGTCATTTTGACAACATTACGCCTAATAGTGCCTTGTGTAATGTTAAAAATCAACAGTTTCTCTGCCCTGATGTTGCTCCTAGATTTTAGCTCTTGTTTCTTGATGTTCCTTTATTGCCCTTATTCATTGTGCCAGTTCCAAAACAGGTGATTGAATTTTGCCTTGAAAGAAAAGGGGATCGCAAGAGTACAGTGGGCAAGAACTGGGTTTGTGTGTAGAGGTTTTTAAATGATCTCAGGCACCTGGACCTCAAGAGGCTCCGCTCCCAGCTGGTCCCAACTTGTCTCAGATCTACAGACACCGCCTTAGCCTCTTGCATCCTTTCTCTCCCCTTGGATCATGACCCTTCCCTGATGTGCCCATGCACAGGGACTGGGGTGCCTGAGGTCCACCAAGATGTCACCTCTACTGAAGAGTCCGGGGTCAATTTGGCCAGCTCTCTGATGGGCATGTAGAGCTCAATCACTGCCCCCAAAGACCAACCCCCTGCTGTCAACCCTATGACTCTGCATCCATTTTAGACACGCCTGATCTCTCTTTGCTGCCTTTTGGAAACATTGTGATTTGCCCTCTTGTTTGCTGAGAAGCAAAGGAATGGAGAGATCTTGAAAAGAAAGTGACAAGCTTGTCCCCTCTCACGTGGCCCTCCCAAAACCACCTCGCCTGCTTTCTGCACGGCAGCCGCTTATTCAGGAGTGAAAAATGGGTTCCGTCACGTGACGGAGCTCCCGCCAAAGAAGTTCAGCAGCGGTGACGGCTCAACACATGGCCAGCTGTGCCCTCAGGGCAAGGTTCACAAGACAATCCCTTTTGTCAAATAAGAACATTAGCTGCTTGACTAGATGGGCAAGCCTGTACAAAAACCGGGCAGATGAGTTCTTGGTCCACGATCTGATCACTTTCCCTGATGTAGAATCCTCCAGACCCATCTCTGTAGGACGGCTTCTTTCCTTCCCTGAGTACCATTGCAACAAGAATGGCTGTGCCAGTTCAGAGGGGGGATGCATTTTGCCAGAAGAACACATGCTGTGCCCGCCAATGTCAATTTGGGGTTGGCCAGTGTTTCTCAGTGTTTGTCCCCTGCTGTACCACATTGCATGGCCACCTATTGGAAGTAGCATAGGAAGTAACTGGCAATGATGTCATCAGCTGCGACTTCCAAATTGGGAGGCCTGATGCAATGTGACAAACATTGGTAAGAAGCTCAGGGCAGACTTTTTGGAGCTCTTCCTGCTGAGCCTCCTACTGCTGCTTGTCATGTTGCATTGTTGGTCTTGTGGCCAGGCAGCAGGGGTCTGGGGGTCCCATGGAGACATACCACCAGACACCACCTCAAGTATCACTAGTGGTATGTGTATCACTTGTTGAGGAACACTGTGGTAGACCAAAGCATTCCACTGAGTTAGGCCATTGGTCTCTCTAACCTCGGCCCTTCCACTAAACTGACATTATTGTCTCAGAGGGGTCTTCAATGTTTCTATTATTTATTGAAAAGTTATACAGGTTCCCCCCCCCATATCCACAAATTGACAATTTCAGGGCACAATCCTATAATTAAACTAAGGAACTCCTTGCCAAAGGATGTGATGAGGGCATCTGGCCAACGTGCATTGAAAAGGGAAGGGATGGAAGAAAAGTCTACGACAGGTGATAAGCTCTGATGACTGTACGCAACGACTGGGTTTTAGAAGTAGCCTCTCTCTCTCTCTGAATGCCAGATATAATGGCGTGGCAAACAGGGATCATGTTGTCTGGGTGTTCCCTGAGCCCTGCTGGACGACTGTGAGACACAGAAAGCTGGAATAGATGGGCCCTTGGCCTGATCCTGCAAAGCTTTTTTGGACAAAGTTGTTGTTGGGGGGAAAAATTCCTTGCACACTGAAATTGGCATTTTCATGAAAAATCAGAGCACAATCCTAACCTGAAGTTAGGCCGGCATGGTTAGGCCAGCAAAGTTTGACTGGCACAAGACACACCGTAAAGTATGTTTTGATCACTCTCGGAGTCAGAGAAGCCAGCACATAGACATGCACCATCCTCTCTGACTCCAAGAGTGGTCCTAACACACTTTATGGTGGCCCTTGTGCTGGCCAAACTTTGCTGACTTAACTGTGCCAGCCTAACTCCAGGTTAGGATTATGCCCTCAAAATGTGAGAAATATAGTGCAGCCCTAATGTTCCCTACAAGCTCAGAGCTTTCATCTCTTATCCATGAAAGACAGAACTTGGAGCCCATTTGTCAGCCACCCTGGGATTGCAGGAGGAAGGGGAGAAGATCAGTCTTTTCCACCAGCCTGAAGAACCTGTCATCTGTTGCAAATTGCCATAGAGGCAACAAAGCTGTAAGCTAGGGCATCTGGCACTAGGCAAATATACTTTTCACACCCCTATACCCTCCTGGAAGAAAGGCACTTATGTTTTTTGCCAAAATCAGAAATACCTTTCTAAGGCCTGACACCCTCTCATGGAATGGTACCCTGGGCAATGTACCCCTCGATCCTGCCTTAGCTATGCTATTGGGAGGCCCTGGCCTGTGAGCATTCAAAAGACGCAGGTAATATCCTGTTCATAAACCTGTTCTTTGATCAGTGCACGTATCCATACACAACCTGAGCTTTAGGAATGAGTCATTATTGGGAATGTTTTGCCGCAGCATTCCTCGTTCTCACCTCGCAACCTCAACCCAACAGAGATCTCAAAGCAGAGCAGAGCTGCCAAACAGAGAGGGCCAACCCTGTGTTTATGCTGTGCTGCTGGCCAGGTGATTGTGTCCTTAGCATAATTTCTCACGCACAGCATTGCCTCCCAGCAGGATCAGGGGACCCTAGCATTGTTCCCGGAGCATTTCGAAGAAAGCAATTTCTGGCAAGCACTGGGCACTCACCCGCCACCTACAGAGGAGAATTAATAAGCTTTCCAGAGCTCACCTCCCATTTGCTGTGTTCAGCCTGCAAATGGATGGCAAATGCACAGGCGGGCCAGAGATCAAATAGGAAGTGGGGTTTTCACTGGCAATGAACAAACATTACGATGACTTTGTAAATTCATGAACTTCATTTCAACAGTCTGGGCGTCTGCACTTTGCAAAACATTCCCACCTATGTCTATTGACTGTAGCTCAGGATCATAAGCCATTGGACTGATTTTAATTTAACTCCCTCAGACAGGCGTCTCTTGTTTAATGTCGTGGTGTTCCACAGAGCATTAGCCACTTTAAGGAAGCACTGTGAAGGTCCCTGGTCACTCCCAGTATTTATAGTAGGTAAATATTCCGCTGACATCTTTTTTGGCTGAATGTTAGACCACATTTTAATGACCAGAATTTTAAATTTGCTCCAGATTACAGATTGGCAATGTGGCTGAGAAGGTAACAGTCATTAACCCTGCTTTGTGTGTGGCATTTTGCGCAACGCTGGAACGGTTCTGCTTGCTGACTTTCTTCCCAGGGCTGGTGCATCCATGTGGCCACCTGAAGCCATGGCTTATGGTGGCAGCTTGGCAGGGCACCTGCTCCCCACCCTCGCTCATTGCCCCTCCTCTCCCCACTGCCTGGCTTTGAAAAGGAATAGGGCATATGGAGGACATTATATTGGGTTCGCATGCTCAAAATACATAGCCTAGACAGTCTAGCCCACCGCTCTCTTTTCCACAGATTTTTAACATTCTAGCCCACAACTCTTCTGTTCCTCACATGCCATATTCCAGTGGTTCTCAAACTTTTTAGACTGAGACCCACTTTTTAGAATGGCACTCATGTCGAGATCCAGTGGAAGTGATGTCATTCACTGGAAGTGATATTACAGCTGGAAATGACATCATCAAGCAGAAAGTGCCACCATTGTGATGTAATCAGTGATGTCATGCAGGGGGTATGCGGGGGTCCGCGAGTACCGGTTTCTAGGATTACAGCTGGCCCCGCCCATTCGCCCGCCCACTCGTCGACTCCGCCCTCTGCAACGTTTGAATTTCCTGCATGTTCTGCAATGTTTGAGTTGCCTGCATGTTCTCAGAGCCAGGCAGGCAGGCAGGCAGCGAGCGGAGCCTTTCCTTTCCTTGCCACTGAAAAATGAGCTGCTCTGGGGTTTTAACATGATGCCAGGCCTCCTTAACATGTTCTGGGGGTGCTGTGGAATACTGTTGCAACTGTTGGGTCAGTTTAAAATCATCTGAGGCCTCAAAAAGGGCTTTTTTCATGTCCCTTCCTGCCACGACATCACTTCTGGCTTATGACGTCACTTCCGGTGGGCGGGTCCCGACACGTGCCAATCAAAAGTGAGTACCTGTTCTTAAATCATTTAGATGACACCACTGGATGTAATCAAATGACAGTCCTGGAAGCAATGGCACAACCAGGAAAAATCCCTGACAGAAAGCAAAATTAGGACAAAATATTATGTAAAAGCACTGAACATTTAAAAACCCTCACTTTGAACATTCAAACTGTTAACACTCACAAAAGGAATCTAGCAAGAGTAAAGCCTGCAGCTTCCAAGATGGCAGCTCCCACCTTTCTGCGTCGAACCCACCAAGTAGGCCTCGACCTACAGTTTTACAAATGTTGCCCTATTCCTTTTCAAAGCTCCATTACTTCCTTCTTTTTTAAAACCAGGGAGAGTGTGTCACACATCTGGGTAACGGGTAGCATTTAGCACAAGTCTTGGGCCAGCCTTGGTCTTTTTAGCATCTTTTGCTAATTTTGATTTTTATCTACTGTTACTTTCAGTACATGAAACCTACAGAAGATCTGCTGAATCAGACTAAGGGCCCATCGAGTCCAACTTCCAGTAACTCACAGTGGGCCACCAAATTCCTCTGGGAGCACCCAAGATCCCTGCTTCCTTTGCCACTTCCATGCATCTAGCTTTCAGAGATAGCCCACTTGTCAAATTTGGAGGCTTCATCCGGTCATCATGACTTGTAAAGTGTGGTGGACTCCACCATCAATCTGTCCACTCCCCCTTTCAAGTCACCCAGACCAGGTGCCCTCACCACATCCTGTGGCAAGGAGCTCCACAGATTAAAAAGCTTAAAACCTCCATGTGTATTATGCTTCCAGAATGCCAGACAGGAGGACATGCAAGAAGAAGCAAAATTGTATGAAAGTTCAGGGCAGAGCACTGATGGCTGGATGGCAATAGCTGTGTCAGTGGGGAAATCTCCCCTGACCAAAGTTACAAGTTCAGGCACTCCAGTTATCTTGCATGTTCTCTCCACTTCAGGCACCATTACTGCATGATGGGATCCAGTTATAAGGGGGAATAGGGTTGCACCCCCATATGAGTCCCTGCTGCTTCCCCCCCATGTTGAACCCCATAGGCATGCAGTTCTTACTGTCTGTTTCCCATCTTCTTGGCTGCTGCTTCTCCTCCTCCTCCTCCTTCCTTCCCTCCCCATGTGAAAAGGCAAAATGTGGGTAAACAGAAAAGGAAATGTGGGGAGAAGAGTGGTGTTTAGGGCATCTTGGGAATCAGTGGTGTCAAATATAAGGCCTGTAAGCCAGATGCAGCCCTTGGAAGCTTTTTATCCAGCCGCTTTTATAACTGGGATCTTTCTGAGGTGCCCTTTCATCAGCACCACTTCTGCTGAGGCTCTGAGAGGGAGAGATAGAAGGTGGCCTCAGATGGTAAGGAATGCTATGGGGGAAGAGGCAGGCCAAGAGGGTGTGTGTGTGAGAGAGAGGCTGTTGAAATGCTGAGAGAGCCTAATTACCATTCAGGCATCACTTTGCAGGACGCCTTTCAGCTGCTGAGCTGTTAAGTGATGCTGCAGCAGAAGTGGTGCTGCTGAAAGGGCAGCCCATGTGAAAATGGGGCTCTCCTATATACTGAAGACACAATCCAGCTTTACACATTTTCTCTTTTATCCTTTGCAACTAATGAGTTCCTAAGCAAGAATAAGGTGCTTATTTCTGCCTATTATCTGCTCAATGATATCACTCCCTGCTTTATGACATTCTGGCCAGTGGCGTTCCTACAGGGGCATTCCAAATACTAGGTTTTGCAGAAGCCTGAGCCTAACACAGCCCCTCTCCCTCACCTCCAGAGCCCTTTGCAGCTCAGCAAACTGGCTGGGTTGCTCTTGCTCTCTGAGCTCCAAATGGCTCAGGAGGTGAGGGAGAGGGGCTGTGTTACACAGGAGCTCAGGCTCCTGCAAAACTGAGCATTTTGCCCCCACCCCTGTGGGAACATCTCTGCTTCTGGTCCTCAGCAGCCTTTGGGGCTCACTATATGAAATGCATTTGACACCCCTGCCCTAAATCACCACTCTGACACCTCCTCTGCACATTTCCTCTTCCTAGGATTTGCCTTGTTCAAATGGGGAGGATGAACTGGCCCTTGTGCCAGGCCAGGCCAGGCCAGCAGCTGTTCCAGTGTTCCGCAGCCGGCCTCATCAGCTAGCTGACCCGAGTGGAAGCAAACCACTTAGCTAATCATCTCACACCCTGCTACCAATATTTATCAATGCCTAATTCAGGATTTCTCAAACTGTGGGTTGGTACCCACTAGGTGGGTTGTGAGCCAATTTCAGGCAGGTTGTGAGCCAATTTCAATGTGTATTTCATTTTAATATATTAGATGATGCTACAGCATGTGTGTCAGAATGTGACAGCATTTGTTACATACCTGTACTTTTAAACAGGCTACTATGTATATGCTTTTAACTATGATTGTCAATGGGGTCTACTCACAGGTAAGTGTGGATAGGACTGTAGCCACTGGGATGAGAGTTGTACTTATTTTTAAACTTATTGTAAACTTTAAATTTACTTATGACAAAATATGAAGGTGTTAAAATAATAGTCCTGCTTGATGATGTCATTTGCAGCCATGACATCACTTCTGGTGGGTCCCGAAAGATTGTCATTCTAAAAAATGGGCCCTGGTGTTAAAACATTTGAGAACCACTGGTATAATTTATGAAACAGCACATGTCCGTGATGCTTAGATGTGTAGGCTGGTGATATTGCCACAGGCACCTGAGAGCTAGCACTGCCAGAGAAGCTCAGCCTGCCTCTCGAATGGAAGGTCATGGTCCTTGTGGCAGATTTTACAGCTGGCCACAGCTGTCACAACTCATTTTGACAGGGCACCCTTTGCAGAGTGCTGCGCAAGGGGCCTGACCTAACATGTGCTGTTGGCTGAGGTGTCGCATCTGAAGCTTGACAGATGGGAGTTTTTCCTGAAGGCAAGGATGCAACCGTCACACTACGTAGCAACATACAGGACCACGAACAAAATTTAAGATTTGAATTCTGATGTAGGAAAGGGAATTCGTCTTCCAAGCTCTGCTACAGATTTCTGAAGAAAATCCGTCCACTGGGTGGAAGTGTTGTCAAGAGTTGGCATTCCTGTTTCTTCACATTTGAAGCCTTTGCCCATATGAGCCTGTAACCTCAGGCCCTGCTCTTTGGCACTTTTTAACAATCAGCCAGGGTCTTTTTGGTGGTGGTGCTACAATCTGAAAATCAGTTCCCAGGGAGGTTCACAAAAGTCTTCCAGTTTTGTTTTTTTAAAGTATGCTTTAAAGCAGTACTTCCCAAACCTTTTAGCACTGGGACCCACTTTTTTGACACTTTATTGGGACCCACCTAGATTTACAAAAAAGTTTCACTTTACCAGGTCAGGCCTGTTTTTATCCATTTTACTAGGGGAGGCACTTTCTGGAGCATTTTTTCATCAAATGGGACAATTCTAGGATTGGGAATTCTAGGATTGGGACAATTCCAGTGGGCTTGCATTCCCCTTTGCCCAGTCTTTGATAAGAGCTGAGGCACATTTGCCTTCTCATGAGTAAATGTACACATGCAGCTCAGATTTACTTTCTTTTGGGCTCAATACATTTTTTTCTCATCCACTTGCAGAAGGGGGACTCCCTTCTTGACTTTATGGGGGGGGTGTCTATGTACATAGGATCAGGACCATTCCGGGGGTTCTTTATGTTCCTCTCAGCCTGCCCTTTGAAATGGACTGAGGCATGGCTGCCTATTTGTGGGTCAACATGCAAGTGAGGGTCAGGGCTCAATACATTTTTCTTGTCAGTCGTCTGCTTGTCAATTTCATGACCCATCAACAATCAGGTCACACCCCACTAGTGGTTCCTGACCCACATTTTTTGAAATATTTCTATAGTGTTTTAGAAGATTTTTAAGGGAACAAATGTTTACCAAAATAAACTGTGAACCCCCTAGCACTGTGCTGCAAAAACAAACATAGTTATACCGAATATAGTAAATGTTCACCAAATGTATAACTAACTGTACGCGGCAATACTATGTCCAGCCCCCCAAATTGTGTGGCTTATATAATGAATGCATTGTCAATAACAATGCATCAATTGTTATTGTTGTGAACTCTTTTTCTTCTTGTTTTTATTATGCCAATAAAAGGTTTTATAAACTAAACTAATGAACATTTACTATTTTTGGGAGACAAACCCATTTTAAATGGTCAAATACTTTGAGAAAATGACAAGAACTCAATGTGTAGTTATGACTTTAGGATTATTATGTGGTCTACAATTTGGTGAACATTTACTATTTTGGGGGAAACAAGAGTATTTTTTCCTATTCCTTTTTCCATTAAATTTGGTGATCAGTTAAACATGAGTTGATTTTTAACAGACTGGCTTGGACACGCATGTATTAAATCTATTAAGGGCCATTTTTTGTGTTTTGTAATTATCTAATTGAATGATAATGATTTTTTAACCCTTCCATGTTGAGTTGCACCTGCCTAAATTCCCTCTTCTATACATTGGTGAAAGGTAGAGGCACTCTGTCCCAGTTTCTATCTGGTAACCTTATCTTTAACCACTGTATAGCAGAGGGAATTTGGGCAGGTGCAGCTCATCGTGGAAGGGCTTCAAAAGATAAACTTGCCCAGATTCCCTCTGCTATGCAATGGTTATAGGCACTCTGTCTCAGTTTGTATCTGGTAACCCTATTTATTTCAACTCCTACTTCTCCAGCGTTCCATCAGTGCAGGGAGCCTGCCTGCTTGCACCAGTCCCATTATCCCACTGCTGGGAGCATATCCACACCAATCCCTTCTCAGTTTCCATACAGACAAGCATTACAGGCAACATACAGGCCATTTCCTCCTCTCATAATCCGTTCAGTATGCTGCAAGAGGGGGCTCACCTCTTCCACCCACACTTATTCCTGCAATGCACCACATTCCACCGGCACATGTTCCCTTACTCCATCATGGGGAGCTTGCTGACTCCACCCACACATTCTTTTAGTCCAACACCACCAGCTTCGCCATTGTTCAGCTTCAGACCTGTCATGCATTTTGCCAATTAAAAACAAAGCCTGCAACAGTAACTAAAACGAGTCACTGTTTCTTGTGACGTGACTCTGGGCTGCTCATAGCAGTCTCTTTATTCTCAGCTCATGCCGGTGTTTGACTCTTTGGGAACCAATGCTCTTCCTTAAGCACCACAAGCAACAATTTTAGTTTCACCCCCACCCCATTTTACAGTGTGGGTCAAGCTGTTGCTTGTGAGCATGTGCAAATGCATGTCATGGCACTGGCTCTCCTTTGCTGGTGGAGCAGTCATCCCATGCCTGTGGCTCAGTCCATTTCTAGGCAAGACCAGAAATGGCCTCCTGACCTTTGGGCACCTTCTTAGGTAATCATGGAGCTGATACAAGACCGGCATTCTCCCAGTTCCTTCTCTGGTAATTCTAGATGCTTCTTCCCTCCTCCTCGTTCTATCTGGGCTGCCTTCCCCAGCTTCAGGGCCTGGCCTCTTTTAACTCCCCTTGACGGGGAAACGCTCTCCAGCTGGACCCAATGACCAAGTGCTGACAGGATACTTCCTTACTCCCTTGGTGCCCAGCTGGGTGTGATATTTCCATTCTACATTGCTCTTTTTTTCCTAACCATCCTAGATAGACAGCCTCCAGTTCCTTATTTTTCATTGTGCCGGAATCCTCACCGGTTCTAGCTTCCAGACAAACCATGGTCTGGGAAGCATTGAAGTCCAATTGGCAGTTACACTCAACAGTGGCTGAGGGAATTAAGAGGAAAATTAGCTTTTTCAGAGTGTAAAAGGATCATTCACAGTGTTCCAATACAAGCAGAAGGTACCATCAGGCTGGCTTGGAAAAAAAGGAAAGAAAATAAAAGAAATGGGGGCACTAGGGAATCCAACCAAATCCATCATCTTCCCACCGGCAATGTTGATGAATGCTCTCATTAATGTGGTCTGCTGTTTCGTGTCATGTGCAATGCTGGAGGAGGCCGAATCTGTCTGGCTCTTTCAAACTTGCCAACAGTGCTGGATGAATACAAACCACAGTAAGCCATTTTGCTTTGAGAAAGCATCTCTAGCAGACAATCAGTTCCCCATATCCATAGATCCTGTATCCTCATGCAAATGACATCTGTGGTCACGGCAGGCTTCCTGTTGCCATTTCCGGTATCTCATTGACTCTTTTCTCTCTGCAAATTTGAACAGTAAGCAGGAAGCACTCACAGGAAGTGGGTTGGAAGGTTGAAAAGAACACGATGCTTATCATTAAGCACCTTGCTTTCAGCTCTCCAACTTGGCTGTGAGTCCTGTGCGTGCCCTGTGAGCATTTCCTGCTCACATTTGCAGACTGGCCTCCTTGGAGCCTCGCTGCCTTTTGAGCAGACCCGCCCTCACGCGGGGCAAAGGCACCAACTGGCTGCTTCCAACCTCAGTTGTGCCAGATTGCAAGCCTCTGTTTGGGGCTGGGTAGGAATTTTTTGCTGTCAATCAGATTGGCTTGGGTTTTCACCTACCTACAGGCATTGTGGTGTGTGGCAATCTAAGGGTTCATGGGTTGTTTGGCAGGTTATGTGCTGGCTAGGTAGGTAGGTGGTTCTTGCATACATCCTGAAGATAAGAAAGGTCAAGGAGTAAGCCAGGACAGGTATTACAATTCTTGTCCAGTTTGGGATGCTGGCTGATGAACCCCTTGGCTGGTTGGGCAAAGGCCAACACCAGGCTTTGCCTGTGCAGGTCGGTGCTGGCCAACTGCCTTGACCCTTGGGGTTGGCCGTAATAAGCGAGCCCAATCTTTGATTTGTTGAGACCTTGAGCCAGGATATGATGCTCCACTGGGAAGCTGGGGGAGTGTCGACCTCCATGGCCGTGGGGGGGGCAAATACTCATGGCCCTCGGGAATCGGTCTGGGACTAGTCGGCGAGCAGAAAGAGTACAGTGAGTCACAGGGCGTGTTAGCCGATTTATTGTCGTCAACGCTTTTACATTCATCAGGTAAATGCACATGTCACCCTCCCATCAGCAAGGAGGCCCCTGTTGCCGTCACAGGGAAAGTCCAATCGTTGGGAGGTTCTGTCAGATAGAGCGCCGCCTCCACCAAGTGGCGCCTTGTAGCAGGTAAGTAGCGGCCTGAGGATCATCACCCCCAGCAGGGTAACCGGGATGGCTAGGGTTCACCAGGTCCAGTGTTGGGATATGTGCAACTCCGTCTGCTGTCCAGAGGGGGCAGTCTATAACAATAATAAGGAAATGTATTAACCTATGTGTTTTTTCCTCTCTATCTGTTCCTCTCTGTGACTTCTATGCAGAAGGCGTGGCCTTAACCCAAAGCTTATTTCCTTTTCCTCCTGGATACACTGTAGCCTCTTTCCAGCTTGTCCTTGAAGCAGTGGAATGTGCCAACCAGAGCTCTGAGGCAGAGCGGCCATTTTGAACCACACACTGGCATTCATGATTATGCAGCTACTTAGGACATGATCTTTAACAAAGTTTCAGGCATACCTCTGACCTGTTGTCAGAAGCTGTTAATATGTTACAAGATTGAAACACTTTGCGAGTAAACTGTTACAGATTGAAACAAAGCTTTACTTTTGCCTGCGTCTTTATTTTACTAGCAATCAGCCTGAGAGTGAGAGAAACATCCTGAGGTAATCTGTGAGGGGAACCCGCTGTACTAAAGACTCTGCTTTCCCCCATTACCAGTCAGGATTTAAAAACTCCATTATCCAGGCCCCTGGGGTGTTGTCCCCCTGAGCGGACAGATGTAATGGCGGGGGGGGGGGGGGGGGGGGGCCGGGGGGCGGCCCCCGCCGCCGGTGTTCCCCCCCCGCAGGGGGGGGGGGCCCCAGTCCCCTCTCAGGAGCGGGGCTCTTGCATCCCCTTTCAGATCCAGGCCGGGAGTGAGCCCAGGGTCCTCCCTAGGCTCGCTGGAGGTCACTCTTCCTTCTCTTCCCCAGCCCCAGGAAGAGCGATCTCCTCCTCCGGCCGCCTGTCTCCTTATGAGCTGAGGCTCCCTGGGTCCTCCCCCTTAGGCCCCGCCCCCTGGACGAGGCCTCGTGAGGCCTCAGGAAAGCTTGGGACGCCTGTAGTGATGTCACCGCTCCACGCCGCTGGCCAGGAAGGTCCGCGCAGTGCGCTAAAGGCAAGAAGAGGGTTTGTGATGCCGGAGACCTGCTGCACGGGGCTCCTGCCTCTCCCTGCTGCAGCGGAGAGCCAGCTTCCGTGTCCGGCCAGCGAGGGAGCGCTGGAAAGGTCCTCCCCCCTCCAGCCCCCAGTGAGTTGCGGCCCAGCCTCCTCGCCGGTCGCCATCTTTGCCGGCCCGGGGCGTTCCTCCCCTTGCGCGGGGTGCTCCCCGGTGCTTTGTCCCTTATGGCCGCTGGGGCGTCCCGCGGGGGGGGGGGCGGATGCCCCGTGACAGGGAGGTAGACAGCTTGTGCCATTTTCCCCTGACTTGCCTAGTGCCAGCATGTCAGGGAGTTGAGAATAAAATGGCCAATATTATTTTGCCTCTGTACAAATAGATGGTCAGGTATTTACAACATGGGCAGGTGAGCTCACACTCTGCCCCACTGAGCCTTTCCCAGAATGCACCTGGACATGGGCTCATTGGGCAGGCTGCTCCCTGAGGTCCTAAACACAAACATTTCAACCAAAGGATGCCCCCATTTCATTATCTTGGTTGATAGGGGACAAATTTGTTCTTCCTTGAGATGGGACACCCACTGTTTCCACATTAGGTATCACCCTTGCTTGGTGGCATAGCCAAGGGGGGTTGGGGGAGTCCATTGCTTCAGATAGCATCTTTGAGGGGGTGTCAAGGGGGTGCCTTTTGGAGACCATTTGAGGTCCAGAGAGTGTAACTTTGCCACTGCCCTGGCAGCTGTATTGGACCCCTGTCAAAGGCTCCCCTGGTTTTGCACCATCTGTGAAACAGGCCAATGATAAGCCTGTTAGGTGAAGAGCAGCACCACCAGCTTGTGGCTTGAACCAACCAGCAATCTAGGGAGGCCAATGCAAGCAATGCCTCTTCAAAATTTGGGCTGATTAAGAGCACTATCCTAACCTGGAGCTAGTTCTGGCTCAGTTAGGCCAGCATAGTTAGGCCAGCACAAGGGACACTATAAACCATCTTTGGACCACTCTCAGAGTCAGAGACGCCAGCACACAAATGTGCACTATCCTCCGTGACTCCGAGAGTGGTCCAAACACACTTTACAGTCGCCCTTGTGCCAGCCAAACTTTACTGGCCTAACTGTGCCGGCCTAACTCCAGGTTAGGATTGTGCTCTAACAATGCGCCCCTTGGGGGTGCATCAAAAGTGAATTGCAACAGCCATCTTAGCCCCAGACTTGGTAGAAGTCACATTTAAGCTGCTTAAGCAGTCACTGTGGCATTCAATAGAATTAACAGCTCAGGCAGCAGGAGCCAAGAAAACAAGGCTGAAGCAGATGTTACCATTTTTGTTGTTTGGTTTGATTTTTTTCCCCATTTCTGGGGCATCCAAATCTTGCAAGTTGCATGCTGCCCCTGCCGAGGGTGTTTCGTTCGAGATTTGCAAAAAGCCAGGGCTGCTGCCAAAAGTGATGCTTCATTTCATGCTGTTGTCTAAAGAGATGAAGTGTGTG
This sequence comes from Lerista edwardsae, assembly GCA_029204185.1. Classification (NCBI taxonomy): domain Eukaryota; kingdom Metazoa; phylum Chordata; class Lepidosauria; order Squamata; family Scincidae; genus Lerista; species Lerista edwardsae. Next base: position 5,475,886 of record JAJKFI010000083.1, read on the forward strand.
GAGGCCTGGAAAAATGTTATGCCGTCAAACAGTACGGGAGCGGCCGCTGCTACAGTCCACGGCTGCAAGTCAATGACTGAGCCATTATTCTCCGGTCATGGTTTTAATAAGACCTTGCCCAAATGGCCTTCTATGTTGCGATTATTTCCCCCTGCTATCCAATTTTCAATCTCTTTTCTGCCTTTATTGTGGATTTCCAGGTTCTTTGTCTTTGCCACTTCCTTGGAACACATGTCTAGAAAGAGCTTAGGGTAAAGACTCATCCAAAAACAACCCTGTTCATAAACGTATTTGTTATGATGGGGGGGGGGTATAACTCCCCTCCCCTTGGGTAGCTGCTGCTGCCACCAGCCCAAGCTTAACACAACATGGAGCTCCTGGGCAAACCCCCTCTCGAAAGAAAACCAAGTAGAAGAAATAAAAACCCAATCTTATTAGCATACATTAAAAGTAAAAATATAAAATTACAGAGCCTCTGTATTGTAAAATCCAAATAGTAAAAATACAAGCTAGGAGAGGGCTCCTCCCTAGTAAAACCCTCTGCTTATAAATTAGCTAAGAGGAACTCCAAAAGACCAACATAAGACACCAACAGAGTTTTGCTGGCTGGCTACTACAACCAGATATCACTGCCTTCCTTATACTCATGGTGCACAATGAGGTTAATCTTCTCTGAGAATAGCAAAAGGGTTCTGTTCTCTGAAGCTTTTAACTATCCCAATAACACTAATCACCCTCACCTGAACCATTTACATCTGAGTAGTTCTGTTCCAGCCACTGATACAACACAAGGTCCACATGAAACCACAGTTTCATGACAGTACTGCAAAACAAATTGCAAACAAAATGTAATGCAGCCATTCTCGTATGGTTGCAGAAGGGTTTACATTTGATCTACAAATATAGGATGGACTATATTGCCTTGAAATTATGTGAACCATCATGCACATAACAAAGCACATCTGGTGCAATCAGACCTTAAAAAGCAGGAATGAACAAAGATTCTCCTTGGCTCGGATGAGAAGAGAGCAGTGGGCATACCTAGGGCATGGGCACCCAGGGCACATACATTTTTGGCACCTTCTAAACCCCCATACACCTCCCAAGCCTCAAAGACCTTTTAGAGGCCTCTGAAAGGCACTTTTTTGGCAAAAACTGGAAGTGCCTTTCCAAGGACCCCAGGATAGGGTTACCAGATACAAACTGGGACAGCTTTTCTATATCTTTAACTATTATATAGAAGAGGACAGGTGCAGCTTTTGAAACCCTTCTATGATGAGCTGCACCTGCCCAATTTCCCTCTGTGAGAATGTGGGTGGGAGAAAGGTGGAACATGGGCGGCCTTGGGAAGCGGCCATACGGCCTGATCCTTATCCCATTTGGGAGGCTGTGCAGCCCCAATTCAGGCTGTGCAGTCTCCTCGGATCTGCACCCACTATTTAGTGCATAGGCAAGGCTGGAGCCCCAGGTAGAATTGCGCTCTGAGTCTCAAGAAGGCTATGCACAACCTCCCCATGCCTGAGAACACATTCTAGACATGATCGGAGGCATGTTTGATATCCTGTTTCCTATCCAGATACTTCCAGAAAGTCAACAAGCAAGGCATACTGGCAGCAGTGCTTCCCCTTTTTTGCCCTCCCCCGCTGAATCCTGATACTTGGGGGTATACTGCTTAAGCACATGGAAGCTCTCTACTAGCCCATCCCAACTGGTTGACTTTGGAACTTGCCAATTATCCGCTGTGCCATTCCACTCATGCAGCATCGGTTTGGGGTTTGCCCCCAATCACAGCTTTGAGGAACAATGCCTGGTTGGAAATAGAAACCCTCTTTCTAGTTATATCAGCTTTTATTGCAATACAATGAAGGTAGATAATTTAATTACATTTGCAGGGAAGGACATTTTTTATATTCAGCAGAACATTTGCCAGCTCCCCCTTCCCTTTTTACTAGTGCTGCGGCTGTGTTTAAATGCCAAAAGGGACAGGGCTTGTTAATTTCTTGATAGACATTATTTGGAAATCTTTTTTTTAAGAGCCTACAGAACCTTTATTATTCAGAAATAAAGAGGACAAACTGAAAGGCCTCTTTAGAATGGGGTGGGGAAAAAGGTCTGAAAATGCAGAGTTGCTTTCTCCTTCATTAGATCCCTGGTCTGGGATTGTCTATAACCGGTGTCAGAGAACCTCCAGAGTTGGGGGGGGGTGGTTTCAAGTTACTGGTGTGGCTTGATGGGTCTTGAGCTTGAGGCTGTATAAAAGGGGGTTGCCCCCCCCCGCTGAGCTAAGGACCACTACCATATAAATCTACTTTCTCTGACTCAAACCATTTCTCTTATGGTCTTATCAACAGGAAGTTCATTGAATGATGAAAGGTTCCCAAGAGGTCATCTAGTCCAACCCCTGCCTGTAGCTAGGCGGATTTCCTCCTGGATCAGATCCTCCCCTGTTCCGATCTTCCCCTGTCCAGAAACAAGCCCCCTGCCCCCACCCCTAATTCACTGGGAACAGAACTTATCTGCACCACCATGAGTTTGTCAGGATTCAGTGCTGTAGGGATGGCGCAAGCCTTTCCATCAGTGTTCCTCAACTTGTGCAGTGCTGCAAACATGCATTATGTCACATTTTTGATGCCCTAGTAGCCCCTGCTAGCAGCCCCTAGTAGCCCCTGCTACCAATGTAGCCAGCAAATAGGATTGGGCCGTAAGTAATGGATCCAAAAGGTTTTGTCGTGCACTAATTACAACTCTTTGAGTGCAATCCTAATCTGGTGTCAGGCCGGCAAATTTGGCCGGCACAAGGGACAGTGTAAAGTGCATTTGGACCACTTTCGGAATCAAGGAGGATGACGCACATCTGTTTGCTGGCCTCTCTGACTCTGAGAGTGGTCCAAACGTACTTTACAGTGTCCCTTGTACCGGTCAAATTTTGTTAGCCTAACTGTGCTGGCCTAACTCTGGGTTAGGCTTGTGCTCTTTACAAAAAAAGAAAAAGAAAGTAAGAGTTTGCTATGAGAAGAAAGTTAAGAATCTGATCTGGTAAATGCTCATTTTTCTGGAGAAGAAAAAATGAATGCAATTCATCATTTCCTGGAGGTTAAACCAAATGTATTCACAACCCCCCCCCAACTTGTTCTAAGGTTGAAGAAACAGCTTTAAAACTACACATGTGGCCCAATCAATGATTTACTGCCTCATTTCACTTCTAATTTACAGACTGTATTCATTCATAAAACAAAACTGCAAGGTGAATGCATCAATGGAAATTTTAAACAGCTCATTAGTGTTGCATATTGTTTTCTCCTCCGCATTGCATTGTTTTATCAATGAAACATTGCAGTTTATGGACGAGTTCTACCAGAATAGGATGTTGATTTATAGGAAGGATACAGTCAGGATTTATAGCCTGTTTCTGGGCACAAATCAAAGTGTTGGTTTGAAGCTTTAAAGCTCAAAATAGTTTGCAGTTGGGAAGGCCAACTGCTCCCATAGATAACCATTGAAGTTTCTTTTCGGCGTGTTCTGATTGGGTAGCTACTGGAGAATATCAGTCCAAAGGTCTATCTAGTCAAAACACAAAAAAACAACCCCACTATTGCTTATTTTGACAGAGTTTGACATAAAATTAGCAGACTTCTCTTCGCTGGTCTCATCACTCCATGCTCCTAGTAGCCCTAACAGGAGTGAAACAAGAACTTCAACTCTCCAACACCTGCAAGACTACAGCATTGAAGAGCTATCGAATCACACCACCAAGGCAGACACTCAGACTCTACCCACGAGAACCGATCTAAAAGAACACGAGTTATATAACCCAATTGGTCAGGAAGCGAATCTACCAACAGATGATTGACTACATCCAAGTAAATCTAGACCATTCCCTGCCCCTACCCCAACCAATTTTCACGGACAACTAAAAATACTGTTTTGGAATATTGCAGGTTGGAAAAGGAAACAAAATAATAAGGAATTCCTTAACTATATAACCAAATCTGACGTCATACTTCTACAGGAAACATGGTCACAAGAGCCCATAAGTATTGATGAGTTTCAATCTTTCTCCTTGCCAGCTTGCAGAATTAAGAAGGGATGTCCACAAGCAGGTTTGGTCACCCTGATTAGGGTATCACTAAGATCAGAACTCATCTCTGTTTCCCATAAGTGTTGCAGCTTGTTAACTGTCAAACTTTGTGTAAATAATATGCCAATTGTTATAATCAATGCATATTTACCTCCCTGATCTAACTATGACCATCATAGTCCAGTCAATATCAGTGGTGGCATTCAAATAAATTAACAACCGGTTCTCTAATGTCATTGCCTGAGCCAAAAAACCCCCAAAGCCAGCCAAAGTAAGCGAGTGGGCGGGGCCTGGCCATTTAACAACCGGTTCTATAGAACCTGGGAGAACCCCCTGAATGCCACCACTGGTCAATATGTCATTAGACCCGGGACTAAGTCTAGTAAAAGTTCTGTCAACTGTTCTTGTCAGTACTAGGTGTACTGATTGACAGGAAAAAAGTTCTCCAAAATTCGACCACTGGAAGTGGGTTATTTATTTATTTTTATTTATTTATTTATTAAATTTATACCCCGCCTTATTTGCCTAAAGGCACTCAAGGCGGCTTTACAAAATATAAAAACTAACATTAAAAACACTTCAAAAACAATATAAAAAAACAATACAATAAAACAATTAAAACCACCAATAGTACAATTTAAAAGCAACAAACCCAGTGGATCATAAAATATAATAAACCAGCCAGCCCACCAGACCTGTCAACAATTAAAAGCTTTTTGAAATAAAAAGGTCTTCAGCCCCCGCCGGAATGTTAACAGAGAGGGAGCAGTTCTCAATTCTAAGGGGAGGGTATTCCAAAGTTGGGGGGCCACCACCGAGAAGGCCCTCTTCCTGGCCACCACCCCTCTCACTTCTCCTGGTGGCGGCACAGTCAAAAGGGCCCCTCCAGATGATCTAAGAGTACGGGTTGGATTGTATGGAAGGAGGCGGTCCCTCAAATACCCCGGACCCGAGCCATAAAGGGCTTTAAAAGTCAAAACTAGCACTTTGAATTGGGCCCGGAACAGAACCGGCAGCCAGTGCAGTCGCCGAAGCAGTGGCTCGACAGAGTCAAACCGACGTGCCCCAGCAACCACCTGAGCCACCGCGGCTTATCTTCAAGATGGCAGCCGCAAACCATGAAAATCGGCCAAAACCATGCAACCGTGTCATTTTTAAGCTTAGTCCTTTTTTCATTTTTCAAACTCAAGGTTTTTTGTATGGTCAAGTAATTTAGTTTAACCAATTACTTGGTTCATGGGTTGAAGATTGGATTCCAATGTAATGAGCATTGCAGGTACAACACCAGTCATAACAAATATCAAGTTGTATGTTTTTATTATTATATCATAATACATTTGAACTGAACTGTTTCCTTTTTTTAAACTACATATTCAACAAAGAACCCTTTAAACTTGGTTAAGAAAACTGCAGCAATATGCAGATAAAACAGCAACTCCTTAATTTTCTATTCATCCTCATCACTGCCCTCTAGGTCACCTAACACCTGGTTGTCACAATACGTTTCTTGACATGGTCCACATACAGAACTGCATGGAAGTCCGTATGTTCTGCCACTGCAGCGGGTACCACTGCAACCAGTTTTACAATTGCAGTGTATAATTTGCAGTAGAGTGTCTGGTGCAGCTTTAATATCACACATTACTGGCACCAGTTCACCGCTATCGAGTTTCCAACCCCAGTCCACAGGATTCATTTCCCCAGCCATATCCATCCAAAGCATTGTCTGATAGTACACTCTTAGACTATGGAATTTTGTGGAAGACTCAGTTGGAGGCAGGCATTCTGGATTCACAAACGATTTGGCTGTGATGACCTTCTTGGTTAGTGTCTGGTAGCGCAAGGCTGCCAAAGAACTGTTGTCGCCACCAAAAATAACAGCCATCGCTTGACTGCCAAGACTGACTATTTCAGTGGGGTTCTTGCCTGGTGAAGTGAATACAGTTGCACAGGATTGAAGAACAGAATACCCTTTTAAAAGTTTGTGGAAAACTGCTGTTTTTCCAACACCATAAATACGCGAGGTGGAATCACATCCTGTGAATGCATGAAGGAATAACAAATGTGCACATAATGCACTGTCCAGAGTAGACTTCAAGTAATTGATGTTGTACACTTTTGGAATGCCTCATGACTGAGTGTCTGATCTAAAATACAGTGGATTGCCATTCACTTCTGCGTAATGTAGCAGAAGAATTAACAGGTTGACCACTTCCGGTGGTTGAATTTTGAAAAACTTTTCCCCTGTCAATCAGTACACCTAGTACTGACAAGAACAGTTGACAGACCT
>JAJKFI010000083.1:5491168-5511489 GCA_029204185.1 Lerista edwardsae
TCTCTCTCTCTCTCTCTCTCTCTCTCTCTCTCTCTCTCTCTCTCTCTGTGTGTGTGTGTGTGTGTGTGTGTGTGTACTTATATAACTTTATAAGTTTGATTATCCCTCAAAGTTTGACAAGCAGAAAGGTGCTTGAATTTCATATTTGCCTGGATTTTGGAATAATTCATAAGTATAATGAGGCATAAGTATATTAAAGGATATGGTGGCACAGCAGTTAAACCATTGAGCTGCAAGTTTGTTGACCAGAAGGTTGGCAGTTCAAGACTACGCAACGAGCTCTCATTGCTTGTCCCAGCTCCTGCCAACGTAGCAGCTTGAAAGCACATAAAAATGCAAGTGGATAAATAGGTACCACTTCGGTGGGAAGGTAATGGCATTCCGTGGGCCTTAGCGTATAGTCATGCTGGCCACATGACCACGGAAGCTTGTCCTCAGACAAATGCTGGCTCTAGAAATGGAGATGAGCACTGCCCCCTACAGTCGGTCATGACTAGACCATTCGGTCATGGGGAAACCTTTACCTTTATAATGAGGCTGCAATCCTGTTCACACTTTCCTGGGGGTCAGCCCCACTGAACACAATGGGACTTACTTCTGAGTAGACGTGTATAGGATTGTGCTGTGAGAAATGCTTCCTCTTGCTCTTTTCACTGTGACCCATTGGGGTGTCTGCTGCCTCTTTGACATTTTTCAACCATGGCACACATCACAAGGCAGAGAATAGAACTTACAGCCTGTACATGGGAATGAGAGCAAGACCTTCTAGTGTTCACACATCAGAAATTTGAAAAAAAAAGTCTTGGGGAAAAATGTCTGAATTTTGGAATCATCTGGATCTTGGATGTCCGGATAAGGGATTGTCTACTGTATTAATTCATGGCAGAAAATGAGGAAGACCTATAAAGAAACTTCTAATGAGGGTGAAAGAGGAAAGTGCAAAAATTGACTTGAAGCTAAACATTAAAAAAACTAAGGTAATGGCAACCACTCCTGTCATGAATGAAAGGGGGGTTGTAACCTATGACTCCCCTACTCGCCCATTCATTTTAAACACACAGCTTAGTGGGGGAATGCCCTGGTAGTTTGAATGCCATGCTGCCACCAGCCCAGGTACCAGGTTGCCAGAGGGGTTTCCTGGGCTAAACCCCTCTCCTAGCTAAGGTTATGACCTTGCAGAGCAAGGAGGCTGACAATCCCACTGTGATCCAGAACAAGGCAGATTGGTTTATGGAAAAAGGTTTTATTAAAAATATTCGCTAGAGATGAAAGGGGGTGGGGTGCCAGGAACAACAATACATGAGAAGTACAACCCAGTTCAACTCCTATGACTCTCATGCAATCGGCCAGTAGGTGAAGCTGGCAGCACCCAGGCCTTGCAAGGTGGAAGCATGCATGGCCCAGCCCGATTGCTGAGAGACGAAGGCTTGTAATCCCACGGCCTGGGAGCAAGGCAGATGCAAAAGAACCAGAACCCTAACACGTTCTTACTACCACTTGGATCCTGGCTCTGTCTCTTCACTGCCGGGCTTCTCCCCGCAGCCACCCACTCTACCTTCCCAAAGAGCAGCTTTCCCTGCGACCATCCAGCAGCAAAGCCCACAGGAGAGAGAAAGAGGCTCTGCTGGTCCCAGGATCCTCATCTGGAAATACAACTGATTGGTTGGCAACCTTGACACGTGACCTGTTCCTTCTACCTCCCCCCAGCTGGGACATCCTTAAACAGATCAGGCCCTTGGAAATGCACTTTAACAAAGTAAACAGAAAGTATAAAACAGAAATAGGTACATGAAACACAACTGTTTCATCACAACTCCCATCACTCCCAGGCAAATAGAAGGCGAAAAAATGGAAGCAGTGACAGAGTTTATTTTCCTGGGCTCCAAGATCACCACAGATGGTGACTGCAGCCATGAAATTAAAAGACTTCTTGGGAGGAACCTAAATAAAACAACTTAATAAGAAGCTGAGACATCACCCTGCCAACAAAGGTTCGCATAGTCAAAGCAATGGTTTTCCCAGTAGTCATGTATGGTCTGAGAGCTGGACCATAAGGAAGGCGGAGGGCTGAAGAATAGATGCCTTCGAATTATGGTGTTGGAGAAGACTCTTGAGAGTTCCTTGGACTGCAAGGAGATCTGATCAGTCAATCTTACAGGATGTCAAGCCTGATTGCTCCCTGGAAGGACAAATCCTGAAGTTCCAATACCTTGGCCAACTCTTGAGAAGAGAGGACTCTTTAGAAAAGACCCTCATGCTGGGAAAGATTGAAGGCAAAAGGAGAAGGGGGTGGCAGAGGATGAGATGGTTAGACAGTGTCACTGAAGCGATGAACATGAAATTGGGCAAACTCCGGCGGCTGGTGGAGGTCAGGGAGGGCTGGCGTGCTGTGGTCCAGGGGGCTGTGAAGAGTTGAACATAACAGTGACTGAACTACAACTGTATTTATATTTGTATATTTATATATAACTTTGTAACTTCTATCGATTATATAATATACAGTGTATGTATGTATGTATGTATGTATGTATGTATGTGTGTGTGTGTGTGTGTGTGTGTTTGTGTGTTTGTGTGTTTGTGTGTTTGTGTGTGTTTGTACGTATGTTCCGCATAGGCTACGCAACGCCTGGACCGATTGACACCAAACTTGGCACGCATACACCTTGTGGCCTGGTGACAAACGCTGTGGGGGTCAGGCCCCCCTAGGACCCCCCAGGGTAAACAAACCATCCACCATGCTGTCCTGGAACACCTGGAACAATTGACGCCAAACTTGGCATGCGTGTGCCTTGCAGTCTGGCGACAAAGGCTGTGGGGGTCAGATCCCCCTAACGCCCCCAGGGGTGGGGATATGTGGGGGGGCCCACATGAAAATGGTCGCCTGGAACGATTTACACCAAACCCGGCACGTGTATCCTTTACGGTCTGGCGTCAAACACTGTGGGGGTCAGACCCCCCCACCGCCCCTGGGGGGGGTACGCCCCACATGAAAATGGTTGAAAACGGCCGAAATTGGTGTCAAATCCATAGTTTCTGGGGTCGCCGAGACGAATGGCGACGCTCGTGATGCCGTTTGAGTCCACATTCGGACTTGGGATAATTTGTTGCCCGGGCAACGCCAGGTAAAAACAGCTAGTTGTATATAAGATTATATAATTTAATCAAACAAAATCATACCAATAAACAGGCTTTTCTTGTGGGTGGCTGCTAGCCAAATCATGGCTGCAGCCAGGGTCACCCGGCAGTCATCTTGGGGCAGCCTTTTGGACACCCCACTGCAGCCTGGCCATTGGGGCCAGCCCCCCATCCAACCTCTGCATATGCCACTGACCACTTTGTGTGTTCTTATATTCTTTGCAACATTCATTTGGATATTTCAAACCCCAAGAAGAAAAGGTGTAAGACGGCAGATCTGGTAAGTGGCCCTTGCAATCACAAGGGAAGAAAGGACTCAAAATGTTCACTTGGCCTGATGCAACCCTGGGGGTTGACAGATAACTTACCACACTCTTCAGAGACACCAAAAAAATGTAAATTCAACTCCACTGAAATTTTGGAGTCAAAACTGGGTCTCCTTCCGCTTTCTGTGCCTATTGAGGGAATTCCTCGCAGCTACCCATCCGTGCCTAAAATTATCAGCAGATCAAAGACATTATATTTATCAAGCACTGCCATAACACATTTAATAGTGGTGTGATAGATGCTGTTGTGGCGAGCTCTGAGCACTTTGATGTACGTGGCCTTCTTTGATTAATGAGGATGCCTGCTGAGACACTGCATATGGAGTAGATTAGTCTTGCTCAGAAATGGCTGGTTTGCACTATTGGTCTAATTATTTCACAAGCCCGGGGTCAGTTCCAAATTCCAGCTCAAAAAGGGCCAATATCTAATGACAGGAAAAGAGACCAGAGGCTCTGCAGAGAGGGACAATGAGATTTTTTGTTTTATCGAGCCATGCTGCAGTTTATATTCCCAAATTCCAAACAGAGGAAAATAGTGGTGTGGTTTTGAGGCAAACACGGCAGTCCTCACCCTGGAAGTTTAGTTTTGCTGATTTTTTTCTTTAGAATTAGAGGCAATGAATGGCAGATGAGCTGCTTGTCTGCTTTGTCTGCTTTTTGTCATTTTTGCCAGCCATTTTTGTCTGTTTTGGAGAGTATAAAATGTGGCAATTCGGCAGGGGTGTGTGTGTCCTGAAATGGGAGAAGAATGGGTGTCTACCAACTGACAATGAGATTAACTAATGACTAATCAGGGCAGCCTGTTTGGGATTGGTAGATTGAGGGTGAAATCCTGCCACCCTGCGTTCAGCAAACACTAGCTGCTAGTGTCGGCCCAATAGCAGCAGCTCTAGCGTGAGAGCACTTACCATACCCTTGCATCGGTGCTGGTGCCTTTGGGCCGAGGCTAGCAGCAAGGGTGCCGGCAAAAGGCTGTGCTGCATATCTCCTGCGCCAGCCAAGTTCAACTGAGTTTGGCTGGTGCAAGAGTGGTTCTGGGCGGGGGGAAGGCAGGAGGGAGGGAGGAACTGGGAGGGCCAGGAGGCGGGCCAAACCGGAGAAGGGGTGGAGTTGGGATGCAGCTGTTAGGCCACATCCAAGCTCCTGTCCCCAGGCCTTGTGGCCCCAAGTCAGGCCGCATGGCTTGCTTGGAACGGCTCCTGATAAACAGTAGGTACGGATCCAAGCAAGCCCATCAGGGCTCAAACATGCCCTTGCCCTTGGGAGGCTCCAGCTAGTTCCTAATTTGTACTGGATATGGGCAAGTGAGGATTACAGTGCAAGTTAGGATCACACCCTGAATTTAGCAGTGATGTGCAGTGGCTGGCCAGAGCACTTGCTGTGGCAGCACAAGGCATGCTGGGACCCTACCTGGCCACCGCAACCCATCTTGTTTCGCCCTGTATTTGCAGCTGAGCTCCACAAATTTAGTGATTTGGACTATGACAAAAATTATTGGAATCATACAGAAACCACATTTATGTCAGTGGGAAACTCTTAATGCTTATCTTTGAAAAAAACTTTTTGTAACATTTGTTTTCTTTGGAACATGTCAAGTGAGGTTTCCCCTGCCTCCCTTGACTGCACATCCCTGGAGCACAGAAGTGTTACTGTGAAAAGGCCCTTGTGCAATTGTATCATTTGGCCGCTTTTGGAAGACGGTGACTTACTGGCCTCTCTGACTCCAAAAGAGATCCAAACATACTTTACGGTGGCCCTTGTGCCAGTCAAACGTTGCTGGCCTAACCATGCTGGCCTAACTCCAGGTTAGGATTGCACTCTAAAGCAGGTTCTGGCATGGCTGGATCAGGTGCAGAAGAGGGCAGCCAAAAAGGGCAACCTAATGATGAAAGGTGTCAATGTTTGAGGCTGGTTAGTTCAGAAAAAAACAATGGAATCAATTTGATGCAATTCTGTCTCCTGAGAGGCATGACTGAGGTTTAGCACATTAGACACAATATGGAGAGAGAGAGAGAGAGAGAGAGAGAGAGAGAGAGAGAGAGAGAGAGATGCATTTTTCTCTCACACACAATGCCTGAATGAGGGAGTCATTCAGCTGATGGATACATTTTGGATGGACCAATGGAAGGGCATTTTCACACAGTGCAGAATTAATCTGTGGAACCTCCTACCACAAGACATAGGGACAACCACTAGCTTCAAGAGTATCTGGCCCAGTCCTGGAAGTCCACTCAGTGAAGGACAAGCCACTGCTATCCGTCATGATGGCTGTGTGATATATGCTCTGGGTTCTGAAGCAATGTGAGGGAGAGAGAGACAGGTTTGCTAAGACGCTTTCAAGCTTCCAAGAAACATTTAGTTACCCATTGTTAGAAATGGGATTCTAGGAATGTCAGAAGAGCCCAGCTGGATCAGGCCAAAGGCCCATCTAGACAATTTTCTGCATCTCACATTGGCCCTCCGGATGCCTCAGGGAGCTCAAGAGACAACAAGATGCCTGCATCCTCTTGCCACTCCCTTTCACCTGCCATTCAGAGATAGGCTACCTCTAAAATTCAGGAGTTGCATGCAGTTATCATGGCTTGTAATTGTCTAAAGTGCAATCCTAACCAGGAGTTAGGCTGGAACAAGGGCCACCATAAAGTATGTTTGGACCACTCTCAGAGTCAAAGAGGCCAGCACACAGGCGTGCGCCATCCTCCCTGACGATGGCCCTTGTCCCAGACAAACTTTTCTGGCCTAACAGTGCCAGCCAAACTCCAGGTTAGGATTGCGCTCTAAAATGCATAAGCTGCATCCAGTCTTCATGATTTGTCACCTGTGATTGATTTTTCTTCTACCCATCTGTCCTTCCCCCTTTTCAAGACATCTAGGGGAGTTGCCCTCACCACAACCTGTGACAAGGAGTTCCACATATTCTGGATAAGATAAGCCTTTGGCCATTAGGGACTCCCAGGCCTCCCTACCTGGGCATTTTCTGGGAGGGTGTTCCAGGTGAATAGGGAAGCAAGGAAGAATTAGTGTAATGGTTTAAGCGCCCAGTCCTGGCCCTGAGTTAGGCTGGCGCAAGTCCCCTACACTGGCCTAAGAGTGTTGCAAACGTGCCGTAAAGCACATTCGTGCTGCTCTGGATGGCAGCTGGGCCAGCACAAGCAGTCATGCTTTCCTGCAGGGGCCAAATCTGGCCTCTGCCCCAGCCTGGTGAGTGGAAGCAGTGCTGGCCTAGGAAGATTGGCAGGGGGTGGGTGAGGAGGGCAAACGTGGAATGGGGTGGGGGAGGGCAGCCCCCTGGGCGGCATGGCCCAGGGAGGGGGGTGGAGCCAGGAGCCAGCACTTAGGCCAGATCCTACCCCCCCCCCCGGCCCCAGCCCCGTTGGCCTTACACGGGCCATTTGGAGTTGCACCAGCGATTTCGTTGGCTCTGGTCCAAGTAGCCCCATAGGGATGGCTGGGCCTTACCCCGGGGTAAGGGGAAAATATCCCCTTACCCTGAGGTGACCGGTAGCTGCCTCCTAACCTGTACTGGATGCAGTGCAGACCAGTCAACCTGCCTGTTCCAGCTTGGATTAAGATTGGGCTGCCCAGCGCTGAGTTGAGAAGGACTTCAGCTTCTGTAACTTCCCTCATGCTGAATTTTCTTCTGCAATTGAAAGTGGTTAACATGCAGGGCCGTGTAAACCAATGCTGGGCCCCTCGGCTTTCAAGTATTTTGGCCCCCCCTCTGACTCTTCAGGAAGTCTCCTGCCATCGTAAATGGAAGTCCCTAGTGGACGGGCAGGTGGGCATGGTTCTCCCACCTTTGCAAATAAGGCCTCCACAGCTCAGTCAATGTATCACTTTTCCTCATCTATTGCCTTGTTATCACACACAGGGGAGGCTTGACCCAGGTGGTTCTTGGAGAGCTCTGCAAACCTCACCTTTGCAAGGTCTCTGGTCGGCTGGAGGGCCGGATAGGGAGTCCCCACAGCCTGGAGCTGGAGACTCGTGCATTACTCGTGCTCAGACCTTTGATGGACCCTAATCCCTGTGTAGTGGGCCCCCGAGGCTTCAGCCTGCTCAACCTAATGGATAATACTGCCCTGTTCACATGTCATTTCCCCCTCTTCCTGTCCTGAAAACCACCACCACAATACCCTAAGTATCTTTCTTCCTTTTTTTTCTTATAAAAAAAGCCTTTCAGATGAATTCAATGAGCACGTGGCGCACCACAACATTTAAGTTATTCAATTAGCTTCCATTTTTCGGAAGGTTACCATGCTGGGAATTGGTGCCTCGAGCAATTTACCCACTTAGTTTAAAAAAAAAAACCCTTTCTGCACATTACCGCTGTCTTGCTTTTGAAACAAAGTTTGGAAAGAGTAAATATTTTATTGTATTAACTTGAGTGTGAGTGGGTGTATGTGTGTTGGGCCTCCCTCCCCTGCCTGGCTGTGTTACACTTGAAAACATCTGCCTTTCAAAGATTGCCTGCACAAAACCAGGACATGCAAGGTAAAAAGGCAGTTTTTTTCTTAAAATGGGGCAGGTGGGGGGAGCAGAGGGAGAAAAAAATGAAAATTCCATTGATGGGGAAATAATTTCTTAAGTGCACTGACTTTTCAGGAGGTTAGACATAATTTAATTTTAGCTTCTTAATTCAACACTCCTTCGGTTCTGAAACATTTTATTTTCCAAAGGTACGTGACAGCATATTCCATCTGCGAAAAGAGCTGCGAGCTGACCCATATTAACCTTCAAATTACATAATGCTGCATGGCGTGGAAAAAGTGAGCCTGCGGTTGCAAAAGTGTGCCACTCCACGTTTTAGCTCAAAACACCTGGGGAATGAGAAGGTGCAATCAACTCGATGGAAATATCCTGTTGATTAGGAAGGGGTCAAAATAGGGCTGGCTCATCCATGAAGTCAATTGAAACAGTTGCCTAAGGCAGGTGGTGAGTGCTTATCTCTGTCCACCTACTTGCCTCCACTTCTCCCTTTCTCCCACATTATGTTGAATTCTGTCTCCGATGTTCCCAATGTAATTAAAAAAAAAAAATAGACACTGGGCACAGTTCTAACCTGGAGTTAGGCTGGCACAGTTAGGCCAGAAAAGTTTGGCTGGCACAAGGGCCACCGTAAAGCACGTTTGGACCACTCCTGGAGACAGAGAGACAGAAGTACACCATCCTCCCTGACTCAGAGAGTGGTCCAAATGTGCTTTATGGTGGCCCTTGTGCCGGCCAAACTTCACTGGCTTAACTGGTGCTGGCCTAATTCCAGGTTAGGATTGCACCCAAAGGGAATGGCAAATATGGAATGGTGTTGTGGCCTGGGGAGGAAGAGATTTTAACCCTTTGCCCCTTGTGCTAATTCCTTAATTTAAATTGCAGAGCCCTGCAGAGGGGCTACAAAATTAGGGTGTCTGCTAACTGCCACAGATTGATGCTAAGCATACAGAAAGCAGAATGTATCTAGCATGGTGCTGATTCAGCAAGTCTCTCCCTCCCTCCCTCCCTCTCCCTCTCTCTCTCTCTCTCTCTCTCTCACACACACACACACAAACCCAAGGCACAATCCGCACCAAATAAGATTGGTTCCTCCAACCAAAATCAATCTATTAGCTGTTATGAGTCGCAAGACCTTAGGGAGACTCTCTCATTTCTTCCCATAAATTGCGTGGTGTCCCATTGAAAGGTAAGGTACAGGCATTATACATGCCCTGTGAACATTTCAGAATTTCCTTCTGTGACTTGGAAAACAACAACAACAACCACCTCTCTGCCATTGGCCCTCAAACTGCAGAGGCCAGTAGGCAAAAGATGAAAACTTTGGGTACATCAACAGAGCTCTCAGAATGGAGTGTGGAGGAAGGCTACAATTCTCAATGTATGAAGGTGGCTTTTGGACTAGCTCAGTGTTTCTCAAACTGTGGATCAGAACAGTTTGGTGAGTCATGACCCGATTTCTGGTGAGTCCCGCAGAGCCTCCAATGAAAACAAGGGTGACAGAAAGATCAGATAACTAACTGCCTCAAGCCCTGATGCTATTCCAAAATCAGAGAGCTGCTAATTGACCTGCAAAGGGCTGAGCTCCTGCAGCTTGCAAAAAAGCTGCTAATTGCCCTGCAAACAGCTGAGCTCCTCCAGTTTGCAAGGACCTGAGCTCTTGCAGTTGGCTAGCTTGTATAAATAGATAATTGATTGTCTTTTTTTTCTGGTGAGATTTTTTCCACGTCCATCATTGACAGGTAGTGGGGGCACATGAAGGCTGGAACACATCACTAAGCCCCTCAAGCCTTGAGGCTATTCATTTGAAATTTGGTCATGAGCCAATTTCAGGTGGGTTGCGAGTAGAGGCAGTGGGATGATGCTGCAGGGAGAGGCAAGTGCGATGGGCACCAGCTGTGGCTAGGCGTAGCAGCGTGGAAAAGCCGGCACACTTTTTGGCCACCCCACCCTTAACGGAGCTATTCTGGGTGCAGGAAAGTGTGACTGGGTGAGACATGGGGGTGGGGCGGCTGTGTTGAGAGCACGGTGATGTTGCCCTGCCCCAGGTACACTGTTCCTAGCTTGGGTAGCTCCTAGACACCTAGAGCAGCCATATTGAAATTATGGAAAGATTGGATGCTTGGCTATGTGGTTGCTTTGCTTCTGTCAAGGTTGTAATTTTTACTTTCTGATTCACTTTGCTATTGGAAAATGGCTGACAAATAACCCAACTTATTGCTGCATCCTCAGGAAAGCAACAGGCTCTGGTAGCACAAGGAAGGCACTTCAGGCCACGACATCACTTCTGGTGGGCCTGGACATATTGTCATCCTAGAAAGTGGGTCCCAGTGCTAATTTGTGGAATTTCAACACATGCCCAGAGTCCTGCTAATGCAATATACGTGTTTCTCTCGTGGTCAACCTCCCCTTTCATCCGACGGATGGGAAACAACAGCAGGTTCCTTGCATGCTTATTCTGTCTACCTCTGGGTTTGTTTTACTTTAATGGGGACTGGAACCTAAATACCACAGTTGGCTCCATTGCCCTTTTGCAAATCAGTCCTGGAGGAATACAAGGAGCAGATCAGGTAGTTAAGGGCCGAGCACTGTCTGCAGCTAACACCAGCCTATGCATCTTTGTGAACTGTGCCATTTCGTAAAGGGCAGAAGGAAAAAAAAGGCTACAAGATGGGGGAAGTGGGAGAAAAAGAAAGGGACCGTTAACCAACCTTACTCAGTGTAACATAGAATTGGCTATTTTGTGCCATTGAAAGAGACGTGGTGCTGTGGGTTAAACTGCTGAGCTTGCAATTCGAGACCATGCAATGCAGTGAGCTCCCGTCGCTTGTCCCAGCTCCTGCCAACCTAGCAGTTCAAAAGCATGTAAAAATGTGAGTAGAGAACTAGGAACCACTTCGGGGGGAAGGTAATGGCATTCTGTGTGCCTTGGTGTATAGTCATGCCGGCCACATGACCACGGAAACTTGTCCTCAGACAAATTCTGGCTCTTCGGCTTAGAAACGGAGATGAGCACCGCCTCCTACAGTCGGTCACGACTAGACCATTCGGTCACGGGGAAACCTTTAAGACATCCTTTCAATGCCTTCCATTGCATGTCCACTGAGCCCATTCTGCTGCATTCTAGAAGAGCTTAGGATTTTTTTTTTAATGGCTTCAGTATTGTCATGCCTACATTCTATTGTGGACCTGGAGGTTAGTATATTAGCCAACAAGACTAATTGCCTGTCATAGATTTGTCCTTTGTTAATTTGCCTATTCCCCTCCTAAAGCCACCTAAAACTATTAACCATCTCCTCCAGTAGGCCCATGCATGAGGTCAACTGAAAAAATAGACTCAGGCAAGAGATTGGAAGAGGACACCCATTTCTGTCCATCTGCTTGCCTCCATCACTCCCACTTCCTGGATGGGGAGGAGGGAGATAGAGCAGAAATGTAGAGTGTTGGAGCAGAAATTAGCACCACTAGCATAGCCGGGGCGGGCGGGAAAGCGGCGGAACGCGGCGTGATGCAACGGGCGGACTGCCGCTCAAAGGTAAGTCCCGCCCAGCGTACCGGGTGAATGACGCCACTGGCTGGCAGTTGTTGATCCACAGGGTGTCAAGCAGGGTGGATGTCACATAGCAGCAGATGTCCTGGGTCTTCACTCCTCGATCCACCAGGTGAAGAGCCACAGGCAATGAGCCCTTTGGCTCTTGTCCTTCAACTCGTGCCTCTGGCAAGCCAGAGGCTGCTTGCTGTCTCACCTGCAGGGAAGAGCCAATGGGGCTGTGAGAGCCGGTCCTGCCCCACAGCACAGGTGTTGCCTGTCACCAGCTCCTCCCCACACCCTTCAGGCAGTACACTGGGTCCTAGAGGCTGCTTGCTGTCCAGTGGCGTATCTAGGGTATTGCGTGGAGTGGCAAGAGCCATGGGCGGCGTTTGCATTGGGGGGCACCATTTGCTCTTGCCCCCCCCCAACACAGTTCCCAAGAAGACGCCGAGGCGGCCAAGGAAAGCTGCTCCCCCCCACTCGCCAAGTTGGGAGGAACGTGGTTTCTCCCAATTCCCAATTCCCAGCTTCTCATTCCTCCGGCAGGGCCTGCCTCACTCTGTTGCTTCCGATCCGTCTGCCTCCTCCTCACTGCCTTTTGCCGCTCCCCTCCCCTCTCCATTTCCCCATCTCTCCATCTGCCCCTTTCTCCTTCCTTCCATCATGTTGTGTCACTTGGCCCTGCTTTCCCACCTTCCCTGCCTCCCTTTCTCTCTACCGTCCCCTAATTCATTGCCTCGCTCCGAGCCGCTCCTGTGCCCCCTCCATCTGCTTCCCCACCCGGCTCCCTCTGCCACCTCTTTCCTCCATCGTCCCTTTTGCACTTTCCCTCTTTCCGAGCGCGCGCGTCCCTCCTTTTGTCCCTCTGGCTTGGTTTCTCCCCTCCACCCCGATGCACTCCTCTCCATGTTTCCCTCCTCACTTGTGGAGCCGGCGCCTTGAGTCGGGCCAGGGGAAGCCGAACACATGCCGCGGACGAGCACAGACAACGTGAAAGGGGGAGGCGAATGCAGGTCAGGGCCCAGAGAAAAAAAGGAGGCAATCCAGAGACAGTGGCCAGCGGTGTCCCGCTCGTGAGTGCAAGAGGGAAGGAACAGGCATGGGATGGCCAAGCTGGGCAGGGAGAGGCTGTGGTGTTCCGGGGGGGGGGAAGCAAAGCAGTAGGTTTTGCAGGGCGCCTCCTTTCATGCACGCTGCAGCCTGCCCCCCTCGCCATTGTTGCTCTATCTGCTGGGAATGGCTCCAACGGCGAGGGAAGGCTGCAGGGAGGCACCCTCCATACTGCGTTGCCTCCACCCCTGATTGCCACTATGAGGCCCAGGCACGCTCTACCAAGGAGTGCTCTGCCCGGCAATTTTGCCTAAGCGGTGGCCTAAGGAAGCCGCCCTCCCCCACAGGCCGAGTCGGCAAGGAACACAGCTCAACGTCATGCCATCACGATGTTATGATGTCATGATGTTGCGTGCCATGGGCGCGGTTTTGCCCTGGTATACCTCTGTTGCTCTCTCACCTGGATCAGCTGGATGTAGCTGGCTGCAAACCAGCCCCTCAGCCCTTTGGCCATCTCTCCTTCCCACCAGCCACCATCGGCCCCCACCTGCAGGACGGTGAGCTGCTCCCCCGCCATGAAGTGCAGCCCGTGTCGGTGCAGGCCAGGCAGCGGCATCACCAAGTGAGCGACTTGTCCAACTAACTTGGCTCTATCGGCCACAGGTGCCGAGTGAGCCGAGTGCCTCTGGCGGCCAGGAGCATTAGGAGGCTCAATAGGAAGTGACATCACGCTTGCATTTTCATTTTCTTGATATTTTTTGACAATAACTTTTGATAGAATGAAGATATTAGAATCCAATTTGTTTCATTGCATTTTGCATGAAATTCCACATTGACAGCGCAATCCTTCAGTGCGCACAGCGCCGGCACAACAGGCACAAGGGAGGCACCATGACAGCGCGCCCCGGGGATTGGCAGGAGGAGGGCGGAATGCGGGTGGGACAAGGGCGGGCCTCAGATTTGGCCATAAGGCCAAATCCTAGGCCTGTCAGAGAGACCACGTGGCCCCGATTCAGGCCGCGCTGTCTCCTTGGACCTATGCCTGCTCTTTAGCGGGGCCGGATCCAAGGAGCACATAGGAGCCTCCCCTATGGTAAGGGAGCAAATGTTCCTTTGCCGTGGGGAGGCTCCAGCCACCCTATCACAGTGTTGGATACGGTGCTGGCTGGCCGGCTTTGCCATTCCAGCGCTGGGTTGGATTGCGCCCTCAGTTATATATAACACGACAGTTTTATGCCTAAAAAAACACAATTTTAACAAACCACAATTTTTACATTACATTTATTTTCATTTTCTGGGTTTAGGGCCATAACATTTGATAGAGTAAAAACATTACACTCCCATTTGTTTTGTTACATTCTGCATTAAATTCAGCACTGAATGGTATATAACATGATGGTATTGTTCATACATACCAAGACTTTCACAAATTTGGCCACTAGTGTCAAGCTCAGCTTGTTGTTTCCCCTAAAACGTGTTGCCTGATGCAGTTGCACCCCCTGCACTTATTTAGCTACGCTCCTGGTGCAGAGAATGTGTTGCTGTTGCCACTTTGAACGGCTCTGATTGCAGGTGGGAGGAACTGCTTACACAGCATGTTGTGGGGCCTGAAGCACTTACTGTGCTGCTCCCCTATAGCTATATGCTACTGGCTGGCACATCACCAGGTAAAAGTGGCAGCATGCTGCCTCAGGCACTGGGAGATTTGGGGTCAATCCTGCTGTCAACACCCCTTGTCACAGTGAGTTTCACAGGTTACTAATGCTCTGCATGAAGAATCTCTCTCTCTCCCCTTTATGATGATCAGATCTGTATACAGAATTTCAAACAGGGGTACACTATCAAGGCAACTAAAGAGGGCCACCCCAGCCATCTTGCAATAAATGATCATGGGCTTGGAAGGTGACCAAAAGGCTATGTAGTTCAACCCCCAGCCCAGAGCAGGAAATCCTCCTAGAGCAGTTTCAGCAGGTGCCTGTCAAGCTTCTGCTTGAAGATCTCCAATAAATCCATGACTTCCCTCAGCAATCTGTTCCACTGCCCAACCGCCCTTCATCAATAATTTCTTCCTGATGTCCAACTGGAATCTCCACTCTTGCAGTTTGTAGAAAATGACGATGTCACAAAACTATACAACTAATTGTATATGGCTGTATGTAGGTGTTCCTTAGGACAACTGGGCATAATGTGATCAGGGCCAATCAATTGGATGTTCTTCCAGAGACAGATGGCAAATCAGCAAAAAAGATTTGGCATTTTTTGATCCAGGGAAAACTGATAAATTACATTGGCTTAAGACCAGTAAGTTGTCTCACGTTTCAGGAAACTGTCCCTGCAGAATTTATTACAGCAATCTTAATTAAATTAATATTCGTGAGTGCAAGGTTTCCGGGATATGAAGCTAGTGTAAGGTTCATTGACTTTTACTTAGAGGGTAAAGTTTCCACTCCCATAAAAAGGTAAAGGTTTCCCCACAACCAAATGGTCTAGTCGTGACCGGCTGTAGGGGGCGGTGCTCATCTCCGTTTCAAAGCCTGTAGAGCCAGCGTTTTGTCTGAGGACAAACTTCTGTGGTCATGTGGCCTGCATGACTATACGCCAAGGTGCACGGAACGCCATAACCTTCCCACCGAAGTGGTCCCTATTTATCTACTTGCATTTTTAGGTGCTTTCGAACTGCGAGGTTGGCAGGAGCTGGGGACAAGCAACGGGCTCCCACTCTCGTGGGGTCAAGCAAATTTTTGTCTCAAGAATAGAAGTAGGATAATTTTTGCTGGAGGCAATGGCATCCTTGTGCAATTAAATCACTCTCAATGTTCCTCCTCCCCTTTCTACTGCCTGTGCAATGCGTAGGAAAACATCCCTTCCCGTTTTCTTTGGTCGTTTGTGGTTTTTCATTTGAGATCAGTAAGCCATTTACAAATCACTGTATTGCTGTAAATTCCTCGCCACCCCTTTTGTTGTGAAAAGGAACATATTGGGAGAGGTGAACGCCAGATGGTGTGGAAATCTATACCCAAAAATAATAATAAAAAAGGGAACAATCACCTCTGGTATGCCATTTATCTTGGTTTATAACCCAGTCCCAAACTGTATGTGCAGAATTAGTTTTATGGACATATTTCAAAATGGGATTCATTGTTGTCGTCCCACAATTAGGGTGGGCAGCCTCTGTATTCTTTATATTAGCACTCCTAAGTTCTGGACATTAGCCTAGCATGGGGCGGAGCAAGTGTTTTGATCGATTGTTTGCTTCAACGTATCTTTTGCACAGTCAAAGGCTTCAAACCTAGACACACTTTTTTCCTGGGAGTAAACCTAATTGAACACAATAGGTCTTCATGCATAAGATTGTGTTATCAGTATGACTTAACAAGCAAAAGAGAACAGAAAACTCTAGTAAAATGTAATTTTTTAAAAATTGCCTCACTTTTTTTGGAATATGGCACCAATAAAAACAACATTCAGAGGCTCCCTTCACTCATCTGTTAAAATCCTGATGGAATAAATATGTTTGTAACATCTTCTTAAAGGCTGGAAGGGATGGATCAATACACTCACACATCCTGTGGCAGGGAGTTCCAGAGCCTGGGAACTAGGACAGGGAGTAGCTTACCCCACATGCATGATCATTGAACTTTAATGATGACATATAGAATGGAGGTCCTTGTCAGAAAAGGACAGAATTGCATGGAACATAAGAGCATAAGAAGAGTCCAGGGCCCATCTATTCCAGCTTCCTGTATGTCACAATGGCCCACCAGATGCCTCAGGGAGCACACAAGGCAACTAGATACCTGCATCTTGTTGCCACTCCCCTGCATCTGGCATTCTGAGGTAAATTTCTGAGGTAAATATGAGGTAAATGAAATTTGCTATTCTGTCTGTGGGGAGGAAGCTATAATAACTTGCAACCCAATCTGGACTTTAAGAATTTCAGAAGAGCCTGCTGGATAAAGCCAAATTCCCATCTACTTTAGCTTCCTGTATCTCAGTGGCCCACCAGATTCCTCAGGGAGGACACAACTACGTAGCTGCATTTTGTTTCTGCTCCCCTGCATCTGGCATTCTGAGAAAAATTCTGAGGTAAACACACTGATGGCTAGTCAAGCACCTCTTTGACAGCCACCAGAACCAGATGCTCGTCTTCGGAAATATATGAACATAGGAACAGGCCCACTGGATCAGGCCAAGGCCCATCTAGTCCAGCTTCCTGTATCTCACAGTGGCCCACCAGATGCCCCAGGGAGCACACAAGTCAAAAAGATTTCAGCATCCCATTGCCACCCATTGCCTGCATCTGGCATTCCGAGGTAGCCTACTTCTAACTTAAGGCTATGCAAGGACTACAGAAGGTAGTCCTCAATTTTGTCCCCAAGTGATGCTACCTACAGACCAGGCAAATGTGTTTGTTTCAGGATGAATGAAAAAAAAAATCCAGCCAAATTGGGTTCAACTTGCATTTGAAACAAAACAAATGCCTATAGACCTGAATAAAGCCAGGCTTAAGCATTTCAATATACCAAATGACTTCACATGACCATGCTGCGTACACCAAAAGTGAGTCTCACTTTGTCAACAACTAACAGATTTGTTCCCAATTTGCGGAACAGTTCCAGAGTCCTCCTTCCTTCATTCTGATGTGGTTTCTTCATGTTATTGCCACACAATACATTCTATTAGGAAGAACACTCAAGTTCTTCTTGCTCAAGCAAAAGTATCTTTTGCAAGGCTTTGAAAAGAATGTCCATCTAATTCTGGATCTGCATGTTTCAGATTCTTTCAGATCCTGTAAGCCTTTTCATGTGGCAAGAGTTCCACTGGCCAGCATTATGTTTTGAGACAAGTCTTGCAGAATGGCATTCATTCTTTTTCTCCCTGCTATAGTGCTTTATCTTTAGTAAAGACTACCCAGCCTGAAAACACATATGTACGTGAACACCAGAGGAAAGAAGGGGGGCGAGAATGAGCAGATGGCCCTGTTTTACTATGCAGGTGCTGCTCAGCAATTTTTCCCACCAGTGGAACCGTTGCATTTTGTACAATGTTTTCCCAATTCACCAGACAATCAGGCTGAGAGCGAGGCGGCTGCTCCTTTCTTCGGCGGCTGTGTGCTGAGACAGCAGGTTATCGTGGGTGACTCTGAAGCCTGTCGACATCAGACATGAATTCCTGGCATGCTGACTTTTGAGAAAGGGGAACAAAAATCGATGGGGACAGACCTCGGAGTAACCGAAATAGCTGCTAAGCTTAACACTGCTGAAAAGCGGTCAGGCTTGATTGGCTGGCAAAACACAAGGGAGGTCAGCCGGGGGGGGGGGAAGAGGAGACCTCATCAGCAAGAACAGGAGCAGATTATTAGGGCTGGGGGGGGGAGAGAGAGAGAGAGAGAGATAGAGATTATTGCTTACCGTTTCTGCAACACAAACTGAGATTTGGAAATAACAAGGTGTACAGCAGCCCCTCTATTTGAAATGCAAAGCTTTAGTTGATGAGTTATATACAAGAACATCAGAAGTGCTCTGCTGGATCAGGATCAGGGCGCATCTAGTTCATCTTTTTGCTTCTCACAGGAAAAAGTGGTTCCCGGGGTCGCAATGACCTCATGTCCTCTTCTTTCTTCCCAGTTTGGCGTGCAGCACCATCTTGGATCTCACAAGGTTTGTCCTGGATCTCTCAAGAATTCCCAGAGGAAAAGGTAGGCGTGGACATCAAGGACAACCCGTGGTATCCCTGTGGGTGTGCCCTGATGCTTTAAGGCAGGGGTTATCAAACTGTGAGCTGTGGCTCCCAGGGGAGCTGTGGAAGCCTCATGAAAAACTTGCAGCCCAATGCAATGTATAGGATTGTAGCCCTAATGGGGAGCCGTGGGCCAATGGGCCAGTAGGTCAAGGGAGCCACCAGTTGAAAATATTTGGGAACCTCTGCTTGAAGGCATACCTGGGCGCATACAAGTTCCTGGCCTCTTGTTGCTACTCCCTTGCATCTGGCAGAAAGAGGTGCTTGCATCCAATTAGTCATGATGTGTAACCTGTGATGGACTTTTCCTCCTTCCCCCTTCCATGGCTTACCTTCCAAAAGATTTGCAAAAGGGGGGCAGAAGGCTTGATTGAAAGAGGTGGGGCCCATCACTGTTAAAAATCCCCTCCAACTTTCATCATGTTTGGACTGAACATAAACAAACAAACCCTCAGGACAGGCTTTCCACTAAGCTCTCCCTAACTCCAAAGTTTCAATCTTGTGTGATGATCTCTAACCTCTGTCCTTTATCCATTTTTTCAAATCCATTTTATATCACCTGGATTATGGACAGGGGGTGGTGGTCGGGGAGCAGCACATTCTGTTATTTCCCATATGTCAGTCCTTTGCAGAAATCCAAAGAGATTAGAGACAGCAACTTTCCCTTGTCTGAAAAAAAAAAAAATCTTCCAGAAATGAGATTTCAGGTCTTTCTATGCTCTCAGTTGTCGGAATTTCCCAGTGTGAAATAAGTTGCTGTTGCAAGAGCCACAGTGAATGGGCAGTGTGCTTGACAAAATGGCCACAGTGAATACTGTGGGTATTCAAACCTGCAAATTTGGGACACCTCCAACCTCTGAACCCCTCTGGAACTGGGCTTCCGTAGGGTCTGGAGGCTTTTGGGGGGGGCTGCAGTGGCCGCGCGTGATTCCCCTCTGCCACTGCAGGACTTAAACATGTCACTTCCAGTTTTCTCCAAAAACAGGAAATGACCTTTTCAGCTCTAATGGGCATTCTGAGGTGCAAAGTGTCCACAGGTGGTTGTTCATGGCCTCTGTGGGCCTCAGAAATAGGGTTGCCAGATAGAAACTGGAACAGAGTGCCTATACCTTTAACCATCGTAAAGAATTTGGGCAGGTGCAGCTCATCATGGAAGGGTTTCAAAAACTGCACCTGCCCAAATTCCCTCTTCTATACAATGGTTAAAGGTATAGGCACTCTGTCCCAGTTTGTATCTAGTAACCCTACTCAGAAAACGCATGCTTTGGTCAGGTTTGGAGGGTCCAGGTGGACCCTTCTGGGGGTGCTGGTTTCAACAGCCTCAGATTTTCAAATCCATGGGCATTGAACCCATGAATAATGCGGGCCCACCTATATTCCAATGAAGGCAAGGGAGGGGCAGGATTGGAATGCTGGGCCAGCGGGCATACCCTTGGAAACCAGTTCAGATTGGTTCAGAAATTAGCAGGGTTATTTCCTGATTGTTCTTTGAAGTAGCTTGCTCCAATTTGAATCAGGGTAGCTCTCAAGGGTGAGCTTCCTCCACATTGAAATGACAATCCACAGTTAGAAAGAATTGCCTGCTTAATTGTCACTGTTGTGCTGCAGTGCCCCATTAGAGGTGGCCATTGGGTGGTATTGCAGCTACCAGCCCAGCAAGCATTGGTTGTTTGAAGGAGCCTTACAACGCTGGCAACTCTGGGCGATATCACAGGTGCAGGATGACTGAGAACACCCACTGACAATTTGTGGCTCAGACACCCAGTTCCCCTCATGGGCATTTATTTGAGTATGTTCAATTTTCCTAGTGAGCAGCTCTGCCAGAATCATTCCGATGTGGAGTGTATCAAACGGCCACGGTGTGCCCGTGATGACTTATTGGTCGACACTGCTTCATTGGCTTCCTCTATTTGCACCGATATGAAATAATGATCCTTTGGAAGAGGAGGCAGCAAAAGGTGACTCATTACTGAAGCTTTACTGTATGCCCTGGGGGAACAGGCACCTACACACACACACACACACACACACACACACACACACACACACACACA
>JAJKFI010000083.1:5531884-5545061 GCA_029204185.1 Lerista edwardsae
CTTCCTTCCTTCCTTCCTTCCTTCCTTCCTTCCTTCCTTCCTTCCTTCCTTCCTTCCTTCCTTCCATCTTGTGAGTTGAAGTTTTTCCTCCGGAAAAAGAAGCAAGCACGAGAAAGTCAAAAGTAGGCCTCCTTCATCTTTGAAGTGCAGTGGGGCAGACCATCTAAAAGGAGGTCACTGCTCTGGCGGCTTGTCGAGCACAAAAAAAATTAGAAAGCAATGCATCCTGTTAATTTTGTTAAGTAGCTGGAGCGGCAGAATGCAGACTTCCCTGTATTGAGCCCCTGGCATTAATGTGATAAAAGATTTAAGGGCTGGCATAGTGGAAAGAAAAGGAGAAGGCGCTTAAAGCTTTTAAACCTTTGGTAAAGGATAAAAGAAAAAAAGTCTTTAACATTCTTGATGGCTCAGCTGTATTTTATTGATTGCAAGAGACAAGATTTGGGATCACGATTTCAGAAGGTTTTCCCCTTTCTACTCAAGCAGCCCAAAGCAGATGGAAAAAATAAGTCTGCAATACGTATACGCAACTGAAGGTAATTAGAAAATGCTCCTGCTTTGACCATTACTTTGTGATTAGGCTGTAATTATTGAATATCCCAAGTCGGAGAAACCCGGCATCTCATTGTCTTGCCAGCTGATTTGATGCAAAAACGAAATGTCAACATTTCTGCCCAAACATCGCGGAGCACTTAATAAGACTCAGTCTTTTCTGTCAAGGTGATTTAAGGGCCTCGTAATCAGTTTTATTTAATCAAAACACATCTCAGAGACTTTGTAAAAAGAGTGCTCACCTTCTCCTTTTTACATCTTAATTGTCACCAAATGCCACAGAGCATTACAACAATCGGCCCCAGGAAAACCAGAGGGAAAACCAAGGGGACTGTTTCCAAGTAGGGGCCCACACAAGGATATTGCCGTCATAGATGGGCAGCCCAATGTGTCCCTTCTTAGTGTCCACAGCTGCAGCAGTGCTGAAATGGCTACCCTTGGATACCATGGGTGCTGGGATACCACCAGTGGTCACCTGGGGATAAGGGAACATTGGCTCCCTTACCCCAGTTAAACTGCAGCCAGTGGCAATGAGTCTCCTGGGCTCTGTGTCCACAATTGAGTGGGTGCAGAGTTGAGGACTGCCCAGTTCTGCCCCCTCCCTGCCTCCCCCTGCCCAAAAGGGATTGCTGAGCAGCTGTGAAACTTATCACTCGCGCTTCTCAGTGACATCTTCTTGGTGATGAGGCCCAGCGGCAATGCTCTTTCCTCTCCCAGTGCCGCAAGTGTGCTTTACGGCAATACGCAAGTTCCGCCACTGCAACAGAGCTCAGGATTGAACTCAACGTCAAGTTGGGCACTGGCTGAGGGTTCTCTTCCCCACAGAGATACCACTTGCCTTTGCGCATGTGGCGGATCGAGCAGGCGGGCAAGCAAATGAATGACGGCAGCAACTCTGCTGCCACTCTGGGCCCTATGACCCCCCCCCGGGCCCCTGCAAGGCACACCACTTCAAACTTTTCATACAACTCAAGCTACTGAACCTCTAGGACCCCAATCTGGGAACCACACATGAGGTTTTGATTTAAAAATGACTGCCCAAACTGCATCCCAGTCTGAAAATTCTGCCTTATTCCTTCTGCCTGTGTCCTCTCCACATCAGCAAGTGTGACTTCTGGGGTGAAGTGCCAGGTAAACGCAGACACAGACAAGCAAATTAGGACCCGGGCCAGGAGAAGTA
The DNA here is from genome assembly GCA_029204185.1 of Lerista edwardsae. Classification (NCBI taxonomy): domain Eukaryota; kingdom Metazoa; phylum Chordata; class Lepidosauria; order Squamata; family Scincidae; genus Lerista; species Lerista edwardsae. The sequence goes on from JAJKFI010000083.1 coordinate 5,533,617, forward strand.
CAATCTCCTATCTATCTAGCTTTATTTCAATTCTCCATTCATTCCCTTTCTCAACAGTACCCCCTTATTGTTGGCCTTTGTTGCTTTCAGGGATGTGCAGTCAAGGGAGGCAGAGCCTGTGATCCCATCTGGCCAAGACCTGGCTAGTGGGAGGAGTCCAGGGCCAGGCAGGACTTCCGGCTTTGATGCCAGCTGTGCAGGCTTGGTTGAGCACATCTACCCACCCCTGGCAATTTGTGGCAATGACATATCCCAGGACTCCTTGGATCCTGCCGGTTACACCAGCATTGGGTCACTCCTACCCAGTGGTCCCTCCTGGGGTTCCTGCAGCTCTTGCTTCTCTGTATAGGGCTTATCCAGGATTCAGAGGTAGGGTATGCCTTATGGGGAAGTTGCTTTGCCCTTGGGATGGTCCCATCTCTGAGTGAAAAAATGAAGGAGGGAATATGTTGACATATTCATAACCCTGCTTCATAGGGAGCCTGGACCTGTGCCGGAGATAAGGGCCAGTCCCAGGAGTGGTGGGGGCCAACCCTCTCCCTGGCCCCCCCACTCACCACACAGCCATGGAGGGAAGTGCACTTGTGGTGACACATGAAATGTGCAGCACCCAGAAATAGTTGGTGGTAACATGATGGCATCACTCCCAACCACTTCCGGAGGCCCATTTCTGGCTGTTTGGAGGCAGGGCCGGGTGGGACATCCCAATGAGCAGCCACTCCACTTGCCCCACAGGTTCACAGCCCACAGCAGCAAGTGATCTGTTCACCAGGACAGTGTGTCCCCCAAAAGTGCAGCTTAAGGCCGGCCCTGCCCAAAACAGATGAACCTGCTCAGGACTGGAGCAACTTGTAAAGGTGCAAGATGGTGGAAAGAAGGTGGTGCTAGGCAGGTGCAGCTTAAATGCATCCGGAACCCACCTGCTATCCATAAGAGCATCAACTCTTATGCCCAGGGAAGGAGTCCTGTGTGCATGAAAGGGCTGGACAATCACAGTGTGATTGTATGGGATTTGCATTATTGTACTGCTAGCCCCTTGGAGGCCCATTGCTTTCTGAGAAAACACACACACGCAAAGCTGTAGCACCCTCCTATACTCAGGGCAACGCCATATCTTAGCGCAGTGGGCAACTAGCGCAGTGGGCAACTGCTGGCCAACGCCATATCCTAGCGCAGTAAAGGTGAGGCTGGAGCCTCCCATGGCAAGGGAACGTGCGCTCCCTTACCATAGGGGAGGCTCCAGCCTCCCCTATGTGCTCCTTGGATCTGCGCCCACTAAAGAGCGGGCGCAGATCTGAGGAGACTGCGCGGCCCTAATTGGGGCCTCGTGGGCTTAGAATATGGCCGTATGGCCACCTCCCAGCCCCCCCCACATCCCACTCCCCCTGCTTCTCTCCAGTCCCTGAGCTGCCTTGGCATGGAGCCTCCCTCACGCTGACCAATTTCGGTTGGCACAAGAGAGGCTCACTGCTGGCGCAGCAGGACTGGCACTGCCTGCAGCGCTGGTCCTGTTGCCCAAGCGCTGATGTGGGGGTGCAGATCGGTGCCCCCACGTCAGCGCTAAGCGCGCAGTGTTGGCACAACCCCTTTGCACCAACGCTGCACGGTCTGTAGGATTGCGCTGTCAGAGGACTACCACACAATCCTTTACATGTCTATTCAGAAGCAAGTCTCATTGAATTCCCATATGTCTTTGCTCCCAGATAAGTGTGTACAGGATTGAAACCCTAGTTCCATAATTTTGGGGGACTTGGCCACTAATAATTTGTTTCTGCACTTTTTTTTCCGTTTTTTTTTTGCTTTTTAAATCTTCCCTCTTACTGAAAGCTCATGAATAATGTGCATCATATTAAGTTTTTATTTTTAGTGATGCTGTAAAAGCCATCCGTAATTTGTTAGCAACTCAGTCAGGTGAAGGTAATGGTTAGGAAAGGAAATCACGCAAAGTAGGAGCCAATCCATAGAAATGTCAGGTGTCTTTGGGATTAATGGTACTTTAGACTAAATTGTCCTTGCAGTTTATCAAAGTTATTGTTGTCATGGAGTTGTAAATTTTCTCCCTGACTTTGATATCACTGGCAAAAGCAAAGAGAGCCATAAAATTAATTAAAACCTTAATTGCACAAATTCTTCCTTGCATTCTGCTGCTAGGCGGTCAGGCATTGTTTGAGTTTTTGGCTTTAAAGTGAAACTGAAAGCAAACAAGAAGAAAGTATCTATTTAGGAATGGTGGAAATGATTGAGAGCAGGGTGGTGCTCATGAACAATCATTTGTATTGTCAAAAGTTCCAGGAAAAGTGGTTTATCAACCTTATGAATAAATGTTAAAGATTAACTGTCCTATACTGTATCAGAAGGAAAAAATGAAGCCTCTGGCTTTGTTGACTGAAATGATTTGAGAACTTGGAATGCGCTGACATGGGCAACCCAATCCTAAGTAAGGCCAACAGAGTAAGGCTGACATAACAGGCCTGTATCCTAAAGCCCATTAGGAGGTGGTGGCAGCAACATACAGGACAAGGGGAGGTTTTCCCCTTGCACCCGTGTGAGCCCCGGTCGCCCCTATGGGCCTTTGCAGATCTGCGCCTGCTGTTTTGTAGGCACAGAGGAACGTGGACAGGAGCGGCCTGAATTGGGGCCGCCCTGGCCAGGGACAGGCTTTAGGATATGGCACTACAATCGTCCTGTGTCACCACCCCCATCACCACCCACTGTGCCGCCCGGTTACGCCCCTGGCATGCCTCTGGAATGCCCTTGTGGAGGCCCTGCATCAACCGAGAGATGCCGATGCTTGACTGGCGCAAGGCCGGTGCTGCTGACAGTTGTGGTGGCACCCAAGCGTCAGCACTGCTGCTTGCACCAGCCCAGCGCCATGGCGCCAATGCAGACATGCTTGACGGCACATTTTTGACAGCATTCAGCCAGCGCAAGAGCGTAGTGCCGGCACAATGGGGGTATAGGATTGCACTCGCAGTGAGGTCAAGGCTGGAGAGGAACAGTGTGTGGAGTTCCCAAGTGATGTCACACCGCAAACCATTCTGGGGGCTAGCTGGAAGGCCTACTGCCTGCTTAATCACAATGGAGGTGGAGCTCTTGCTGCTGCAGCTCTGATCTCTTGGAGAAACCCAGACAGTTTTGGAGAGTCTCTTAGGGTACAATCCTAACCTGGAGTTATGCCGGCACAGTTAAGCCAGCAAAATTTGTCCAGCACATGGGATACTGTAAAGTATGTTTGGACCACTCTCGGAGTCAGAGAGGCCAGAACACAAACATGCGCCATTCTCCCTGACTCCAAGAGTGGTCAAAACGTGCTTTATAGTGGCCCTTGTGCCGGCCAAACTTTGCTGGCCTAACTCCAGGTTAGGATTGCACCCTAAGAGACTCTCCAAAACTGCACTCTTAGATGGCACTCTTAGAGAGACCAGTTGCGGTCCTACCATTTTGTGGGAGGAGGCAAATGCCCCGGGTGCAGCACTGCTGGAGCAGGAGGAGGGCAGTGACGAAGCGACTTGCCTCTTGGAGAGGTGAGTGGTGTTTGGCCCGCCTGCCCTCTTTGTCTCCTTATGGCTCCAAAATGGAGCCTGGCGTGATATGTGGGTGGGGCACAGCAGCTCACAGGGACTGGGAAATAGCAGAGTGGGCGGAACGGTGTCTGGAGAGGTGTCTGGTGTAATTATAGATAAGCCTCTTTGGCCAACTTGTGCCATCACTGTTCACTGGGAGACTTGGGGGGCTTCTGAAAGCCAGTCCTCTGAGAGGTTGGTGCCCAATCTGATGCTGCACCTGTTGAAGAAACCGTTGGTACCAAATTTATCGGGAATCAGTGGCAGACTTTTTTTCATCATGAATATTCTGATATCCTTTTCTGCAGCAAGGCAAAATTCATGCTGGCAAAAGAACTAAATCCCAGTATTGGGAAGCCAACGCAGAACAAAACAATAGAGATCAGCTCGGCATTTCGAAGTCTTAAGCAGGGATGCCTCTTTTTATGAACTGAAGCGGGCCCAGGAAGCCTCTTCTGTTACATTACAGCAAATCCATGGATGAGGCTGAAAGAACAATATATCCCTGTATCTTTCATGCATGACTGCCGTTGCAAAGCAGGATGAGAAATTATTTGACCTACAAATAGAGGCGGAGAGCACATACATTTTTCAAAAAAGCAAATTGCAGGCTCACTTTGGGATTTCTGGAGGCATGTTAGAGATCCAAGGCGAGATGGAAAAGGACAGAAAGCTATCAAAGGCAGAGCAGAGCTGTCCAAAGGCACAAAGGCCTCCTGTGAACCTGGGAAGTTGCTTTTATTTGTAATGAGCCAAGCATTGGCCAGCTGAGCTAGTAGTGTTTGCTGTGATTGGCAGTGACTATCCAGGTCAGGAGCTTTCCCAGCCCTCCTAATGGGGGATACCCAGGACTGAGTGCTAGGTTTATGGGGCTGTTGTGACAGAGAACATGCTGGGTGCACAGAAAGTCCCAGGTCCAATCACTAGGTAGGGCTCAAGAAGACTACCACCTTGAAGGCCTTTACAAATCAGTTAGTCCATACTAGACGGACCAAGATCTGGCTCATTGTCATAGTATTGAATAGTATACATAGTATAGTATATAGCAGTGGAATTCAAACTTTTTAGACCAGGATCCACTTTTTAGAATGGCACTTGTATTGGGACCCACCGGAAGTGATGTCATTAACTTGGAAGTGATGTTGTGGCAAGAAGTGACATCATCAAACAGGAAATGGTGCCACTGTGACATAATAAAAGACACTCCTGAAATGTAAATTGGCGTTCTTGGACTGCAGCAATTGTACAACCATGAAATGTCCCTGACAGAAAGCAAAATAAGGACAAAATATGATGTAAAAGCACTGAACTAAAAACAAAATTTTTAAAAAACCTCACTTGAACATTCAAACTGTTAACACTCACAAAAGGAATATAACAAGTAAGACCTGCAGTTTCCAAGATGGCTGCTCCCAGATTTCCACGACCCACCTGACATCAGGTCACGACCCACCAAGTGGGTTCTGACCCACAGTTTGAATAACACTCGTATATAGTATAGTATGTTATAGTGTTTGTTTGTGTTATATACACAGGTGTTTTAAAAATAAAAAAGTGATTCTAATATAAATACATGTTTATATTGGGTGCCTTTGGGAAGAAAGGCGGGATATAAATCCAATAAATAATAATCTATCTATATAAAAATGGACGTGGGTGTGTATGTATGCGGGTATGCGGGTATGCGGGTATGTATGTTCCTTATACAAATCTCCGTCCCTTGACCCACGGCCACGAAACTTGGCACACACGTTCCTTGCAGCCTGGAAGGAATCACTGCGGGGGTCAGACCCCCCTACGGCCCCCCGGTTTTCGGGGAGGGGGCCCAGATCGTCAGGAACCAAGGGGATTGCATGGGGCTACAGGTCTGCTGCCACCCTGTGGTCACAGACGATTCTGCAGCCGCTCAGCTGAAACTGAGCAGAACAGAAAGTGAAACTAAAGTGCTTGGCCTGCGTGGCCTGAGTGGGCCAGGGAGGAAAGAGCAGGATCCACAGAGTTCCAGCAGCCAGTCGGATCTGAGAGGGGCCTATGTCCAGGGAGCTCACAGGCCACCTCTGCCTGTTTCTCATACGTCAGGCCTATGCTGCCACAGGACCTGCAGACAGTAAGTGGGACCTTCCTATTGCTCTCTTAGTTGCTGGTGTCCCTGTTTCCTCATTCCTTTCACAGTGATAGTGTGCATTTTGGGGTCCGGGTCATCAATACTGTTAACTACACAGCTGTGCCAGTGTTGCCTGAGTGGGCCAGGGTGAAAAGAGCAGGATCCAGAGAGTTCCAGCAGCCACTCAGATCTGAGAGGGGCCTATGTCCAGGGAGCTAACAGGCCACCTCTGCCTGTTTCTCATACATCAGGGCGGATTCCTGCCACAGGACCTGCAGACAGTCAGTGGGACCTTCATGTTGCTCTCTTAGTTGATGGTGTCCCTGTTTCCTCATTCATTTCACAGTGATAGTGTGCATTGTGGGTTCCAGGTCATCAATACTGTTTTTTTTTCATGGACGGGTTCTATATGTCTATATATGGATCTCACTATGTCATGCTTTTGAGGGAGGTTTGCATATTTGTGTGTATGTTCCACCATTACTCTGGAACGCCTGGAACGATGTGCACCACACGTGGTACACTCCTTCCTTACAATCTGGGCAGATATACTGTGGGGGTAGGGCCCCCCATACGCCCCCAGAGGTGGGGGTGCACTGCAGAACAAACTCATTCCTCCTCCTAATAGAGCCTGGGGATAATTTCTGCCCCCGGGCAACGCCGGGTCACAAACAGCTAGTAAATAATATAGTGAGACAGAAATGTTCAGGGTGCAAAACAAACACACACAAATGTCCAATAGTGGGACGTATTCAACCATGATACAGTTGTCCAGAACACAATGGTTCCGTCACTTACTATACATTTCAGGGAAGCTATGGATTGACAGGGGTTTGCCTTCATATACTGTTTGTGGGCTTCCTAGAGGCATCTGATTGTCCATCATGGAAAGAAGATGTTGGAAATGGGTTAATGGATCTTTATATCAGTTTTCCCTCTCTTTCTGAAGCACCCTTGGAGCTTGGATGGCATCTGTTGTGGCTGCCATTAAATTTAATCATAAAAAACATGGGCCAAGGAAATAAATAAAAGTTTTAATTTTCAATCTCTTGTCTTGACTTTTGCCTGCAATTTCTGAACATTGGAAGACTAGAGAGGACTGATTGTTTTCCCCTATGAACATTAACATGAGTAGAGAGGACTCTTAAGAAAAGACCCTCATACTGGGAAAGATTGAAGGCAAAAGGAGAAGGGGGCAGCAGAGGATGAGATGGTTAGACAGTGTCACCAAAGCAATGACTATGAAATTGGGCAAACTCCGGAAGCTAGTGGAGGACAGAGAGGCTTGGCGTGCTGTGGTCCATGAGGTCGCGAAGAGTCGGACGTGACTGAACAACACCATGGACATTAAGAACCAATTTTTTTCTTCAGGAATAGATTGGATTGGGTTGCATTTGGAGAAGGCTAGAAGAAGCTGGAAACCCTACTCCGTGGCTTACAGAGAGATTGTTTTTAATTTGATGACTGATTATGCTTTCAGAGAACCCTGATACTTATTTATTATTAAATAAAGCCTATTTTAAATACTTCTGTTGGGAATCCTCCGGGGCTCCTGCCTGTGAAAAATGATTTTGAGTTATTAATGACTATAAGGTTGTCATAGCAATATATATATATATAATTTTATACTCGGTAATTTTAGATATAAAGCTCTAGTCTTTAAAAGGCCTCTACAAAAGTAATTCAAGGCCACTTACCAGTAAAAATATTTCAAAATTACAACATAAAAAGCAAGGCCTAATAAAAAGCTTTGCAACAAGTATTACAGAACAATTTACCTAAGAAAGCTTATAAAAAGTTGCAGTTGCAGATAAGCAAAAGCTAAGAAAAATGCTGGCAAGCAGAGGCGATGATTGACAAGTTAAGAATGCAACAGTTAGCTGCTAACACAAAAAAGAGCCTTTTAGCAAAAAAAAAAGTAGTAATGCTTCTGAGCATGTGTAAATGACTCATGATGACCCTAACTCATTAATGCCTCATTTGCATGAACATACATTGTGTGTGGAGATATGCAAGGGGGATGGGGGCAATTAAGGTGAGATGAAAGGGGAAGTCTAAAATGTTCTGTTTAGAAGCTGTTGATTGGTTAAGCTTCACCCAATAAGTGCAAAATGGGAAGATACCCCTGAGAGGCATAAATTGTTAAACTTTATGATTAAGAGTGTGGCTTGTTATTTCTTCTTGTCACCAGCTTTTGCAAATGCTTCCAGTAATAAACACCTTTGCCTTTAAGCCGCAATTTGGAATTTAAAGTCTATTTTTGCCACGCCTTACCTGGCATCGGCACCCTGCTCCAGGCCTTGCAAGGCGACAGCAGGGCAGACAGGCGGGCGCCTCAGCAAACATGCCCTGGCCTCACTGAGGCCCAATGGCGACAGTGGCACATGGCCCATGGTCACACTGGCCACAGAGCACACTCGCAAGCAAGGCTGCAGAGTCCAGACAGGGCCTCATTGCCAGCAGGGGGTCTCCTCGGGAGCAAGGCAGCAACTTCAGAGTAGCCCTTCCAGCCAACAGCCGGGCCTTGGAGGGAGGCGGGGGCAAGGGTTGGCTGAGCACTGGGGCAATCCGAGGGAGGGGCAAGGCCTAGAGCAGTGGAGCCTGGGCCTCCCGGCTGGCCAAAGACAAGCAGGGTCTAGGCTGCTGGCAGATCACAAGACCCAGTTTGCCAATGACTTGGGGACCCCTAAGGGCAGCAGGAAACGGGTGGAGCAACTCCCTGCCCCTGAAGCTGTCTCTCTGAGGCCAAGCTTCAGCCAAAAGGGTGGCATGATGCCTGCCAGTGGGCACACCAATATCAAATCCTCACATTAAAAACAGAACACAATATAACAACCAAAACAATATTAAAACAATATTAGTTTAAAATTTAAAAATGTAAAATGACCAGGCCCTGTGGATCCCATAATTGTAGTTTAAAATGCCAGCCAGCATGTCAACAATTAAAAGCTTGCTTGAATGAAAAAGTTTTCAGGCCCCACTGAAATAGTGCTAAAGAGGAAGCAGTTCTTAATTTGAAGGGGAGGGTATTCCACAGTCGTGGGGCCACCACCTCGAAGGCCCTGTTCCTGTCACCTAGGTTGGTGACAGCACAGTCAGAAGCCCCCCCCCCATGACCTAAGAGTATGGATAGGATTGTAGAAGGAGGTGGTCCATCAAATACCCCAGACCCAGCAATGGGATCTACAAATGAACAAGGGGAACGCTGGGCAGGACTTCCGCGTGATTGGCTGCCCATCTGTAGCATTCCGCAGCTGTCCTGGCCTCGGGGGGGGCTGCCCCTGGTTACCACACCCCCCCTGCTGCTCACCCAGGCACCCGGCGCGACCCTCACCTGTCTCCCGCGGCGAGCAGGAGCCCCCCTGAGGCCAGGGCAGCCGCGGAACGCTACAGACGGGCTGCCACTCAAGAGGAAGTCCCACCTACGTCCCACCCAGCATTCCCCTTGTTCATTTGTAGATCCTATCGCTGCCCAGACCCAAGTCGTAAAGGGCTTTAAAAGTCAAAACTAGCACTTTGAATTGGGCCTGGAAAGGAACCGACAGTCAGTGTAGCCACTGAAGCAACGGCCCGACTGAGTCGAACTGACGAGCCTCAGCAACCACACGGGCAGCCGTGTTCTGCACTAGTTGCAGTCTCCAGACCGTCTTCAGAGGCAGCCCCATGTAGAGCGCACTGCAATAATCTAATCTGGATGTCACTAGGGTCACTGTAGCCAGGTCTGAGCACCCAGGTATGGTTGCAGCTGGCGAATCAGCCGAAGCTGAGCAAAGGCTCCCCTGGCCATAGCTGCCACCTGGGAGTCCAGGAGCAGCTGCGGATCCAGGAGAACCCCCAAGCTGCAGATCTGCTCCTTCAGAAGGAGTGCAACCCCATTCAGAGCAGGGCGGTAATCCAATACCCGAGCTGTGGAGCACCTCTGTCTTATCCGGATTTAATTTCAGCTTGTTCGCCCACATCCAGCCCCCAATTGCTTATGGACAATGATCCAGGACCTCGACTGTACCCTCGGAATCAGAAGGAAAGGAGAGATAGAGCTGGGTGTCATCTGCATATTTATGGCACCCTACCCCAAACCCCCAGATGACCTCTCCCAGTGGCTTCCTGTTACACAGCATGGGGAACAGGATGGACCCTTGTGGTATCCCAAATCTAAGACGTCGGGGTGCTGAACAAGCATCCCCCAGCACCATTTTCTCGGATCTGTCAGCCAGGAAGTTGCGGAACCACTGCAGAACAGTGCCTCCAAGCCCCAAGCCTCCAAGCCCTTCAAGCCAACCGACCCAGAAGGACACCATGGTCAATGGTGTTGGAAGCCGCCAAGAGATCCAACGGGACCAACAGGGACACACACACACCCTGTCCATTCCCCGCTGTAGGTCATCCTCGGTTTGTCGATAAGATCATCAACTTTCAGGTTTCCTAAATGGATGTAGGCTATGCACAAGAGCCCAAAGGCTCTCCAAGTAATGAGCACTAAAAGGTAAAGGTTTCCCCACAACCGAATGGTCTAGTCATGACCGACTGCAGGGGGCGGTGCTCATCTCTGTTTCTAAGCCTGTAGAGCCGGCGTTTGTCCTGAGGACAAGCTTCCGTGGTCACGTGGCGTAGTGCACGGAACACCGTTACCTTCCCACCGAAGTGGTCCCTATTTATCTACTTGCATTTTTAGGTGCTTTCAAACTGCTAGGTTGGCAGGAGCTGGGACAAGCAACAGGAGCTCACTCCATCACACAGTCTTGAACTCCCAACCTTCCGGTCAGAAAGCCCAGCTGCAGTGGTTTAACCCACTGTGCCACCACGTCCCAGCACTGCATGATCCAATAATGACCACTGCATGATCCAATAATAGATCAAAATAATCATTCCAAATTAAAGCATAAATAATCATTCACATTAAAGTAAGAATAATCAAAAACTTTTCTCACCTCTGAGGACTAGGGAATAGATTGTAGGTTAATATCCAGAATTGTCTCAGGTTTCAAATTCCCTTTGGGAGAAGAGCCAGGGTGGTGTAGTTGTTCAGGAGATGGTCCTCAGCTGGGTGGCCTTGGGCCAGCCACTCTCTCTCAGCCTCACCTACTTCACAGGGTTGTTGTGAGAAGAAAAGGAGGGGAGGAACTATATACACCACCGTGAGCTCCTTGGAATGAGGCCAGTATCAATTTGTAAGTAAATAATAAATACACTTTAAAACTTTTTAACCTTTTAACTTTTACGCTGTTTTATATTTGGTGCTATATTTTATATTTATATTTATATTTATATAAAAGGGACATGGTGGTGCAGTGGGTTAATTCGCTGTTGCTGGGCTTTCCAACCGGAAGGAAGTGAGCTCCCGTTGCTTGTCCCAGCTCCTGCCAACCTAGCAGTTCGAAAACACCTAAATGCAAGTAGATAAATAGGGACCACTTCGGTGGGAAGGGAACGGCGTTCTGTGCGCTACGGCGTAGAGTCATGCTGGCCACATGACCACGGAAGCTTGTCCTCGGACATAACACTGGCTCTACAGGCTTAGAAACGGAGATGAGCACTGCCCCCTACAGTTGGTCACGACTAGACCATTCAGTCATGGGGAAACCTTTACCTTTATATTTGGTGCTGTTCTGCTCTTGGCTGTGTCATTTTAATGGTTTTAATTTGTTTAATTATTTTAAATACATTATTTTAATGGGTTTTTTAAAAAAATTGTAAACTGATTTGAATTTTAGAAAAGCGGTGTATATACATCCAATCAATCAATCAATCAATCAATCAATCAATCAATCAATCAATCAA
>JAJKFI010000083.1:5545071-5557718 GCA_029204185.1 Lerista edwardsae
CAATCAATCAATCAATCAATCAATCAATCAATCAATCAATCAATCAATAAATTTGAAGTTCTCCCCACACAGGAAAGAAAATGAAATGTGCCATGTAAACAGCCCCTCCCTCTTACTTAGCAATTAACATTGCTGCCCAGAATGCCTTCGACAACAAGGGGCAGGGGCTGCTTACATGGCACGACGCCTGAAATACTCACCATGCCACACCCACCCACACCCGTAACCATGCTACTCACTTCGGTGGTAGGACTGGAAAATTGTTGGTGTTGTGAGACAGAAAAAAAAATCCACAAGTGAGCTAAACGTTGTGGCAGTTTTCCCATTGACAATCCACCAATATTTATTGCACAAGATTTGGGAATGAAAAATTAGAACAATGTAGCCTTCATCCTGCAATGCTATTCATTTTGGAAATGAGATCTGCTAATTTGGAGTGCCAAAATCCCAGGCCAATTCAGACAAGGGAGAACCGAGGAAGCCCTGGCACCCCTATTTCCTCCAATATTGGTTATTTTTTTGTACTCAAACAAAGAGCTGGATGTTGACAAACTGCACAGTTCATGATTGTCCAGTGGCCAAATCCAATGCACATTACAAGCCAAGAAGTGGGATAATAGAATTTAAGTGGTTGCAGTAAACAGAATGGCAAATAATCATCTATCCTCAGGACTCCCTTGGGACAAGGAGTTTCCTGATACATTTTTTTCTTGCCATAATGGGCTGGCCAGGAAACACCATCTCTGAAGTTGACTTGGACATGGGGAAAGCCAAGCTACATGTCATCTATCAGGCCCTAATGATATCGTCTATGCCATCTCAGCTGCCAGGGTCCAGAAGTGCCATGTAGGGACTGCCTTAGGCTGGGTTATTTTAAATCAACCAGTCCCAGAAGCCATTTGTGGCTCTTGCTGACTGTAACCACTCATAAGTGGTTCTACCTAGACAATTGTGTGTACAGGCATGCCCTGGTATCCACTGGGGTTCCATTTTGGATCCCCCTGTTGATACCTGAAACTGTGGATACTGGGGATGGCTTTTTAAAGATAGAACATCAGTGGTTTTGCTGCAACAAGGTAAAAAAAAAAGAGATGTCTAATGTTCCCCTGTCTTTATAATAGGCATCCCAGTATCCATGGTATCCGTGGATAACTGAAACCATGGATACCAAAACATTGGATACTGGTGCACACCTGTATATGCATGTTTGTTGTGTTGTCAAGGAGATGGAAATTCTATCTGGGGGTGAAAGTTGGAATTTGAGAATCTTGAAATATATCATCTTTGTAAAGAGGGGATTCTTGAAATATTGCTGTATTGTGAAGAGATGTAAGTGCTGTATTCTAAAGTATGAGCCCTTTAGGAACTCAAGTGTAAAAACTGAGGCTGGGTAGTTAAGAAGGAACAAGAGACTGTAATTAGTGGTTAGTCCTTCTGTAGATAAGGAAGACTAAAGCAGAGCCAGAGCAGGCTCTGATTGCACCTGGGGCGGGGCGGTGACAAAAGATGTCATCACACCCTCCTCACAGCCCCGCTACACCCCCTGCTTCTGGAATCACTCCATTTCAGAGTGTAATGGAGGCAAAGGCAGGTAAGAAGACCACACCACTCTCTTTTGCAGTGCACTCAGCCCCCTTGCCGATGCCCATGGCACCCATAGGGTGTGATGCCTCTGGACTAAAGAATATTGGACTGCTAAATAGAAGGCACAGAGCCAAGGAAGCTGCACGGCCCAAATTGGGGCCATGTGGCCTGGGGACGGAGCCTTATATGCATCCTACTGGCTGCATCTCAACCCTACCCCCTTCCCCAGGCTGGCACACCCACTGGCCTGCCCACCCCTACACAGTTCCTTCCTACCACCTGCCCACCCTCCTCCCAGAACCGCCCTTGTGCCAGCCGAGTTTGGCACTAAGATGCAAAAATAGAGGAATGGTTAACAACTGGAAGAACATTCTTAATTATGAACGATAAAGAAAAAGGAGCAGTACCAAATAATTATTGACCCGTTACGTGCTTGCTCACTATGTTCAAATTGTTTACTGGAATAATAGCATTATTATTGTTATTGTTATTGTTATTGTTAGCCCATAAACCACTTTGTGAACTTTGTGTTGAAAAGCGGTATATAAATACTATTGGTTATATATATACAGCATGTTTGAGAAATTAGAGGACATTTAGCTAAGTTAAATCATCCCAAGTTAAAGGGATGGCAGCTTGGGGGTGAGCCTTCTCTGTAACAGTTCCACAAATACAAAATACCCTACCAGAAGAATTAAGAACTACACAATTCCTCATGGCCTTTCAGACAGGGCTTAAATCATACCTATTTTGTCTGGCCTTTGGATGATGATTGGCTATCTGCCCTCTGTCCCTCTGGTATATTGTCATAGTTTTGTTCACTCCCCTGGTCAATTGTTTTCCCACCCTCCTAACAACCTGATATGGAGAATTGGGTCTAGCTTCATTCTTGTACACTCTTTGTGTTCCTGTTAATGTTTAATGTTGTTGTTGTTGTTGTTGTTGTTGTTATGTGTTTTACTAAGGGCACAATCCTAAACTGGAGTTAGGCCGGCATAAGCTAACCAGCAAAGTTTGGCCATCACAAGGGACACCGTAAAGTATGTTTGACCACTCTCTGAGTCAGAGAGGCCAGCAGACGTGAACCATCCTTCCTGACTCCAAGAGTAGTCCAAAAACGCTTTATGGTGGCCCTTGAGCCGGCCAAACTCTGCTGGTTTTGCTTATGCCGGCCTAACACCAGTTTAGGATTGTGCTCTAATTGTGGTTACATTGAATTGTGGTTACATTTGTTGTTCTCTGTAAGCCACCTTGGGCATCTGCTTCAGCATGAGAAAGGCGGGGTATAAATTCTTCAGATAAAATAAATAAAATAGCTGCTTCGTGTGTGTGTGTGTGTGTGTGTGTGTGTGTGTGTGTGTTAGAGAGAGACCCCAAGTGCTCCAAGTGCTCTTCTTGGTATGAGTGGGGGGCCATGGGGAACATGGGGGCCCCCATGCAAATGCCCTGCATTGGGCCCCGCATCTCTTACAGCTGGCCCTGGCTGGCAGTAAGTGTGTACCAATGGCTAAAGTGTTGCGAACATGCCGTTAAGCACGTTTGTGACACCCAGAGAGGAAGGAGTGTTGTTGCTGGGTGTTGTTGCCTTCAGGGCATGGGGGAGGCAGGGAGGGGCAGAACTGGGTGGGGGAGGGGCGGATCAAGTCTGCGTAGGAGTGGGACCAGCGGTTGCTTCCAACACTGGATCCAATGCCCCACCTTGGGCCGGGGAGCTCAACATGGGGCTACTTGATTCTCCTCCTGCAAAATAGCCATTGGAGCGTCCAGAGTCCCATTGTGGGGGATGGGGCTTTTCCCCAGGGGTAGAACATCCTCCTTCTCTGAGGAGACCCTGGTGGCAGCCATGGCTCATACAGGATGTAGCAGAAGCTAATTTGCTGCTGCTGCTCCTATGGGAGCTGGGCAGCTCAGGATTGGGCTGTGTGCTTTCCTATATATGGTGCTGCTGTCTTGTCTGTCTTTCTTCCCCAACTGTTTGCCCTTTGGAGGTGGTGCAGATTGTATTATTCCTAGAGAGTTTGTCACATGCATCATGTTTACTTGCCCCCCAAGGATTATGACTTCACCTGTTAGTGAGAATCTCCACAAAGCAGAAGATTGTAGAAGCAGCAAAAGTGGGTTGATTCTGCCATTTTCACAGCTGCCTGTTTTGATGCGCAACAATGAGTTTCATGAATGATGCGTTCTTTGTTGCGGAGGCTCCCTCAACCACCCACACGCACATACAACCCCCTCTCAGCACCATACTCCGACCTCAGCACTAAAATGATTCATTATTCCTATTAAAAACAAACAATAGCTTTCATTTGCTCAGAGAGCCAAACAATTGCAAGCAGTAAATTTGAATGGGGAGCTCATTGGGTAAATGGGATTTCGCCGAGCAAGGAGAAGGTTTTGGCGAAGAGCTCAACTTGAATACAACAAAAGGCAATTTAATTTAGTAATACCGCTGGATGAAAAATGGAGACCTCAGGTTTAATAAGAAGGCAGAAGAAAAAGAAGACAAGCATATATCATCCAAAAGGATAATTATGAGAAACTATTTTGTGTGATCTCGCTAAATCAAAGCTTTTAATGCTTTCGTACACCTGTCAAAAGAGGGAGATTTAGTGTCTTGAAAATGGGAATTTTGCAGATTTCATTGTCAAGAAAAAATGATTGGTCCCTTGATAAATTACAGTTAGGCTTCCAAATTGGGAAGAGAGAAACTTCACAGATACTGAAAATCAAGACCAAGGGAGGGAGAATAAGTTCTATGTTCAGCAGAAACTCACACCTGATTGGGTGTTCTTATTAATTAACCCCTTCATGGATCACTGCCTTGTCATGGCAAAGGGGCTTGAGTAGCTCAATGAAGCTGTGAGCTATACCATGTAAGGTTACCCAAGACGGACAGGTCATAGCAGAGAGTTCTGACTAAACATGGTCCGCTGAAGAAGGAAATGGCAACCCTTGCCAAGAAAACCCCATGGACTACGGTATTAAAAGGCTAAATGAATGCTAAAGCAGGATGCTAAAGCAGGAAGTCAAGAGGTAATAGGAATAACAGGCAAGCTTGGTCTTGGAGTACAAAATGAAGCAGGGCAAAGACTGATAGAGTTTTGTTAGGAGAACACATTAGTCATAGCAAACACCCTTTTCCAGCAACACAAGCGGCAACTCTACACAAGGACTTCACCAGATGGCCTACACCGAAATCAGATCAATTACATTCTTTGCAGCCAAAGGTGGAGAAGTTCTATACGCACAGTAAAAACAAGGCCTGGAGCTGAATGTGGCTAAGATCACAAGCATCTTATTGCAAAATTCAGACTTAAACTGAAAAAAGTAGGGAAAACCACTAAGCCCTTCACATATGACCAGTGGAGCCAACTCCAATTCAGGACCATGGGTGCCAGGGCTCAGTTCGGCACAAAGCCATGCCCCTCATGCAAAGCCACGCCCCTCATGCATGCATAGCCACGCCCCTAGCCAGAAAAATAGCACTTTTAAATTAAACATTGATGCACAATGCTGAAATCATGCTGGCACTGCCCCATAACAAAGAGTTAGTGTTCTCTGATCTCATGGAGGACAGTCTGCAGTCGGAGTACTCCATGCATCTCAGAGACAAAACGCTGGGCAGTGGTGCCCGCGGCGAGGTCAGATTAGGCAGCAGCGGAGTTGCAGCAGATTGACCCGCAGCTGCCCAGTCCTAGGACTGACTGGGACTTGGAGAAGGGGAGGGACGTGATGCCACAACAGCTGAGGTGCCAGGCAGGGATGCAGGACAGGACACTCTCGAAGGCAGAGTGCCTGCCTGCCTGACCAGCGGCACTGACTGACTGGGACTTGGAGAAGAGGTGAACATGATGCCACAAAGGCTGAGGTGCCAAGCAGAGATGCAGGACACTCTGGAAGGCAGAGTGCCTGACCAGGTGTGGCTTAAATTGGGGCCACTGCCACAATGGCAGGGATGAGAGGGCGGTTCCCAGGAAAAATAAACTAAAAAAAAAAAAAGGATCTTTGGTTTCCCAGTACACTACATGGACATGTCAAACATGGGCCCGGCTTGCCAGTCTTGGGACTGAACAAGGGCTGCAGGACACTCCCTGATGTGAGGAGTGCCACTGCCACCTATTCGCACCGCTGAAGGAGTACTTTGCCTATGCTGAACTGGCTGACAGTGGGGAAATGCCATCAGTGGCTAGGGGCTTAAGGAGGGTGCAGGACACTCCCAACCACTGAGAGTGTCGGATCAGGAGCAGCTTAAATTGGGGCCACTGCCACATTGGCAGGGGTGAGAGGGCGGTTCCAAGGAAAAATAAACTCAAAAAAAAGGATCTTTGGTTTCCCACTCCACTATATGGACGTGGGAAAGATGGGCCCGGGTTTCCAGGAGGAGGCCCTCCTTGTGCACTGGACTAAAAAAGGCTCTTTGCCTTCTCACTCCACGTGTTCAAAATGGGCTGCTAGGCAAGTCGTAGAGTGTACCAGTCAGTGCCACTGTTTGCACTGCTGAAAGGAGTACTTTGCCGGTGCGGAACTGGCTGACAGCGGGGAAATGCTGCAATGGCAGGTGTAGGTACAAGGTGTGCTGTGAAGTAAATTCAAGCACAGCACAGTGCTCGACCTGGCCAGAGGTGCCCAGCCCAAGGACTGGGACTTTGAAGTGCCTTCATCTGCCACTTCCTTGCATGCAAAGTATTCCTTCAGCGCTGCGTGGAAATGGCAGGACGGGGGGGGTAGATGCCTCCGCAGAAAAGGCATTTAGGAGGGGGAAAGGACACTGTGAAGGGTGGCAGAGTGCCTTCATCTGCCACTTCCTCACAGGCAAAGTACTCTCATTCAGTGCTGCGTGGAAGTGGCAGGACAGAGGGGGGGTAAGATTATTAGTGCAATATTCTGCAGAGGTGTACACATCAAGAGCCAGCCACACACATTTCATCACTGGAAAGTAGACAAGGGATTCTGAAACTGGAAAAAAGGTCTGGAAAGGCGGGGGGGGGTTCCTGTGTTCCTCGCTGAGTGAGTGAGAGGGAGAGAGAGGAGCGCCCAGGGATGTGGCTGCCTGGACAGGGCAGGGTGCCCCATGGCCAGGAGTGCCAGGCAGCCCATTGAGGGAAGGGAAGGAACCCTCCCAAAAAACAGCAAAACAAAACTGAGCAAAAGGCAACAAAGGAGGGGAGGGGTTCCCGTGTTCCTTGCTGAGTGAGTGATAAAGAGACAGAGAGAGGAGGGATGTGGCCCAGGGAAGTGGCTGCCTGGACAGGTCAGGGCACCCCTATCACGATACCTGGGGACCTGGCCTTTCTAGACTTCCCCCAGGGATCATGGGATGATGCCCCCTCCTGGCCACCAGCAACCTCCAGTGGCCCAGGAGGCATTCCTTAGCCCAACCGGTAGTGTAGCACAGCGTCAATACTGGATTCAGCTAACCCCTGCTTCCAGGACACGAGGCACACCATGGAGTAAAAGATAATGATTTATTAGAACTACAGGTAACAGCATAGAGGCTTAAGAAGGCCTTTCAAAGCAGGCCAAAGCATAGCATAACTACATAATGCTTAATGCAAAATAAGAAAACAGCTATCTCCTAGTCTGCTTACATTCTATCACCCACTCAGCAAAGGACAGAACTAGGTGTGAAGAGGACAAAAAGGTCTCTTCACACTCAAGCCTCAAAATGTCTGAGTCTTTTACTTTTCCCCTGCCTTTACTTCCCAGCCCCCCCTGTCAGCTAGAAGCAAAACAGCTCCTGGTACTGTGAGGATGTCCTTGGGAGGTTTCATTTCCCTGCTAGAGGCCCCTCTATCTCTCCACTAGCCACTAGCAAGACAAAATAGCCTCCAGGGAAAATTTTCTCACTGCCTGGATCCGGGGGGGGGGGGGAGGGATGGGAAAAGGACAGGCCTCAAAATAGAACAGAGCCTGCCTGTTTCCCTGCTGTTCATGAGAGCCCCACGGCCAGGAGTGCCAGGCAGCCCGATGAGGGAAGGGAAGGAATCCCCCAAAACAGGAAAACAAAACTGTGCAAAAGGGAACAAGGGTTTCCTATGCAGTGCCTGGCCCAGACGCAGGTGCCCAGCCCAAGTAGGGCTGGCCAGGACTTGGATGTGCAGGTCAAAGGATGCCGATGCCGTAATGTCCTAAGCATGGCTCAAGACCTGATTGCTTAAACATCGTATTTAAGAAGGTACCCCCTAAAACCGCAAAACAAAAGTGTGCAATAGGCAACAACTCCAAGGTGGTGGTGGTGGTGGTGGTTTGCTGTATTCCTTGTTGAGCAAGTAACAGGGAGAGAGCGAGAGTGCCAGCAGGCCAGGCAGACCAATGATGGAAGGGAAGCAGAATTGCTCAATTCTTCAGTGGTACCTGACTTAAACAACCATTGACTTGACCTGCAATGACTACATGTCAAGACCAGATCGTTTCAATGAGGGTGGAGGATGACTTAGGGCAGGGGCGGTTCTACTCGAAATGGTGCCCATGGCGCCCAATCAAAATGCGCCCCATGGGGGCACACAACGTCATGACGTCACAACGTTGTGACGTCATGACGCGCACCACACGCCGCCCCGCCTAAGAGGCTGGAGGGGGTGCTGGGCGGCAGTGCCTTCTCCTCGCTCTGGCTGGCTCTTTAAGGCCAGCGGGAGCTAGGAGAATGCGGCACCGCGCGGCGCCCCATCTCCCGCTCTAAGAGGCAGGAGGGGGCGATGGGCAGCAGAGCATTCTCCTCCTAGCTCCCGCTGAAGTCCTGAAGTGTTCCTCCGACTGCTCCTCTCAGTCCCTGTGTCAACCTCCACAGCCGAATGGTCTTTTTCCACGCTGAGAAGGCTCAAAAACTATCTGCGCTCCATTGTCACACAGAAGCGCCTGAACCATCTGGCCCTGCTGGACGTGCACACAGAGTTAGCCAAAGAGGCAGAACAAGATGCCATCACCGACGAATTTATTTCCAGGGCTGAGATACGTCAGGCCAGGTAAGCCTGGACTTCAGGGCCAGGTAAGGGTAAGGCTTCTGCCTCATCCAACCACCCACCCTGTGTTGCAGCCATGGGGAGGGAAGCCTCCTCTCCCTTTGGCTGCCCTGCTCTTTATGAGCCAGCCAGCTGCTCCAGCAGACTCCATCCCTTCCAGGTCCCACCCCCAGGCTCCACCCCTCTGTAGCTCCTTCCTGGGGGCAGGGCAGACATCTGCCTTAACACCAGCTCCTCCCTCGGAGCTAGCAGGACAGGGGCCCCTGCTCCCCATGTAAAGCCCTCTGGCGTTTAGTCCCATCATGCCTCCTGGCTGCCAGGGGGTTGGAGCTTCCGACCCCTGAGCTCAGGTGCCACTCTCCACTTGCCATCTCTCTCTCGGGGCCCTGGACCTGAGCCCCACATGGGGTGCTGCAGTCCCAGGCCATGCAGGAGAGGTAGTGTCGCCCCGTGACATATGGTTACCCCATATGTCATGTGAGGGTGATAGTTTGATGTTCAATCTTATTCCTGATGATCCCTTGCATGCAATTTGCCTCCTTTACAGTCAGCACTCACCACATTTTCCTTGAGCTGCCTACCTTGACCCCATGTTCTTTTTCATCAAGGGCTCAGACCCCAAATCCCCCTGTTCAGGGAATGTAAGCAGTGGCAAACAGTATGCAAAAAAGAGGCGGTGATTGCAGGCAGGAATCAGCACCCTGGACAGCACACAATGTTGCTGAATGCAAAGCTGCAGTGAGGGAAAAACCTCCTGAATGCAAGGACCTACACGTGCCAGCCGACACAGACACAAACTAAACTTGCACTCCCAGACAGAAACATGCTTCTTGGTGCCAATTTGAGGTGAAAAATGGTGGCACTGTTCATTTGATGTTAGCAAAGGGGGCTTCCAAGACAACATTACATGTTCGGTGACTGACACATTTCATACTCTGAGATAGAATTTAGAAAGTGTTTCTGAGCTAACAAATTGGCAGTCTTAGCCTGAATTCTCCAATTTCATTCCTTAAGAGCCACACTTTTTATTCCAGGGAGAGGGAGAGAGGGAGAGAGAGCATGCAAGTGCGTGTGCGAGCGAAAGAGGATGCACAATTTGATTTACTGTAATCCATTGCTCACAGAACGGGTGAGATATACTTTTTCTAATCACCCACTGAGAAAATGTTTCTCTCCTGCCTGCTTGCCTCCTCCCGACCAAAACTCTTCCTATTCAAGAGATTAGAAGGCAAAGCTTAGCGGGGAAGATGAGTGCTCTGGAGTTTACAAGATACCATTTCTGCGGATGCTTTAATGATCATGGTGAACCCAGAGAAGCATCATTTGAAAGCTGCTTTAAGAAACACATGGAACTTACATTTTTTTTGCCTTTTTCATCTGCAAGAGATGTGGGCAGAGATCGAGACTTCAGAGAACCATGTCTTCATCATCATCTTTATCACCACCACCACCCTGGCCTTCCTCTAAAGCAGGGTGTTGGGGTCTTGACTTACCTGCTGCTGGTGCTGGTGCTACATTGGGAGAACGGGCTTCTTTTCTTGTTGCCATGCTGGTTGGGGCAGTGGGAGCCTGCCTACCTGGGGGTCAGGCACTGACTCCAGGCAACCCAACAAGTGAGGCTGAGGAGCCAGCCCTTGCCACGCTGCTGGTCGATGCAGCAGGGAAGCAGGCAAGCAGCGGCTGTGGTGGGGCCCTTGCTGGCTGGCATGGTGGTGGGGGCTTCAGGCCAACCCATGCTGGTTGCATCTGTTGCATGCAGTAGGGCTAGAGCAACCTCCTGCCTCGATGCCTGACCCATTGAAGCCCTGTTACAGCTGGAAGTAGTGGTTAAACACCAGGAGCAGGGGCCACTGGGCAGAAGTCCAACCGGGGCAGTGCATGCATCCCACACACCCCAAACAGAGGGATCTCCAAACTAGGGCCTGGGGGCCAAATCAGGCCTGCCATAAGATTTTCTCCAGCCTGCGGCAACTTAAACTAACATTTTTACTCATTATATATCATTTTTCAGTTTAAGCACGGCATTGTTCCTATGTGAGAACCTAACCTTGCATTGGGCCAGCACAGTTAGGCCAGCAACATTTGGCCAGCACAAGGGACACTATAAAGTATGTTTGAACCACTCTCAAAGTCAGAGAGGCCAGCACACAGATGTGTGCCATCCTCCCTGACTCCAAGAGTGGTCCAAACATGCTTTACAGTGTCCTTTTGTGCCGGCCAAATTTTGCTTACCTAACTGTGCCAGCCTAACTCCAGGTTAGGATTGTGCCCTAAATACCACATTTCTCTTTTGTTCTTAGGGCAGAATCCCAACCTGGAGTTAGGCCAGCACAGTTAGGCCAGCAATGTTTGGCTGACACAAGGGCCACTGTAAAGTGCATTTTGACTACTCTCAGTCAGGGAGGATGGTGCATGTCTGTGTGCTGGTCTCCCTGACTCTGAGAGTGGTCCAAACATACTTTACAGTGTCCCTTGTGCCAGCCAAACTTGGCTAGTCTAATTGTGCCTGCCTAACTTCAGGTTAGGATTGTGCTTTTAATCATATCAAGCCGATTACAAAGAAAGGTCCAAGTAAAACATATTCATTCATTCATTCATTCATTCATTCATTCATTCATTCATTCATATAACTTATTTTCTTTTGGTCCATGAAAATGTGTAAAATATATGATGTGGCCCTGAAACTGAAATGTTTGGAGACCCCTGCTCTAAAGGGCTCAACAACTCCGAAGATTTCCTTTCATCAGGCTAAATATAGGATCTTTAGCTGCCAGAGAAGTGAGATGTGTTATCAAAAATGGCATCTCATGTAGAGACTGAAACATTTTGAGAAACTCATAAATGCATTTCAGTAGAAGCTTTCATAGACTAGAGCACTGACTTTTCAACTTGTGCAATGTAGCACATTGGTATGCCAGAAAAGGTCCGCTGGCATGCCATGGGAGTGTGGAGCACAGTGGGTGAAAATTGCTGGAAAACTCTTACATAAGAACATAAGAACATAAGAAGAGCCCTGCTGGATCAGGCCAAAGGCCCATCTAGTCCAGCTTCCTGTATCTCACAGCGGCCCACCAGGTGCCCCAGGAAGGCATGAGACTACAAGATGCTTGCATCCTGTTGCCACTCCCTTGCACCCGGTACCAGTAGCCCATCACCTTTGTAAGGAGGTTGCACAATCCATCATTGCCTATAGCCCACGATGGACCTTTCCTCCAGATATCTGTCCAATCCCCTCTTGAAGGCATCAAGACCAGATGCCATCACCACCTCCTGTGGCAAGGAGTTCCACAGATTAACTACCCGCTGGGTAAAAAAGTACTTCCTTTTATCTGTTTTAACTCTCCCAACCCTCAGTTTTAGCGGATGCCCCCTGGTTCTGGTGTTTTGAGAGAGGGAAAAGAACATCCCTCTATCGACTCTATCCCTTCCATGCATAATTTTGTATGTCTCAATCATGTCCCCCATCAGGCGCCTTTTTTCTAGACTGAAGAGCCCCAAACGCTGTAGTCTTTCTTCATAAGGGAGGTGCCCCAGCCCCGTAATCATTTTTGTCGCTCTCTTCTGCACCTTTTCCAACTCCACTATGTCCTTTTTAAGATGCGGCGACCAGAACTGGACACAATATTCCAGGTGTGGCCTTACCATCGATTTGTACAATGGCATGATAATATCTTCTGTGGCTCTGTTTCTAGAGCCATGGTCTGTAGTAAGAAATTGTCCCTCTTCTTCCAACAGCAGAAAAGAAGAGTCTCCCAGAAGCCAGAAGTGACATCACAAGAGGCAAACAACATAGGGGAGGCCATAGCGGTCGGTGTACTGTGAAAAGGAAAAAAACACAAAACATTAAGGACACAGTCCTAACCCACTTTCCAGAACTGACATAGCTGTGCCAATGGGGCATGTGCTGCATGCCACAGTTGGGGGGGTAGTCATGTGGGCCTCCTCAATCTGTTTGTTTTCTTACCCTTGGAGCTGCATTGCCTGGTGCTGGAAAGTGGGTTAGGATTGGGCCCTAAAAATGATTGGACTATGAAATGTCATTCATTCAGTTGATCTCTCTCTCTCTCTCTCTCTCTCTCTCTCTCTCTCTCTCTCTCTCTCTCT